>JBAJHX010000002.1:3669986-3753262 GCA_037176925.1 Amniataba percoides | reverse complement strand
CAGTGTACTGTTTTTATAACTAATAAAGCTCTTCCCTTTTCTAGGAAGTTAGATTTCTCTTATTATTTTGTGGCCTTTGTCAAAGTAGTTGACATTTGATTGATTTGCTAACAGCTTTTTTCTTTGGATCCATGTTGTTTAAAAGAAAAGTGGCAGGACTTTGTTTCTCTATGAAGTGAATATACAAAAACAATTAGATGAAAATATGAACTCTAATTTTGCAGACAAACAGAGCCACGCTGCGACTGGTCCTTTTTTATTTATTTTGTTAAAATACATATGAAACAGATACAATAAATCATATTCCAAATGTTTACTTTAAATCGTTACAAAAGTTATCACAAACTGTACACATCATGACAGGAACCGCAGTTGTTCTCGATCAATATAGATTCAACCAATATGCAAACAGTTACAGCTCAAAGCTCTAAACTCCTAAACATGGAATAACTTGAAGGTCGAGTTGGCTTCACCGGGTCTCCGGTCGGACTAATTGCTCACAACTATTACAGAACGTGTATAAATGTCACTCAATTACAAGTCTGAGCTGTTCAAATTATCACCAAACGATAGAAATACATTGTGATGTCTCTATTATTTTAGTTTTTTTTTTAATCATTGCTTACGACAACTTCTCAAATTTCACTTTTGAATATATACAAACAAGTGCCATTGACGAGTTTATACACAAATGTAAACACAAAGTTTGAAATACTCTAACGCGCTCGTTTCCTACGTTTTCCCTCAGTAGATGAGTTTTTAATTTTTTTAAAGTGGTGAGAGGCATGCTACAAGTAAAAATATTTCTTTTTCATATTAAGGGCAGCGCAGGGGGTAAAAGCATTTTTATATGCATGTGCAAGAAAGATAACAGTACATAGCCTTTTTTTCTATTTGCTATGTTGGTTTCTTATTAGTTTCTTATTACTCACATAGAAGGAGAAGCTGAGTCAGTGTTCGATGCATTGAACTTAATTTCATATGGCTTAATGTTAAAAAAATATACATAACATCTGCAAATGTGTTTTCGGCGTATGTGTGTGTTTTACTACTTTTATGGACGTTGTAATTCCCTGAATGTGTAAACGGCGAGGAGACGGTAAATTGGACCGTTTGCTAAGCTCCGCCTCCTTCCTTCCTTTGGTCACCGTCTCTGTCAAGCTTTCCGTTTCCACGCGGCACATCATGCAGTTTACAGTGACAATGGTTGCAGATTTTCCCCCTTGAAATACACAGTAATTTTCGCAACAATGGGCCTTTTATTTCGCCGTCGTTGACAAAAGCAGCCGCTCGTTTCAAGCCGACGACCTTCAATTTTATCAGCTGCAGCCTGCTAACCAATTAAGCTAACGTTACCCTCACGAGGGGTGGAAGGGGGGGTTGGAAACATTTTCTTTCTTTCTAATGTGGAAAACCGGCTGGTGATCCCGACGTCTACGCATGATGTCATGGTAAAAGGACCGATGCAGAAAGAAGCTCGTCAGCATCTTTTGCTGTTTAAAAGATACGGATGGCATCGTCCTTTTATTCAGAATAGATTCAATTAATCCTTCTATTATAGGCAGGATGAGGACAAATGTAACATCAGATCATCGTAATGTAAACCTGTTAAACTGTTCACACGCTTGGACAAACAACAGAGCTTCGATTTATAAAGGAGGGAGGAAGAAGGAAGGCCTTCAGGACGAGGACTAACTCATAAATTCTCCAGACGGTTGAGGTTAAACTGTGATGTTTTAACGTCCTACAGAGGCGGTGTGCTAATCATGAACAGGGCTTCGTACTTTTTGTTTTCAGGTGGTCTGTCAGTCGAGAGATCTGTAAATTTGGCACAAACGTCCACCAGGACTCGAGGTTTAACTGTTTTTAAGAGGTCAAAAGTCACATTTTTGGCTGTAACTCAAAAAATGGTGCACTATTACTATTATTATGATAGTTTCTTATTGATTTTGGTACTGTCTTCACCTCACTCATTGGTTTTGCTGATATCGAGCTTCAGGTGATTGTTGTTGCACCGTGTGACGAAACTCTCTAAGTCCTCTGAAGTACGTGAAGGCAGAGTCTCTCACTGTAATCAGGCATGACAGTAAAACAATCCTTTATGTTTGGCCAAAAAAAGCTTTAACAGGAGGAGGAGATATCTGCAGTGTAAACAAAAGTTTGATCATATTTAACAGAGTTTTTGCAATAATAAGAGGGTGAATGATTCAGTTTGCAACTATGTTCTGATTTCAGTCTTATATGTACAAAAATAAATATGAAATTGTGATATTTATAGTCGTGCCAGGTGTCTGGAAACAACACAATTTTGATGGTTTCTCTCTGTGCGTATGTTTGCTACATGTATCTGCTACAGTTTCTTTAAATCTGAGAATCCTGTTGAGTTTTTCTAATATCAGCAGGCTGCTTGACGGCCGCTTTTACTCCGACCTGTGACGGCTGTGACTGATGAATTCAGAGCGAGATTTACAAGCCCTTTGTAACCTGCTTTCCTCGACTAAAACCTGGATCAAGCTGGATTTATTGTATTTTTTTAATCAAGCAGTTGTTTTGATGGCATTGAGCAGAGTAGCCCTTTAACTTTGTGCCATTTTCAAAGTAAAATGCAAAGAGCTCTCGGGCCGGAAAAATGTCGATGCCGCTGCGGGGAAACGCTTCCTCTCGCAGCGAGGCCTACCATTCATGTGGTCCGTGTAAAACGTTTGGCACATACAGCCTTTCTGAGAATTTCAAAGCAGATGTATGAAAAACAAACTCTCGAACTGAATGACGGTGAGTGCTGTGCATAGCCAGCTCAGTAGAGCACTTGAAGAAGTTCAAACTAACGAATGAATGAATAAATAATTTTTTTTTTTTTTTCCGACAAAACCTTCTCTCGGTAAAAGAAACAGGTGGGGGTGAATTCAGTTTTCATACAACATGCTCACAAGAGACTCGTAGGCGACACAACCTCTCAGCAGCTCTAAGCAAACGTCTGGTTTCTTACGGAGGCGGCGTTCGTCACTCTACCTCCACCTGCGACCGTCACGGTGTCTGCGGAGGTTTGGGCGACGGACACGAGGCTTGACTCTCAAAGCTCGCCGCTCTTCCAGGCCACTGCAACGCAAGACACCACAAAACACGTCGCGTTACAGAGACTTTGACATCCTCGCTTTGGAAGATAAGCAGGTTATTTCTCTAGTCCTGAGCGTTTACTGTGATCATAGGCAGAAGAAAGTCGAATCGAGGGGCCGGCTGGGTCGGCTCGCACCGAGCAGCAGAGCCAGATCATGGTGTTAAAGAGAGGGGAAGAAAAAAATAGTCCTTTTACTTTTTTTTGTAGAGTATGAGGTACATTTGCACATCATACTTTTTTCTTGTAAATGTCACAGTTGCAGCAACATTATTGATATTTTCTTCTTTTTTTTGGTGATTCTTTGGGTAGATAGATGAATAAACTGTGAATAAACTCCCGTCATGCAACAATTTTAACATCAGCAAGGACAAAATACAGTATCAGTGTATTTTGTTCCATGTCAACAGTGAGCATACGGGTTTTATGCCATAGTTGTGCTGATGCTGCACACAAAATCGACCCTTTGAGAATAAATCCCGAAACTCCCTTAGGCTTGAAAGTTTGCTGTAAAAAGTTTCCTCCTGTAGTGGCTGCTTGGATTCAAGGCAATTACAACAGATTCAAGCATTTTGCACAGTTGGGGGGGGGAAATATAAAGGTGGGATAAGACTGCATCAAAACATTGTTACACACCTGTGAAACCACTTTCCTTCTCTCTTTGCATTTTTCTTATTTTCCAAAGACATTTTAAGCTAAACACATTTCCATTTCCAAACCTACTGAGCTTGTGAGCAGGTGTTAAAGCCTGTTTTTTTTTGCAGTCCCCAAGAACAGATAAATAATAAAAGGAAACTAGGCTATAGTGTTATCAGCAGAACAATGTTTTGACGAGAGCGACAGAGGACGCAGCGTGTGCCTATGATCACAGTGTTTACCAAGGCATATAAAGAAGTTTTACCACTGAAAATGGGTAATCACCTGCATTTTCCTATTTCGTCTGATGGGGAGTGAGAGTGACAAAAGAGGAAGAAACATTGATAACATGATAAAATATCAAATTACAGTAACAGCGGGGAGACGGTTAGCCTCTTTCAAAGTAAAATTGCAAATGCAAAACTGTCTTACAGTATTAAAACTGCACCTGGTCCGGGGAAAAAAATCTCCATTTTCTACAGAGATACAGTATTGGAGTTGTTGGAAAGTAGTTTTGACCAGCGTAGGCTAGCTGTTCCCCCGCAAATCACATCATCTATCTGTGTATTAAGATTAAATAAATGGCAATCCACTCATCTGACCTTTTGCAAAACAATTAATAAACTTACCCAAATCTAAAAGTCCCCATTCAGTCTCATTAGTGTTTTGTGAGTGATTTTTGACTGTAAACTTAAAATCATTTAAATGTTTTTTTTGTTTGTATGTCCCCATCTATAATTTTTATTTGGGGTTGCATTATGGAGACATACTCTCAACTAAGTACTGTTATTAGTCAGAGCATCTTAACATGGATGTTTCATTTGCATTGTGCATATTGTGCATCGTGATTTACGTTTTACTGTTTTGTTGCCAAATTTATTTTGTAAAACAAGGCCACAAACCATTAAATAAATATGACTGGATCACTTGAGGGCACAAATAAAAGTTACTTTAATTTGCTGTTTAAATAAGAAAGAAGAAGAAGAGTTTAATCTAGTCCAAATTAAGGAAATAAAGGAATAAGCTAAAGACATCTGCGATCGCTCTCAAAAGATTCGATGTGTTGTTGCCTTGCATTGCATCTCTGTCACATTCAGGAGCATCTAGAAATCTCTGTAAATATGCGTTCTTTGAGACTGGGAGCAAAGAATAGTCTGTACCTCCCCCAGAGCGTGCCAGTGCGTGATGGGCTTGCGTGGATAAGCCAACATTTCGTTCCAGTGATCTCGTCCAAGACCCTCAGCATCTGGCCCGGCGCGACACACACCAATCACCTCATTGTGTCCAACCCTGTTAGCAGTAAAACACACACATTAACACACATTTGGATGCACAAAGTGAAGCTTCTGGTGTTTCCTGGTAAAGATTAGATTAGATTGCGTGATGTATTGAAAAGAAAGTCAACGAGGTCTGAACCAAAAAATGCAAACTGACAATTACACACCTTTTATAAAATCAGTCTCTTTAGTTTAAATGATTATTTTCTAGTTTGCACGTTAGCATGCAGCTTATATCTGCTGACGGCAGCGCTCACCGATCGTAATCCATCACCATGATGGACAGGCTGACTTGCTCCACGTTTTCTGGGGGAATGTCGAAGATGATGGCCTCGTTGTATGATGGATTAAGTGTGCTTTTCTTCGTGGTCGTTTTTCGCTTCTTCAGCCGCCGTCCGTCACATATCAGGTAAACCTTCACGTAAGGGTCTGAGAGACAAGTTGGCTGCCATTTAACAATGCAAAGAGGAAAGCTTGTGCAAACTATGATTTCCTTTTTCATGCCTAAATGTGCAACTAGACACGTATTCGCTAACCCAACAGAGCGTAATACTTTTAATAATTGGTTCATACTGGCCTCCCTGTGTCTCCTCCCATTACCATTCTAAGTGGCCGCCTGCAGCCTCGTTTCAGCTAAGTTTGATTTATGGCTCAGTGTGGGCTTTCGGTGTGAGCCGCGTCTTATTTGCTGTCTGGTTACCTGAGGAGCCTGTGATGTCCATGGCTTTGAGGTTTCTGCATTTGATGACTGTTAGGGTCATTCTCCCTGCTGTGGGGAGGTAGCACAACGAGTACATGATCTCTCCCAGGTCAACGCTCTCCTGGAGGACAAAAAAAAAAAAGGCATTTTAAACGCTTTGACCACACTCTGTGAATCGAAATGCCAAAGAAAAGAAGTAAACAGGTCGGTCGATAAAGGACGTTTTTGACAGCTGGTACTTTCAGCAGTTATATTTCTCCTTCAATGCAGCAGAAACTGTTAATCACATTTATTTATCGCTGTTTTCCCATCTGCTGCTGGTCACGAGTTTCTTAATAGTTCTAATGAATGATTTGGTTTGTAGCCATGCTGGAGGCAGTGACAGTTAGTCCATGACTTTGGTTGGAGCAGAAATAACTACTGAATGGTGAACTTTTCTATGGAAATTCACTGTGACCTTTTTTGTGTAGCATCGCCATAAGTTTGACATTTTCATTCTTTGCAGAAATTTCATTGTTCAAATATTTATTTACTTTATTTGAATATAAGTATTTGATGATTTGCCAACGTGGTTTATGGCCTTGATCAGATGAAAGATACAAAAACTGTGGTTTGGCTTAATTTACTGGCCAACAAAACAGATATTAGTGTTAACATACGTAGAGATCGTATTGTTCATTTTATGTTTTTTTTTTTTTAGCTTTGCTTAGGTTTTGTGATACGGATTGAAATATTCATGAAGAAAACCCAAGAAAGTGCAATGGCAGAGTAGCCACAGTGGCGTGTCCTGTACAGATGTAGGTATAAATTTCTGTTCTAGCAATGTAGAAAACTTGATGACAGCCTATTACCAACTTCGGATGCACAGTTGACGGCAAGGAGGGAATTATGTTCAGACAGTAAAATGATATGTTCTGCAGTTGAACTCTTGAGAGACTGAAAGCTTTCAAAATCATCTTCAATCAAAACTGCACTGGTTAATTTTCTTAGCAGCTGGGAAAAGTTTTGTCCAAGAGTACTTTTCCTGGGTTGTTTCAGCAGTAGAGTGGTCATATCATTGTAATCTGCATATTAAAAGCAGCACGTGAAATTCAAAATTGTGACTTTAGATATTCAAATGTATCACTAAAAAAAGAGAGATTATTTTCCAGTCAGAAGTGGACTTCTTCTTCTGCCCACCAACTTTTGGAAATGCTACCATAAAAGCTTTCCCTCCCACACATACACAATTTAAGAATGATACAGCTGACACCTTAATCTCAAGTATAAGTCCACAAAGTGACTGAAGCTGCCCTCAGGTGTACCGGCAGCGGAGGAAGTTTTCAGGTTAATCTATAGCCTGCAGTTGCTGTGGCGGAGGAAAATATAATCTTCATAGCAGCCAACACAGGCGAGGCAAAGGAACGGCTCAAATGCTAAATCTTCTCATGCTCTTTAAACTGTCTGGAAAGGTTTGAAACATTAAAAAAAACAACCAAAAATCATTGTTGTCCATGCCAATGTTGTGCATCATGGAGATAGATAATCATAAGTAAGCCACATTTTGCAGTAGTTCAGTAGAAAAATACTGAAAAAAATTAAAAACTCGCTGCAATTTTCCTCAAAAGTCCTGGATCTGCATCGGCTGAAGACCTTAATCTACACCAGATCTGATGACGTATTTTTTTAGAGATATCTGGGGGCCATCCACCAACAGCAAATGGCCTCATCTCTTTATAACACTTCAAAGGTTGAACATTTGTCCTTTTTAAATGAACAAATAAATAATACCCTTTGATAGTCTCATTATAAGTGGCTTTAAGAAACACCTGTGTGTTAAAAAAGTAAACTTTTCTCATACAAAGCCCATAATAACACCACTAATCTTAATTGAGGGAACAGAGATTCATTTTCTGTCAGTCTGGGTGGAAGACTGAATTAATAGTTCTTCTGCTGCTATTTAAAATAACCCCGAGAAGCTAATGTGAAGCTGGAAACAATGGCCCAGTGTTTATCACAATGAAAACATTCATAAATAAAGCAGAGGCTCTTGAGTAAACTGTGATAAAGCGTTAATGTGGGAGTGAAATGCTTTCAGGTCTAAAACGCCAAACATCTCTTCATAAAGAGTTCAAATGAGGATATACTATCTCCCACTTTTGTGTAGAAACAAAGATCGTGATCATATTCGGCTGCAGACAAAAAAGCAACAGTTCGCATGTGTTGTAATTATGATTCGATTCTGTTGCTATATTTACATCTGTAGAATACCCAGCAATTTCTGGAAAATGCGTGTGGGCGTTTGGCAGATAAGATGCATTTCCCAAAGCATTTGAATTATGCAACTTGTTCCACCTGCCACTGTTGTGGAATGACGCTGATGAATTCAGGCTCTTAGAAGTGATTCAGTGTGATACTTCATGTTTAGACCTCTTCAAAAAGATCCAATTCAGGCATTTTTTTCCTCCCTCAGTGACAGCGCAGAAGTCTCCTGCAACATGGCAACAATGGCCACGTAAACGGGGGATTTTGGCAGCGCGGAGGTGTGAACGCCAACTCACCGTGGTTGCTGCGTGAATATCCTTCCACACCACAGCCTCCCGGGAAAGATCGGAGAGTTCAAACAGGTTGTCCACCACCACCTCGCCAATCATGTCGTGGCTGGTGAAGCGGTCAAAGTCGTAGACGCTGAAGTGCAGCTTGCGGTTGCAGAGCTCGTCGTACACCACCGGGAAGCGGAAGGTCTCGTCAAACATGGGGTTCAGGTTCTTGCGGTGGACGCGTGTCTGGAACTTCTTCTTCCTCTCCGGCAGCAGGTAGATTTTCACGTACGGGTCGGAGGTGCCCGTGAAGTCTTTGGCAGGCAGGTCTAAGGCCTTGAGGATCCTCACCACTAAAGCTTGCTCCTCGTAGTCGTAGCGCAGCGAGAAGCTGAGCTTTCCGCAAGTCTCCACGGGCTCTTTGGCCTCGTCCTCCGAGTCCACAGATTTCTGCTTGTAGAGTTCAGGTTTTATTCTTCCGATGCTCACCGTGGAGGACTGTCGGAGAGGCACTGTGTCCATGCTGAAGTCAAAGCTGGTGACATTCATCTGACGAGGCAGGTGGCGCCGGAATGAATTGTGCCTGTTGAAAAGGGTAAAGGGCATCTGGTAAATGTCTCAAGTGTCAATGTTCTGCATGAGTGGCTTTGTTATGATGGGTGCTAATGGTTTGTCAAGGGAGAGCTACTCCTAAAAAGCAAGGCGCATAATAATGTGGCACTCATGGAACATGTTGTGACATATTACAGTCTGTTAGAGTAGCTCAGAAAAGGTTTTGGTTGGTCCTTCGTCTTTGAGAAGGAAGCAAAGAAATCTGGTATAAAAGCAAAGATACACACCAAACAACCACCTGATGATGATAATAGAGGTCTGAAGTGGCTCCATCCCAAAACTACACTTACCAGGAGTGACTTGTTGAAGCGTGTCTGTACGAAATAGCTTAAAATACACAAAATTACTTGGCCATTCATCTTGATATACATATTTTGTCCTGTCATGTGATGTCAGGTGATTATGTGCCTAAAATCAGGACCTCACGACTTTGTTTTTTCTGTCGACCAAAGGATAGGGTGACTTCGGCTTATTTGACCTTGAAAATAGTACCACACAACTAAATCACAACTGGCCAGATGTTCATCTTTTTTGTCACCAGAGACTGTGGTTTTGACAAATGAAATCTTTTTTTATATAATATATATATAAATTACCTGAAGGCTGCCAATTTCTATGAAGTTGACATCTTTTGAGAAAAACGCGCGTCGGTGATTGACCCGACAGTCTTGTCACCTAGCAACTGGCCCTCCTTTCTGACAGTAAGACAATCACAGCGATCTGACAGCCGCGGCACAAATGATATGTCGCAGGAAGCGCAGCTGAAAATTAAATACTACACTCAAGAACTGTAAACAACATAAAAGGCTGCGTGTCGTCTAAGAGCCAGTGGAGTGAAAAGGGAAAACTGTCTGAAATACAGCCGAACCTCGTTGAATACTAAATGGACGTCGGTAACTGTTTGCCTCGGCAGCTCGTGTTTTGCAGTGGTGTTGCTGACCTTTAATCCTCTTTAAACCATAACATACACTCAGCCCACCGGGGATTACTCCAAATCCACGACTAACACCGGCGGTAAAACCCCTATTTTATTGCTTTCTATTTCTGTTTTCAAAAATGTCACCGTGATCGCACACAAAAGAAGTTGGATGTGACTTGTGTGACATTTTCTGTTGTCTTCTTGCTCATTCCTTTGCAGTTTTCCCTCCCAAAAAAGATACCACATAATCACAGTAATTAAACACCACAGTTTGATTTTGAGCGGAAATGCTTTGGCAATCAAACGTGATTAAAACTGTTTTGATAATTGCTGAAGTCATATTTTGAAAATGCCAAATACTTCCTTGTTCCATCGTCTCAGATGTGAGGGTTGTTTGTTTTTCCTTCTCCGACATTATAATGAACCGAATAATTTGGGATTTTGGCCTGACTGGACTGACTTTCTGACATTTTATACACCAGATGATTAAGCGATAATGACGGCGTTGAAGGATCATTGTTAGTTGCGGCCCAATCACCGGTTTAATTGGCCTGTTGATAAATGCAGCTCGTAGGAGAGCACTACAAACACCAACATTTTAATAGCATTCTGTTCTTGCAAATAAATGCTTAAAAACACTTTACAGGGAAAGAATTTGACAAAAAATGTCAAAAACATGTTTACCTTCTCTTTGCAGATGCAGCCACGTTATGTAATGAGGCCATAAGGTCGACCATAACACAATGTTTTGCATTATGTGAGTGTTTTTTTTGGCAAATTGTCATGAAAAAGGAAATAATCAGTGAAAATCATGAGTCACTGTCAAAAGAGCAGGTGGAAGGACTGAGACAGACGTTTTAATCTTTACTTTGGCCTTTCTGCATCCCCTGAGGGTGTATAATTCACAGAGACCTTGGTTTCTACATAATTGAATTAACGAGCTTAACGACAAACCTAAGCAATTGTCAATAAAGGATTCCTGCGAGAGAAACTGAGCGCAGCTGCCCGGTGCATCTCACCAGAAACGAACCCTCCACCATGACAGCTCCCACCCCACAGCACTGCTAATTATGGACCTTGTAGTTTAAACACAGTCTGGGAAACAAAGAGAAGCACGAGCTGGTTGTTTAATTACTGGGGTTACTTCCCGCCGTTACCATAGCAGCTTGACTCGCACGTACGAGAGATTACAGGGTTCGAACTGGAAGTGTGGAGATATGCAGCAGCCCTGGCTGATGAGCCTGCAGGAGGTGATTTTTCTTTTTTTTTTTTATTTCTGGTCAGGCAGAGCAAGAGACGCTCGATTCAAAATGTGCAGCGGCGTTTCAAGGTCACCAGCCGGTCCCTGATGCTCCACATGACACGTGCCAAACCACCTCAAGGGCAGTGGCTGCTCTGTCACAAACTGAGAGGACAGTTCCTGCATTATGTGGGCATCAATTTTTCTGTGCCCCCTATTGAAGCACTGGAGGAGGAAACAGACCAAAGTGGGTTCAAAAATGCCTCCATTGTGCTGTAACTGCGAGTGGTGATGGATGTGTGTGAATCATCATTACTGTGTCCTCGGCGTGACCGCGGTGGGTTCACGTGGGGTACCTGGAGGAGGAGGTTGGCTCCGTGGTCTGTCTCTGGATCTTGGCCTGCTGGCTGAGCTTCTCTCTCAGGGCCGTCTGCACCTCGGCCGGGATGTCCGGAGACGTCTGGCTGATCTTCATGGCCGCCTCCAGGAGCTTGACCGAGCTCCGTCCGTTCACCTTCACCTCCACCGGGTGCTTCTTCTCCACCTCCGCCACTTTGCACTCGCTGACCGGCGGGGAGCTGGGCGGAGGAGGCGCCTCGGGGAACCCAACGCGGAGGACATTTTCGGCGTGAGCCGACAGAGCCTTGCTCCTCCAAATGGGCCAGCACAGCTTCCAAAAGACAAAGAGAGAGACTACCAACAAGGCGAGGCCACAGAAACCCACGACCACAGCAAGGAGACTAATAGAGATGTCTACACGTAACCATGGAGAGACCCAAAGAGGAGGACAGGGAGACACATAGAGGGAAAAGAAGAAAGCAAGCGAGGGACAAAAAATGACAGACAAACATGCAAGGGAGAAAGAGAAAAAGGGAGAGAAAGCCAGCTGTAAGAAAGAGGGGGCAGCATATGCAACCTGTTTGATAAAGCAGGACAATATAAAGGCACATAAAACCTCAGTGAGGGAGCCACAGCATCCACACAGTCACATGATCAGGGACTGAAGTGGGAACAAACAAACAATCTCTGCTATCTGAATGCAAAGTTTGCAGCGAGGGAGCTGAAATCAGCCTCACACTGAATAAATCCTCCAGTTATCAAAGTGTGTGTGTGTGTGTGTGGGGGGGGTCTGGAGAGAAACAGGAAGGAAATCATTTCTTCAGTCGCACCTGTTGCTATTTCAGTCTGGACTCTGCTGCAGGATGCGTAACAGGTTGAGAAATACAAGCAACAACTCAGCGCTGCAATAAAGTTTGAGCTGATATTCACTTTTTCTGCACACACACGCACACACACACACGATCCTTTTTTCTTTCAAAGTGATTAACCGAGGGAAGGAAGAGGTGGGAAGAAGAGAATGACTTTTTTTCCATTTACCTGCGTGTCCTTTACCTGGTATGTTGCTCTCCAGGGGGAAGATATCCGCGCATTTCTCCCGGTCTACGTGTCCCGTGAGACAAAGTTCCGTCACGATCTGGAGAGCCCTTTGGCACAAGGTGATGCTGTCCTCCGTCCGGACACTCATGTCTCTCCTGTTAAGCCATTGCACGCCGGAGGAGCCAGGAGGGCGGCGGTTCATTTGGGCACCTCTTTTTTAAAAATGATTTGATGCTGCTGGTTTTACGCGCCGCGGGCTGCAGCAGGGAGGCGCGCTGCGTCCTGATCCATCTCCAGCGCGCAACGGAGGAGCGACTGTCCAGACGCGCACTGCGATGGAAATAACAAGGGGGGGTGGAGGTGGTGGAGCCCAGCCCTCACTGCGTCCAATAGCACTACGAGTCCTGACAGTAACGGGATTACTTTTTTTTCCCTATTCCAGTAAGGACTAGAGATTTCCTGCGCGCATCCTCCTTTTTTATCCAACACTGCTTTATAGACTCCAACAGGTCTTTATCCCCAGAAACCGAGAAGAGCAGATAATAGATTTGTAATGCAAGTTATAATCATATAAATCCACGAAAGCATCGTAATTCCTTTTTTTTTGCCCCCCCTCACTGTTCATCTTCCAGATTTGTGTGCATATTTAATTCCCATTTTCTCTTGGGTATTTATATTTATGTTTTCACACTGCAGCTCCCTGTCAGCTCAAAGATGATTTATTGATGTATTGACTTATTTGTGCACATATATTAACATAAATTTGCTCATTTCGATTTAAAAAAAGCTGTTGTAGTGAATGTAATTTGCAGGGGTTTGCATGTTAAATGTCATATATTTCTGTTTTTATTATCATTTCCTTAATTTAAACCATTATTTAGTCCTTTGGGACAGCACAGATTTAACACATTCCCCCAGTTTTTCCATTTTTAGCTATAATTCAACACTCCTCACTTGACTTAAGATAAAACAAACTTTATTAATTCACTCATACATTAAACCCACATGATCACCAGCTCGAGCATTAACAGACTGAACAGATCAGAGCCGCTGTAGTTGGTGTAGTCAATGCCCAGTATAATAAGTATAAATGACTAATTATTCAGTCTGAAAATTAAAATAATAATTTCACCCTCAAAAATCAATCTAATTAATGTTTTTAAAGCAATTATTGCCCGTCGGCACACTCGAAACTTATACTGTGTGATTGCTCGCAGCTTCTTTTAACCCAATCTGATGATTATTCTTTTCATTTCTGCATCACAGTTTGATGAATACTGAGCAATCACTGTCTTTCCAGCTGTTGATCAACTCACTAATAAAAGTTTAAACTGTAAAATAAACCAAAGCATTGATTTAGACTTACCCATCCCTTATGAAAACAGGGTTGCTATAACTTCAAGTACAAAAGAAATGCTAATAAATAAATGACTAAGAGGCTTCTCAGAAGAACGATATCACCAATAAACCAACAGAGAAACCTTTGAAGTGCACGTGTCTGAAAACTTCACTTAAATATACTTAAAGAAACTCACATGTTGAAAACAGCCACTGCATAAAACACCTCACGAGAGGAAGCCACAAAGTCAAAAAGGATCTTTCGTCGCCGTCACAACAAAGACGACATTATTTCCTCCGCTGCAGGAGCACAATCCTCGTTGTCACCGGGTATTTCTTATTATTTACCCTGCACTTCATGCCAGTGGGGGGGCACAAAACTGTAGCCAAGGGAAACTGGAAATTGCGGCATCAAAGGAGAGAACAGCTGCAGCGACGGAGTGACAAACAATTCAAAATTTCAGACCCACGGTTGCAGCAGCACCTGTCCTCAAGGAAAAGATGTCAACAGAGGAAATAAACAAGAACGGATAAGAAAAGCCAGACCGGAGCCATTTAACGAAAAGACCTGAAACCTCTAGAAGCATGATGAGAAATCTGACTGTTTTAGAGCTCCTTGTTAGTTTCACAAATGTTTCCTTATCTTTACAGTTTGCATTTGAAACGACTCCTAATTTTGAACATTCATGCAGTCCATGAAGTGTGAACATAAAGCAGCATCCATTGCACATCAGCTTATGTTTTGAAATTAGCATGCAAGAAAAACATTGTTGTACTCATTGGTAGTTTATTTTTCAGTTTCTGTTTCTCAGCCAGGGTAGAAATACGCTGAAGTTTCTCAGTATGTTGTGAGATTTTGTTCAGGTATTCGTGGTCTCAAGGTCATGAATCCTAATGATCTCCTGACTTTTCCTTTAGTGGCACCAGGAGGTCAAAATGTTGAGTGAAATATCTCTCAGTTCCCGTGGATGAATCCTCGAGACGTCGGTTATCCTCGGTGTCACCAGGAGGTCGAAAGTTTTGTTTGTCCTCTGAAATATCTTGACATCCAGGAGATAATTGCCACAACTTTTGTACGGACATTCATGTCTCTGCATTTGAGATTTAAAGTGAAATATTTGATGGGTGTTTGAATTCAGTTTGGTGCAGACAGTCGTGCTTTTTGTGAACTTTGGCGATCTCTGGAATAAGATTTATTTTCATGATCATTTCTGTCCATAAAATGTCATAGCCACAGTTTCAAAGAGCCCAACTAGATGTAGTTAAATATATTTATATGCCTGACAATCTAAAACTAAAGAGAATCTACTTACAGTGACATAAAAACTCAAAAAAGTGACAAGTGATCACATTGGAAAAGCTATGTGTTGAATATTTTTTGTTCATAAAATGACCTAATAATTACACTTGATTAGCAAAGTTAGTTTAATCTCCAATTCAATTCTTATACTTTATCGATGTAAGAAGTACAATAACTATGTTTTGACTTACACAGCTGCGTATATGCAGGAATCAGTCTTGTCCACTCTGGCCTGTATCTGACTGGAGATTCACATCTCCAGTCTATCTATCATATTTTTGAGCAAAATGCCCAATTTCCCCCTCAACGCCATGAAGCCGAAACTAGAAATCTGTCTGGCAGTCCTCCAGATCAGGACACCAGCCAACAGACGGGCGACACAATCAGCTGCTTTCCTGAACTGTTGGAGGCTCGATCCGGTGTCGTGCAGCTGATACGAGCGGCACAGTTTGGCAGCGTGGGCCGTGTGAACTGTAACGCAATCATTTAACGATGCCATTTAGGACAAAGACGGACAATTAAAACATCAGCTTGTGGCATTTTGCGGTTGTGGATAACTTCACTATCGATCCGAACGTTGCAAACCTTTTGTCAGTCGCCTTTGTGTGTTCAGCACACTCGCAGAGTCTCGGAGCGTTCGATTTTCCCCGGTGGCTCCTCTGACATGAGGGACGTAAATCCAAAGGAGGCCCGTCTCCCAGACAGCAGCACATATGTATAGTGTCAGTAAGCTGTCTGAGAGATTGCCTTTGTGTCTGAGTTAAAGTCTTCCAGTTTGTGGAGAGGAATAAACAGCATTTGTGCCTGCTGGGACGTCAAAAATCATCTTAAAAATGCACTTTAAATGGGAGTTGTAGGTTACTAATTGGAGCGCTGAAAAGAGGCAGAGTCGGATGATGAAAGGTTAGTGCGTGATTGTGTTAATGGTAACGTGAAAACACAAAAGTAATCGCTGTGTTTACTGCCCCGTTGTGATTTTTCTCCCAAACACAAAGAAATAAAGAGAAATCCAGAACACCGACTGCGCCTCTCGCTGGGGCGACTTTGCGGTCGTCCTGTCAGGAGCGATTTACATTTTAATCATGCGGCTTTACAGTGACGCCAAAACAAGTTTGATCGAGATAAATTATGGATCAAAAAGTCCTCGTATATGTAGAGGGTATAACTGACTGAAAGATCCCTCCACAACAATTTATTTATGTTTAAGGAAATATACAAATTCACAAGCTTTGTATTCCCAATCCTCCTCAATAAAGAAACACTCATGTTAAAACTTATTTTCATTAACAACTAATCCTCGGATTACTTTCTTGATTAATTATTTTGACTATAAAGTGTCATAAAATGGTGAAAAATGTCCAGATGACCTCTGAGATACTCAGTTTATTGTCATGAAAGTCAAGAAGAAGCACATCAATTCATAAAAAAACAGTTGACATTTTTGTTTAAAAGAATAGCTAGAAGGATTTTGTGGTATTCAAAATAATCTAATTATTTGACGGACAACACTCAGAATGGACGGGATGCTCAGACAGAGTCACAGGATTTATCTGTGGACGTTAACTGAGTCACGAATAACAAATAACTCAGTTAGCTATCGACGCAGGTTATATTATGAACGTTAACTAACAGTCTTGGATCTTGGTAGCTGAGTCTGAAGCAAATCCTTTTTAATTTGGCCTCTATAAGATGATGATTTTTTACTTTAATCCCAGCCCAAACTGCAGTCTTAAGATATTGATTGTGCCGGCACAATGTATGTTCCCTCTAAGAGAATTGACAGCTTTGTTAATCCACTAATGACAAGACAGGAAAGAAAGAAAGAAAGAAAGAAAGAAAGAAAGAAAGAAAGAAAAAGGAATTATGACTTGAGTCAGGAGCAAAGGAGGATTTATGTCATACAGCCACACAGTTCACAAAAGGAAAAAAGTCAGAGTTAAAAAAAAGGTTTGGACTTTAACGCATAAGACAAATGTTCTTTCCACACTTTCCTGCAGATAGAAACTACTAAACGTGACCACAATCATTCTTAATAATGGCATAACAATAGTCGATGTTTTTTTTGTTTTTGTTTTGCAGATCTGAAAATTTTGTTAAAATTTGCAAAACATTTCAATGTAAACCTGAAAAGTATCTAGAAGTTGTTGCAGATGATCATAATTATGTTTCCATAGTAATCAAATAGGTTTATTGCAGCTTCAGTCGAGGTTATTTTAGCTTTCTAACCACCCAGTTTGGATTTCAGCTGATTAAAATGAACGTATGGGTGTTATTTATAGCCCATAAATCACTGCCTCTCTCTGAATTCGATATCGTTTGTCTCTGAATCTCTGATATCATTTCCTCGCGACCCTTTGAAGCCTTTATCTTTGCGCGGCCAGATGTCTGATTATATAAAACGTTCTTGGACAACTTGTTAAGTAATTAGTCCGGAGGAGACTAAATTATCTCTTCACAGGGATAACATCAATCCTGACGGCGCCACCGAGTTTTTACTCTCACTATTTAGCACCGATATTGACTTCTGATAATCTGACCTGACCTTTTTCTTTCTTTAACATTCAGTGTAAATCAATATGCATTAATACTTCTTCTGCTTCATGCTCGTGGGATTGAAATTGCTGAGTTTTACAAGTCACACTCCCAATTTTGCACCTACTAAGCTTCGGTTTGTTATATATATTATATATTTTCCACATGTTGTTGACACCCAATAGAAAATAACTGACAACATGATGAGATTGGGAAACAAGAGTGTAAGAAGAGAGGAATACCAAACATGCATTTGAATTTAATGTTCAGTTGTTCTGCTGTGGGAAAATACAATCTTTTGCTGTTTTTTCACACGGTGGCACTGGCAGTGGAGTATTTTGGGAGTAAAACTGAAAGAAAAAAGGTTGCTGGTTGCGTTTCTGTCCGTTGCATTGCGAGAGGCCAAGAATGTCAAATGTCACGTTAAATGTCAGCGGAGTGGCCACCAAGACGACAGCATGAAAGCGTTCGTATCTTTCCAACGGAGGGAACAAAATGTTCAGTTTCTTCTGCTCACACTGGAAGATAAACAGGAAATCATGTTTGTGTGCAGTATTATAACATCAACAGGGCTTTTTTTTTAACATCAAATTTAAAAGAAAGCTGTTTGTCATCTTCACTGGGATGGTGTTGTTGTGATATTTCAGTGAAAGCAGGCGGCCGAGGAGCCTTGTGGCGACAGACATGCTTTAAGAACACGACCTGTTACGCCGGCTGACATTAACGGGGGCCGCGAGTGAGAAATGATTTAATCATTAACATTCATGAGCGGGAACATGGGTGGCTTCCAGCACGCTGCGCTGCCGCCTGAAACACAACACAGTGCAGAAATTATGGCGGTAATTGATTATTTTGGAGACGGCAAGGACTTCATCAGAAATCTGAATGCATCAGCACAACTTGGGGGAAGAAAGTCGGTTGTCTGTTAAAGTCGAGCACCCTCGACTGTGGGAAAGAAAATCACACACAAAAAAAATCTTAGTTTACACGGTGTTCATCCCTCAAGAGCCGGCTAAGTTTGACGACTCGGCTCTCGAGGTGGATTTTTCTCCCGGTTGCGCTCTTGTCTTCGTGGCAGCTTTCATGTTTTCCTCCACTCGGGTGTCGATGTGTGAGTCTGGATCAATTCTGTTACCAAACAGTTTAATGACGCCCCGGCTGCCCCCACAGCACACTTCTAAAACAACTGCTTCCCGTTAATTATTCTCCCAACACTCGACGCCGCTGAGGCTGGGATTTGTCGGCTGTGAGTGCCATTTGGCAGATTTAAAAGCCGCAGCAACATGACAGGGATTATTTTCTTATGTTTACACACTCCAGAGAGCGAAGTATAGTTCTTGAAATGAGGAGACTCTGAGCTGTTTGAACAGTGCTTAGTTTTAAGTGTAGTGGAAGCAGGAAAATGTGGAGCTGTTACTCCCACCAGAGCATAAAAATGATGGTAATGCAGTGGACTTAAATGTGTCAGTATGCAGCGTCTTCATACTGATGAAAGTACATACTGGTGATTTATTTTTGACACTGTTGTTCCTCAGTTTAGTGCACATGTGGAAGATCTCTTTGTAGATAGAAGAGATTTAAAGGATCTAAATACTGGTGGCACAGGAAGTTGGTGATAGTTTTCAAAAGCTACACTTTTATTCTCATCTGTTTTTGTGAAATGTGGATTTCAGGTATTTCACACGTGATGGTGCACTTTCACCTTTTGGCAAAATTTGCTCTTTTAATGTCAAACTTGATCGCCAACAAGATTGATGTCGCTGCGAGTATTATTATTATTTTTTTAGTCATGGGTGAGGTGGTCGGTCGGGTTGATTGGGGTGAGGATGGCGTCGCATTTCCTGGCGGCCTGTTTTGTCCGTCTCTCGCGAAACAATCAACTTGACGAGCAGGTTGACCGAACTCTCAGAACCTCATCAGACATGACGCTCGACCGACTACATTTTAGTCACCTGTCAAAATGGACAGTCATAAGTTGAAGGAAAGGTGGAGCAGAGAGAGTGAGGATGAAAAAGAGAAATACCACAGATGCAAGAAGTGTTCAGGTGTGTAGCTGCAGATTCAGGTGGTGTTTTATTTCAGTTCATTATCCACAATGGATCATTTTCACATCGTCTTCTTCTTACACACTGTTAATATGAATAGAGCGATTGTATCTGCTTTAAGCACACACATATGGTGTAGTATGACTGATAGTTAAAGATACATGATGCAAAGTGTTTCACAAAGAGAAGATCAGCACAGCAATTCACCAGTTTGTTGAGAAAAAGAGTGAACTACGTTTACCGTGAAGCACAATCGCTCGCCTCCCGTTAAAGAAAAAATGTCTGATTTGCGGTTAACCTGTTAAAAAGAGATCTTTCATTCTCCTCGTGGAGCCGGTCTGATTTAATCACGGACTTTCCTAATGGCTCTGTGGTTTAATTAGGCCATTTAAAGGTTAACTGCCAGGTCTGCGCCCACATCCGCCGCGGTCAGACATCTTTCACCGCCGCGCCCCCCCAGCAGCACCCGCCTTATCAGCTCCACATGTGATTATGGAAAAATAGATATGGTGCTGCATTTCCTCTGTATATTTTTATATAAATAATGAGAGTTACGTAACATGCATTTGCTCCATGTGGCCTTGCACATTAATGCTCAATTTATCATACACAGAAATGTTTCATACTCCATGTGATGATTTATACGTCTTCTTTTGTGTCTTTTATCTCTTTCCGCTTTTCCTCATATGGACCACGAGTGTGAAATAAGTTTTATTTGACAGAACATAGTGCATTTATATCTGTTAACATGAGAAAGACTAGTTAAACTGAGGAATGTCAGAAGAATGTCAGCGTTAACATTCATTAAAAAGTGTGTTGTGTTGCATGCATGTATGTTATATGTGCACTGAGTGTTAGCCATGATGTTTTATCTTGTGCCGCTGGTTGACATTTGTGGTTTGAATGAAATGTTTCTGCAACAGCTGGATTGATTGTAGTTGTAGCTTTTTTTAAAATACTAATTATAGTTTACCAAATTATTTGTTTATTCATTGTTTACTGTTCCCTTCAAGAGTAGTCATCAAATTTCCAACTTCAAATTAGGATTTCAGTTTGTCCAAGATTTTAGTTTACAGTCAAATACCTCCCTACTGTACAGACTGAAGATCAGCTTATTAGCACTGTTCATGGTCACAACGCTTCTTCTTTTTAATGCCAAATTAAAAATTGGAGATGCTTTATTGGCAAGATCTGATCGTGCAAAATAAGTCTGCTTTTTTTCGTTCTCCAAACTGCTGCAGCTCCCACGGTCGCCATTTTCATCGTTCGGCGAGAGCGACAAGTGTCCATTCTCCACACTCACTTTTGACCGTTACTATGACACCAGCTGGGCACCATTCACTGGATTTGTCGGCTTGAACGCACCGAAGCACTCAAATCTCGAGTAAAATTGTAGGTGTGGAAGGATGCAGACTGAGGCGTTCGATGGAAATTGCAAGATGCGTCGCACTGTATTGCGTACTGCACGCTGTTTGTCGCTGTGGTTCTTTACACTGTGTTTTATACAGTTTGTTGATATTATGACAAGCGTCATGTACACCAAGATGGAGGCAACCATTTAAAAACCTTTAAACCTGTAGCAACATCCACGGGGACCTCTGTTGCATGTTATATCTCTTTCTGTCACCTTGTTTTCGTCTCTCTTCATTGACTGAAGGCTCCTAAAATTATATCAATAATCTTAAGAAATCCTCCATATTCGCTAACTCAGGCTTCTTTGCGTTATTTTTACATGATTGATAGGCGTCTTCTCCTACTAATAAACTAATAAAATGCAACAAATGTCATTAAATAGTGCCAGCCTTGTATGAAGACTTAAGACTTTTCCACTCCGTGATAAATCCCAGTATGAATTCATAATCTGTCGCTCTCTTCATCTCGGTTTCACTTTGCCGTGCACACGCGGGCGCTCGGGTGAGGCGGCGACCGTTCACGCTGAGAGCGCCTCACTGGGATGTTCGGAACAATTACCTCTGCCTCGCTGCCACTCAGGACCCCTCAGGTGAAGTCATTATCTTAACCAGAGGCTGCTCACTACAGTCACAATTAATTCACATTAACAGCGGAGCCACCGGTGCCGTCTGGATGCATGGCTCCAATTATGCTCATTACTGGACCGGACTTTTTCAGAAAAAGGTGCTTTTAGGAGGGCTGCTTTACAAAAGGACCTATTGAGTAATTTCCTTAATTTGCTATTTTGCAATCTCTTAAAACCAGAGTTGAGTTTGGTCTCGGTGTGACAGATTTGTTTCTGTATTTAGTTTTGTTCAGTCTTTCGCTCCCTTAAACGATGCTCAAGAATATTTTAGAAATAAAAAACACACATGCAAAAAGACAAACCGATACAGAACTTAAATAAATGATAAACTAAAGATACTATACAATAGAAAAATACTGTTATATTTACAAGATGCAAAGGATTTAAAGTGCACCAGGCCTAAAAATCCATTAAAGGAGGATTTTCTCGGGTTGTCTCTGTGGTTCTGACCCAGACTTTGTCTTTATTTGACAACACAGCTCATTCATCGTCTAATCTTCAATTATTAAATAGCTGCACAGGAGATTTGGCACTGATGGGCCCCGTTTTTTTCCCCTCTCCTCTGTCTTGTCTCCTTCTGTGTTTTTCATTCTCTCAGTGTGAATCCGAACCTTTAACAGCGAGTCCCAGGTGGTCTGATTTTTAAGGTTAAAGCGCCTCCTTTCCATTCACCCAAAAATCAGTCCTCTCGGTGTTTACTTCATATCAAACACTTGCACATCTCACATCTTTGTGCTGTGCACCTTGAAGAAAGCAGACATGTCGAGTGTGAAAAACGTCTCTTTTGAGTATCAGTCGCTTACTACAGCTTTGCTCGCGGCTCCGTGGGTGTTGTGCAACTTTTTCCTTTGCTGTTTAAGCACTGTGGTGAGAATCTCTTATGTCGCCCATTTTTCATCATCCTGAGTGTGTGTGCTGGGCTTTAGACCAAAGCAATATTGAAGTATCTCATACTATACACACACACACACGCACACACACACATATATAGAAACACATGTACACTATCTGTTGATTATTTAAACACGCATCTCATTTCCTCTGGACTCTGGATAATAAACACTATTAACCTTTTCCTTGAGGGGCAATGACTGAAACCATAAAACACATCATATGTAACATGGACATTCAAAGGCAAATGAATGCAGATTTTCAGTGTCATGTTTGTTTACTCTGCGAGACGTCTTTTGTGCATTAAGAGTGTATTTGATGGCAACCAGCTTTTCTCCTCTTTGTTCATTTTCCCTTTACTCCTCCGCTGATGTGCAGAACATTCATACTCACCGATTGGCCTCGTTTGCTTTTTTCTGCTTTTTCGCTTTAGACTAATTTTCGCCTTTTCACCGCGCGTTCTGTTGACCCGCGGACACTGTTATCACCATAATCAACCGTCTGCAGTCGTGTCTCTCTGATTAAAGGTGCTGCAGTGGAGATGGTGTCAGCGAAGGGTTAGCTGAAGTTTTGCGGCGGCTCATCACTTAACCTGGCTGTCAGAACAGAGAGCTGCTGAGCGCTAAAAAGGAAAAAGCACATGAAGACTTTATGCAGTTTATCTTTTGTCTTCACAACATCTGCCCTCAAAATGACAAAGTACACACAGTACTTTCAATAATATTGAAAGCACATGAAATAAACTTTTAGTATGTTTCTTACGGATGTTTTTCATACAGACGTGAATTAATTCAAACTTTGGCTGACAAAAGAGGAGAGGATGTTCGTTTGCGTCCTCCTCTCTCCCACACCGGGCGAGAAAAGTGTGTGCTTTGTGTCTAATGTATTCTCTTTCAGATTAGCCAATCAATAACTGTGCGGCCACACTTTCACTCCAAACAGGAGGAGGGAATGAAAGAAAAACGGTGCTATATAATTCATGGCATTTGATTTTTTTTTTTTTTACTCCTCCACAGTGATGATTCAATTTCCAAATCACCCCCCTGCTTCTCTTTCACCCTGCGCTCTCTAAATATTACTCCTGAGAAAACAACATCTGAATACTGTGTACCATGAATTATTAATTTATGTACGTTGTAAAAGGGTCATCAGCAGATATTGCAGGTTTCTCCTTCTGTTTTTTTCTTTTCTCCTTTTCTTTGTAGAAGTGACAAATACTTTTATATTTCACGGGGGAAACTGTTGCGTTGGATAATTTCCGCTCCTCTGTCCAGAGATTACTCTGCCGCAGACATCCACAATTCAGCGGTGTTGTCTTTGATTGAGCTGTTGTCATGGTTACCTGGATGTTGGAGAGATACCGGGGCTGGGCCGGAGAGACTCTCCCCACTTCTTGCAGAGCTATAATTAAACACAATTTGGAGCGAGCCTCAGCGTTAATCTCCCTCGGTGGCGGCTTGCAGGGGTTGTGGATATTGCGGGGATGAGGTGGGCACGTGTCAGTAAAACCGTCAAACTCTCATCGTGGTGTCTCTGGAGAGCAGGTGTGCTGAGGTGATCGCCTCACGTCAGCCACAACAGAAGTCATTTGAATTCACTGTTTTACTTTAAGGTGCGTGTGTGCGTGCATGACGTGCAAAAAAACGAATCATTGGTTCGGTTAAACTGATGCTCCAAGCTGGAAAAATCAAATAATGCTGCCATGATTTGCTCCGAAACCAGATTTTTTTCAATTATGATGTAACGTTGGAAAGATTTCAGCAGACTTGTCGAGATAATCCCCGCAAGAGGGAGGGAGAGAGAGAGAGGGAGGGGGAGAAAAATAGAAATGACAATAACTTGTCCATTTGTTCGATGCCAACATGTGCTCCTTCCCTGAGTAGCTGGAGACAAATCAGATGAGAGGAGAGCAGACGAGACAGGGACACATAATCCCCGATAAAGTCACAAGGTCTCCGCGACTTTATTAGAATCCTGAGGTACATTTGACACCCAAACAAACAGCGCTGGAGAGCTGAATGAACACTGGACTATTCTTAAATCCTGCATAAATGAAACCATGAATGAATCTTCCTTTGAGGGGCTCTTCTTCTTCTCCTTCATCTCCAGCATCAAATGTTTTTTTTTTCCTCCTGAGGTTATGAAAGGAGACTCCGAGGCACAGCATCGGCTTGGAGGTTATTAATAAAAAGGCAAGGTTAAGATGCGCCGTGGCGGTTACATAAGAGCGGGAGGGTGTTACGCAACACCTGTTGTGCAGCTCCTGCTGTGATGGACACACATGATGCGAACATCAGCTTTTCACTCCACCGCAAGTCCGCTTACAGCGACAAACAGCCAGTCGTGGATTAATTGAAGCTTTATTTTCAATTACCCGCCTCACATATGCAGAGTGAGATGATTCAGGTCTCTTTCAGGTTGCAGACCATTTTTAGCACGTCATGCATTGGTTGACTTAATTAGCATTTAAATGATGAATTCAGTTATGTAAAAAAAATGCTATTTGAATATTGATTACATTCAAAATAAAACTCCAACCATCCAACCGTTTCAGCCCTGAGTAGTGTCTGCAGGTATTTGAAGAAACTTTTGTCATGTAGATTACAGCGGCCGGACAGAAGCAGATGAAACTTAAGAGAGGATATCTACCTCAAACAACAAAACATCTCGACAATCCCTGGCACAAATTCCTTCCTTGCTGGGATTACTTAGATAAGAATCTGTGTAAAATTGATCATTATTATGGGATTGTTATGTTAAAAAGCAGCCAGTGTTGACAGGCATGTGAACAAGTCAAAGTCATAATCTTTGTTGTGTCACCTCTCTAGTTTTGGGTGCGATTACATTATGATAAATTTGCCTTCGCCTCTATAAGACAGTAGCAAAACTAAAAGAGGTTCTCATGGGGTGACCACAAATATGGATTGTTGCATTTTTCAAAAAACGATTAAAAATCATTTATCATTTATCATCTCCAGGCTCTTTACACATCGCTTGTTGATTCTTTCTTGCCTGGAGTGAAACTACCTGACGGAGGACGCTCTCGATGAAAACCGCCGCCCGGCCTCGCCTCGGAGCTCTCGCAGGCAGGCGGCGATGCTATCAGGCTGTCTCGGCCGGAGATTGGGTGCCTATAGGGAGAGGCGGCTCATCAGCGCATCACCTGGGACAAAAGGTCAGAGCAGGAGGAGGAGATAACGCTGTTGTGTAATCACAGGCTAACAGCTATCTCCTTTTTATCAGACTGGATTATCGGGCTCGGGCTAACAGTTTTGGGGGAATAGACGGGGCAGGGATGGAAGAGTCAGCCTCTTCTTTATTTCACTTTCAGGCTTTGAGAGGAGCAGAGGTTTGTGGAGTGGAGAGACTGAAATAGCAAGGACAGAGAGGAGAGAGACTCTCCATGGATCAGGTTTTTTATTTCTTTCCTGAAAAATTAATAAAGACACAAAATCATTATTCCTCCTTCTGGACCAGCTTCAATTAAATTAGTAGTCCTTTTTTTTTGGCAGACTCGATTTTCCTCACAGGTGTTTGCTCTGAAAACAAAACAGCCGAACAGCATCTTCTTTCACCAATAAATCCACTTTGTGTCTACGAATCTGTCAAAACTTGGCCGACAGTCCCAGAACTCGTTTTATCAGAAAGTCTGTTTGATCTGTAAAAATGTGATTTTGTTTCGTTAGCATGATGATTTATCACCTGGACTCCACCTGTTAAAAATGTTGGGACTTAATACCTGAAAAAGTTGTGAAGCAAAACCTAAAAGAATTGTTTTAGGAGGCCTGACAGTCTTCTGAACTGTGTGATTTTGATTTATTGATGCATATCAGACTCGCTGTGCCTGACATATTTTATTGATCTTTGGAAAAAGTAGTTCCTGTTGATAGTATTTCTTTATTTTAGAAAAAGACAAACACGTTTGAGACTACGTAGCTACGTTTGATTGTGCATCTGTTGCGTCTTCTGATTGCAGACTGTGTAAAAAGGCCTCCTCGACTGAAAAGTTGGGAGTGACTGAATCACAGGGATCTGGGATGGACTGTGATCAGCTGATTGTGAATGTTTTTGCACACGTCAAGTCACATCAAACGCTCCAACGAAGCCGACCTGTCTGATGAAACATTTCACTGAACTGCATGAAATGTGAGTGTGCATGTTAAAGGTATCCTCTGCAGTGTGTGGAGTCCCTGTTTGGGGGTTGAAATAATCAACAAATTGGCACAGCAAATCTTTTAGGAGATTTACAATGTGATAATGATACCCTGAAACAGACACCCTGCAGAATCCCTGCATGTGCACATACAGACGAGTCAGAAATGAAGGGAAACGAGTGTAGAAACACACCGAATGCAGAGGCGTCCACACAGGTGCTGCACTGCACTGCGAGGTACAGTTAAGCAATTAAAATCCAATAAAAGTGCTAAGGAGGCCCAGTTGATTCAGATTTTGTATCAAGACTGCAGGTTTGGTTTTGAAAGACGAGAGGGATGTTGTAGTAGGGTTGCATTACATAAACCCCTCATTACAAAGATGAATTGCACATTAATGCAAAAATTACGGCCACAATGTGAGTAGAGCTCTCATGCATGACCTCTATTCAGAAAACAAACATTTTAAGCTTTCAACATTTCTTTATCGACTTCATTGAAAAAGAAGCCATCAACATTGTGAATCACGCTCAGTCTCGTGTGTTTCGCACCGCTGTTTGGGTCGCGCCTGCAGAGTGCGAACGACAGGGTGCTGACTGCAGGTGACAAACAGCCTCAGGTGTCACTGTTAACAAGCGATTCTGAACTTTACATGCACAACATTTAATCTCACAGAAACACTGTCTGTGTGGACTCGCGTCCCCTTGTCCCACTCTTTGTTTTCATCGTGTGAATGTTCTGCACTTAAGAAGAAATGGAAAAAGCAGATGAAAAGTAAATCATAGTGCTCCAGGGTTTTCCCTTGATATAAAATTTCACACTAAGAACGGTGCTTTGAGATCGATGGCCACCTCTATTGTTGTAAATGGTAGGCTGTGAAACTTCAGCTCAGCCCACAAGCTTTCGAGCGAGCGATCGTTGTGCGGCTCCGTTATACTTGATACTCGACCCTACCCTGAAAAAAAGTCAGTCTGCGTTGAATATATCCCCTTTATTTCACTTTTCCGAGCTCTGGGATCAAATGGATCCATAGCAGAGGTTAACAGATCACACCAGAGTTTCCAACAAACACATTCAGACTGCGGACGTGAAGAAAATCCACTCCAGGTGAATTAATGGCAGCTGTGGCTCCTCTGAGGCTCTCGTGGAGAGGATGAACACTTGAGGGATTTTCTGAACAGAGGCTTCACATATTGAGGGGGGACAAATTAAATGACGGAGCTTCACGCTGAGGGGGATAAATTAAATAACTTTCATTTAATTTATAGCTGTCATGAAACCAAATAAACCAAAACAACCACTGGTGGAAGAAGCCGAGTAACAAAGCCCATTCACAGCTGACTGATAGGCTTATAATGCTGATTATTATTATGTATCTTTCATGCCATGAAATACTACAAAATCAACTTCAACATCACTCAACATGGCCATAATTCAGTAAAGCAGACCTCCACATCTTACAAACTCATCTGTGTGGCTTCTATAATATTAGTGTGTGTTTGCAAGCAAATAAAAAATTAACAACCTGAGAAATCTTGAGTTCTGCAACCAAACGACTGAACACTTTTGTTGAAATTTGCCTCAATTCAGCTCCCTGCTCAAAGCTTCTCCGTGTAGTATTATCAGAGCAGTGGCTGATTCAAAATGGCCTTTCTGAATGTTATTTTCACGCACATCAGCGGGGTAATCCTCTCCGTTTTACACCCTGCTGCACATAGTACGCCATAAAATGGGAGAAATGGCATTTCATGGAAAGGAGCCGCACGTGTGAGAGATCATGCCTTTTTCTCAGATAGGTACGCAGAGCTATCCATTAAATATCTCATTAAATATTCTAATAAGACCTCCGGGCAGGAATCTGCAGAGGATCGGGACATTTTCTCTCATCATTAACCGTTCGAAATGACGACGGCCTCCATGGTTGGGTCTGGAAATAGCCCCCTGCATGGAAATATTCTCACATTGAGCTCTACTTTTCCTGGCGTATTATGAGAAGAATTATCTTTCCTCACTCAGAATTTACAGCAGTTGTGCCATCTGGAAGTTGCAATGCAATAACACGAGAAACTTCTCCGCCATCATATTGACCCTGATGAATTTAATCTAATCATCAAATTTACTCTTCTGCTTCTATGCACTGGTGGATTATTACAAACGTGTAGCAGCCGCATCCTCTTGTCTGTCCTTTTCTCCTGGATGCTTTTTCTGATGATCTTTCTGATCCACCCCAGTGTGAATCTGGCTTCACTGCAATGACAGGGTCAATAAAGGAAAAAAAGAAGTTTGCTATCAATAAATCTCAAGGTCACATTTATAGGGAGCTTTCTTCTTCTTCTTCTTCTTCTTCTTCTTCTTCTTCTTCCTACTGAAGAAGCTCACTATGCTGCATTTGTGTCACTTTTTTTCTCACTTGCCGCTGCATGCTGACATGTTTGAGTAGCTTTTTCCTGACTTGCTCTGGATTACTGTCATGTTTTCATTGTTGGACGCTGCTGGGTGTCATTTTGACACCATGTGTGCAACACGCGGCTCCTTTAACTTGAGTGAATCGATACGTGTGCTCAAGATTTACTTTCTTCTTATGGCCAGATTTTATGTTTTGCCATGTTGCATGTGGTAAATAGCTTTTGTTCTGCTAATTAGCAGAGTGTGGCTGAAGAGTTATCGCCTCGTTATGGCTTTGTATTGCGTCTACCAGCTGTCTTTTAGCGGCTGTTAATCAGGGGCAGTTTTAACCAGTCTCAACTTTCAGGGCTTTATTAGCAGAAACTGAGATGATTTGTATTGCAGTTTTTTGGGGGATCTGGAAAGGAACACAATGTTTAACAAAACATGAAAAATAAAACAGCCCGACATACTGAATGTAAATGCAAGTATGCTCTAAGTACTCAGCAAAATGTCACTTTGCTTCCAATCACACATGTATAAAACACCATTAAATGCACAGTACAGATGTTCCCAGAGAAAGAACCTGAATAAATACATAAATTACATTCATGAAGTGTCTCAGATAAATTCTATATGCAGATTATATTCAATTAATGTGGTGACATATGTGATTATTTCAAACCTGAAAATCATCAAAGGATAAGTGGGTGCTGCACTAAATCCTCAACATCCTTTTATTCTTGTAATTTTGACCCTGTGATCAGGCATATACCATACTATACTATACTATACATACATTTCTCATGAGCTCTAAATGTCAAAATGCTTTTACAATCAGCCACTCCAAACTCTGAATGTTCGTAGTGTTGTCGTCCCACTCCTTCCAAAAACGTCTTTCCGTTTACGTACCTGTATGTGAGTTGCACTTTGCTGCTCCTTTTTTTCATTAACCAGGTCAAAGACACATTTTCTTTTTGCTTCGGCTCCTGATGTGTCTCATCTCATTATCGATATAGTTAGTGGGTGAAAAGGCCTTGCTCATTAAATATGTGGCCTTTGCTGTGTGATGTAGCACCCCCGCTCATCTTCCCTGAAGCTTCATAAGTCAAATTTGATAAAAATTTAATATTTTTTTCATTATTTTAGGCAAAGCAGGTGCCTCTGATATGAGACAGTGTGAAAAACCCTGCCAAGTCATGTTTAATACATTTTCGAGTCTTAATAGTTGGAAAGTGAGGGAAAAAAATGCCCCTAAAACTCTCTATTGTACGACTGCTGACGGCAACATGTAGCATCTGCCTCCTTATCTATGTAAAATTCATCACCAGCTCCCTGGATTTTATCAAAGTCAATCTGTAATTTCTTTGGGCTGCAGCATGTCACTGAGGCGTTAACCTCACTCCCGAATGCCGTTTTATCTCCCTTTGTAGTCGCACCCACCAGAGCGGCGTCATCTGCAAATTTGAACATTTTGACAGCCTCAGAGAGCGATAAAAAAGCCGCTGGTGTGGCGTACAAAGTGGAGCGGTTAAAGGGTACAGCCAAGGAGAGAGTTTGAATAAAGTGCTTCACATGCCCACTGAGAAAACATACAAACACTTTGCTGAGCTTGAACAATAATTTGTGTGTTTCCTGGATATCGCACTACCATCCAAACCCCCACCCCACCTCCACCCCTCTTGTATGTCTGTGCTTCATTACTCCACATCTCCCCCTAACCTTTAAATACAGATGCATCTGCTCCCTCCCAGCTAGCTGGGTGGTTCTCCTGCTGCCTTAAAGGTTAATAGATTTCCCACCCCCCTTTGTGCAGCGAGGCGCGACGGGATGGGAGTCATGTTCATGTCGCATTGGGTATCACATTTGTCCATTTGAGGCGTACAGTGGGAAGAGGATGATGTGCTTTTGACAGGGACTTGATTGCGCCCTTCTCTTGGATTGACCTGTGAGTGGGGTTTTTTTGGCAGTCTCTTTAGAGATGTAGGTAAACATTTTGACAGGATTCACATGAAAATAGACGCCGAAGCGAACACAGACACGTTTAGTTTGCTAAATGTTATGCAAAACACCCAGTTACGCCCGAAAGCGCCGTCCAGCTGCTTGGGTACATTTTGTCTCTGAGCGTTATGCTTCATAAAGAATAAGCTTCAAACTCAAGCCGAGCTGTGTTGTGGTTTGTGGGCAAAGCGGTGGCCTTACTGGTTAGTAACCACAGAGGGACTCCCACTGTTCACCCATACAGGCAGCAAAGACCCAACAACACATGCCGGAGAGAGGGGAAATAAAAAGGACTGAGCTATCAGAAAGGGCAAGGCGAGAACCGATAGGCGGAATTGATTTCTCTCAGAGAGACAGCGGCGCCGATGATCGTGCATTGTATGTTACGTTACATAACCGTCTTGCCACAGCTGAAGGGAATGACAGAAGTAAACAAGGCGTAATTGCGAATACAAGCGATTGGTAGTGACAGGGTCGGAGACGTGAGGCCACTGGAAACCAGGGGGGGAAAATCCTGCCCTGGAAAGTCACCAGGAAATCCAGCATCTCTCCGCGGTATGATTGTCTCACATCACTGAGGGCTTATAAGCTGTGAGATGCAACTTGACATACCAAATCAATTTATGTCCACAAGACTGGCTGAGCTTTCCAATGATTTTCAGCTGACAATATTTGGAGGTGTCAGCTGCATTTAGAGTGATTTTTGCAAGAATTTTCAGTTTAGGAATATCCCTGCTGTTCGGATGAGGCATGCAGTGAAGTGGAGGTGAGAAAAATTACTTTAATACATATTTGATGAAACCCACAGACAAAGTGGAGATGGTGCCCTTGCTGACTGGATTCTCATCATCATCAAAGCACACTTAATTAAACAGCACAGGAATTATATCCAGAGAGGAAACAAACAAACACTGTATTGATGGTAACGATGATGATGATGATTACTTTGTGTGATTTAGCCGTGTGATAGCGACTAAAAAAACACAGCCATGCTAATGACCATGTGAGGCTTAGAAACGGCGGTGCTTTGTGCTAAATGATGTTTGGTAGGTTTGATGTTCACCGTCGTGCTGACAGGAAAGTACACCTGAGACGGTTCAATATATCTTGTTTTTTTCATTCTTAAAATAAAGTTAAGGGATCAGCAAAGTTATTAAAATCTATTCACGGGGGTCTTGATGGTCTGAACCAAATTTCATAACAGTCTGTCGAATAGTTGTTGAGATGTTTAGCTCAAAATGTGAACTTCATGGCGGCACTACAGGAAAAATTCATTGATCGTCCAAATCTTTAGGAATCCTCTGGTGACCTGATGGTGGTGGTTGATGGATATTTGGATAATCCTGAAGTTTTATCCTCTAGGGACTATGTGAATGTGGATTAAAGTTCATGGCAATCCATTTATCATGACATTTTCCTCAAAAGAAAAACAAAAACAGTGAACCTCATGGTGGCGATAGAGGACAATTCAGTGGATCACCAGATTCATTCAGTTTTATGGCAATGGTCATTAAACTTCAGCTAATAAAGTATATGCTGCAGTATAAATTCTTAAATACTAATATAAATACTCAGCTAAACAGAGAATTTTATAGCTGCTCAAGCTAATATGTTAATGCAAGTGTACCATACAACTTTTTTTCTTCCTCTGATAGCATTTAAAAGAAATTAATCTTAAAATTATCAAGGAAGAAAGGAAGAAAAAAATATGAAAAAGATGACATCTTAGTGAAAGTCCTTCATATCTTACGTGTATGATATAATATCTATTTTAAAGAACTGATGGTGGACAATGATACAATAATCAGATTATATGGGGATTGTGAATATGAATGGTTCTAAGTAAAATAAATGCAATAATTAAATGAAATCTGAGCCAGAGCACCCTGACTTTTGCCCTCATTCATAACTATTTGGAAAATATCTGTGTGCGATTCTCAGAAAAGAGTAAAGGTCAAATTTGTTCTTTTGTGTGGAAATTAGATTCTTCTTGTTCCGTCGTTTGTTGAGCTTGTTGAGCACTGATTCATGTAAGTGCCAACTGCTCTGATGTGCACTGTTCATTTCAACGCCGGCAGAAACCCATTCATTAGCGGCACAGTGGTCCTGGCTGTCTCCGCTGATGGCACCGCTGATTGGATTCTTAGCTCTGTACTCTCTTATCGTAATGTTCATGCACATGAATGTAGAATAATCTATCAAACAAAGTGACTTTTTGGGGGGTATTGACTGGCTCAGAGCCTGGCAACAGATGTTAATTTGAAAGAGCGATTCATTTTGGCAGCAGTTTTCTTAAATGGTGTCATTCTTTGTTGTTTAGATTCTGATTCTGATTTTACATATTCTGTTTTCCTTTATGCCTGTTTTCAAAACAGATGAAATAATGTCAGTAAAGCTGAGACAGTATTTTCTTTTGAAAATGTGCTTTTTCTTTTGCAAATCCAGCCATCTTCCATTGAGTTACTGACATATTAAAGGAAGTCATCTGTATACATGTAGGTTGTAATGTAGGTTGGTAAAAGACTAAAATCTCTCAAGAAACATTGGATTTCCACTGTGAAATTTTGTACAACCATTTTAAAAAGACCATCCTCTGAGCTGTCCTTAAACCATTATCAGGTGAAACATCTGTCTAATATGATGGTTTTGCACCAAATACCTTAAAAATGGATGAAATTCCTGCAGCTTCACATGCCCTTTGAGTTTAGTGCTATTAGCCAGTGTCTGCATGCTAACACACTAAGATAGGATGCTGAACATGGTATATGCAATAGCCTCTAACAAGCCACACATACAATAAATGCCTTGGTTGCCAGGCAACAAGAAAAGGTTTGTCCACATGGCTGCTCGGCCGTACCAGCTTTGATCTTCTCACATGTTAACAACCATGCAGTGAGTTCACTTTGATTTCACTTCATTAAGTTTGACAAAGAAGACAAAACCAGCAGAAAATCATCATTTATCTGAAGCACGCAGTTCCCAATGTGCACCGCCGCTCGAGCCCCTTCCATCATCTGCTCTCAGGCCTCTTGAAAACGTCAATCATTTCAAAATAAATTGCAACCTTTGACCGTGACAGCTGCTTTCTTCATTTCAATCAGAATGTAAAACACGTAAGCAACAATTTCCCAGTCTGGTCCGCATCCTTTTTAAACTTTTCCAATGAAGCCCCACTGTGATCACAGAGTGCTGTGAAATACATGAGATTTACGGAAAAATTAGATCCTCTTTTCCTCCTCGCGGTCTAATTGCTACCAAACCGTTTCTCTAAGAGGCGATGAAATCTTAAAGGGGAACGTCTGATAACACTATTGAGCATCAGAAATTCACCCGTTTGCTTTACTTTCCTCGCAGGCGTCACAAAGTCCACAAGAAATGGTGGACATAATTCACATTTTCAGCACTCTCAGCCCCCCTTATCCCATTTTTATCAAGCGCATTACAACATTTAAATCCCACGTGCCTCTTGTGAACGCCGAGCAGAACTTATTATAGCAGGATCACAGGTTGAGAGCCAAATGTGGAGCAGGATATATTGAATTACTTTGAAGCGGTTTGAATCGAGAGGCCGTCCACGCCTGACTCGGGTCACGATGCAGAACTGTTGAATACGCTTCACTTTTTTTTTTCCATCAGTCACTGAAATGTTTGAAAGTTTCTCGCTCTTGTGTCAGGAACGTTCACATCACTGTTAACAGATCGTTTGGCAGCAAAGACGTGGAGCGCGCCGCGTCTCTGGGAGGCTTTTCTCTCCGCTCATAACCAAAATTGCTGGCTGGTTAGACGAGTCCTCATTGTACCCGTGTGCGCCGTGCTCTGCTTGATGTCTTTTTGTTCGATCCTGGAAATGACTGTTTACTACTTTATCTGAGATTTTTGGGGTTTTTTAATTGCAGCTCTAAATCTGTTGAAAACCATGTAAACAAATCCTAAAGAGAAGCATAATGAAGGAACCCTTAGAAAGTCATTATTACCGCTGCATTAAGTCCAACGTATTACACAACTAGTCATTTTCACATCCAGCTGAGAGGAGGTGGGTTGCAGAGTCGTTTAGATTTTAAAAAACATCTTTTTAAATGATTGCATTAAATTAACTTTTGATGTACATCACAGTGAAAATGTTTGCTGATTACAGTGATAAGAAAATCTACTATAAACTCTTGTTGTCTTCTCGTCATTTGCTAAAAGTTATCAAAAGTAAAAAAGAGAACTTCTTCTATTTCTGTTATTTTTATTAATTAATTTGACAAAGGTTGAAGTCTCCTCACAGATCTGATGATTATGTCTCTCCATGTGGAAGTCAACAGGCTTCACGTACGTTTCCTTTAAATCAGTTTCACTTTGGCTTACAAACGTTTTTGCTGTAGTGTTTCTTTTAATAGTGCATTTTACTTTAGAAACCTATTGTGTCTCTCAAGGTGAAATTTTAATCTACCTGGTAACCAGTTAATTGAGTTGTTAGACTACTGTAGGAGTTTGAAATGGAAACACTCACAGAGGCACAAGTACATCAGTACTGAACAGAAAAAGAGCAATACTTGAGTCAAAATAGTAATTTCTCACCAGTGTCTGTGCATGTGTAATGATCAACTTGACTGTAATTCAAAGACAGAATTCAGACTGAAGTTAGCAGAAAGGCCTCGCCCCCTCCTCCCCCTGCTGTCTCCTGTCTCCTGCCAGCTGGACTCTTAAATAAATCACTGCCAACAGGTCCGAGCACTACTGGCAATATAATTACTGGATGTCCGCTCACTTTCCCTTTTTGTCCTTCCAAAATCCATTAGGGCCTCCAACACCACCCGAACCTTTCATCAGACCTGAGAGCACATTTTGATGGACGCGCGGCCAGTTGTCAGGCTAATCAAGGTGTCCGTGAGGCGCGCCGCTCTCAGTGTGATGTTGCAGCCGTGAACAGAAATAATGAGCAGAGTCCTGGCTGTGACCCATGGCTAATGCTGTACCCCCCCCACCCAACAACCACCACCACCTTCACCGACTCTCTCCGACACAAACATCAATGTCAGCAAACAAGAGCGCGTTGTTTCCCACAACAACCCGACTTCCGCGGCTTCTCCTTCATGTATAATTGCTAATGAAGTAGCTTTGGAGATTACTAGTTGCCCGGGAAGCTCGGTAAGCCGTCAAATTATTGAGGTTAGGGGGTAATTGCAAGCAAGCTAAAATATGACTGAGTGCACGCGCGGCGTCGGGAGAATCCCATTAACAGAGACGAGGCGTACTTATCCGTGTTGACACGTCTGAGACGTCCTGTAGCTGAGGTGAGATGTAAAGCTATATTTATGTCCCAGAGTTTGCCACATGTACCTACAAGGAAACTTAGTAAATGGATGAAGAAGCAGCACAGAGGGAGAAAATGCAAACCTGCAATTACAGCCAGCAAACCTCAGAGATACAACTTTATACTGCATTTATAACACATAACATGCAAAAATGACTATGAATAAAGTTTAGTTTAAGGACTTTTTCTTATTTTTGCTCAACACTGTTACATTTTTATCGTGCAGAAAACTCACTGAGGAGGTTTGGGTGGATTATTTGGTCTGAAAAGTGCAATTTAGAGGCTGTTTTTAAAGTTTGCATCACATCAGCTTGACTTGACATTTTTCTTTCAGAGTACTTTAAGAAATTCCTGTATTTTAAGATTCATACACTGAGAGACTGAAAGGTTTTAACACTTGATGGTCCAGCCTACAATGTACAGTGTAATTGTGTTGTATGAATCGGGTGCTAATAAGTTTGATATATGAACAGAGGAGGAAAACCAAGCTGGTATTTCTGCTGTACAGTAATGGGAAACTGTTTTACTGTACCCCCCATTGTTTTGGTAGCATATTATAACTGTATATAATGACTTTATTGGTTTCGCAGAATACCAGCTTTGTTCATTTTTTCACCATTTTTGGTCTCTGGTGCTCCCAATAAGTCATCACTATTTGTAGAAATCATTTATTTACTTTTTCCTCCAAAATACCCAATTTTTTACTCTGCGTAGTGCTGCTAAAAGGACTTTTGATACTTGATTGAGGCTGTAGTACCAATTTTGTCATTAAGCCATGAAGACTCGTGGCTTGTTTTGTGAAAATTGATGGTCAAATGAGGTTTCAGTTGTCAGTTCGTTCACATTTATCCACAGGTTATGGGTGCTCAGTTCTTAAAAAAAAGACAGAAAAACCTCAAACAGAGACAAACAGAGAGCAGGCAGCTGAAAACAACATCCTGAAACCCTCCGAGGCGAAGCTCAGACTGCAGCGGCAGAGACACCGAATGCAGAAAAGTCCGGAGATCGAATCTTGCTGGACGAGAAGTTTCTTCACTTTTGTGTGTAACCTACTGATGTCAGGTGTGTGTGTGTGTGTGTTATGTCAGACATCAGGAAATGGCGTGCTGGAGCTGAACTTTAAAGGTGTCCGCTGAATGTCCCTGGAATCAAAGTACAGGGTGTTGCTTTTCATTCAAGACAGGGAGGAGGGAGAGACTGCAGGGACGGGGGAAAACATGATATTTCTCCAAAAAAGAAAAAGGCCTGTCCCCTGTTCTCAGGTGTCAGTAACACCGTGTACGCTGACCTTACAGTAAATGTTATTGTCATGTTAACATCCTTTTACACTTGTACACACTGACATGAGGGATTGCTGCAGTGTTAGCTCAGTGTGATGACAAAAAAGGAAAAGAAAACTGCAAAATGTGGTTAAAAACAGACATTGAATTTGTCATTATTTATGTATACACTCATATCTTCTGCAAATTGAGCATAATTTCCCCTTCAGAACCCTCAAAATACGACACAGGGTGTTTATTTTTTTGACTCGCCATGTACAAAATGTGAAACTCTGGCTCTCCCAGACGTATCTGCTGTCTCAGTGCTAAGCTCCTATAAAGGGAAAAGCCAAAGGGAACTTCAGCAGGCATTGACAGGCTGCCACCGAACTGACACAGCAAACCGGAGGCCGATCCTTTAAAGCGTTACAGAGCGAAAGTGTTGCTGACCTCGGGTCCGTGTCAGACGCCGACGCCGCTGGCGGCTATTAATATATAACGGAAACAGGGCGGGGGGGGTGAATCAGTGGCTCAGCCTTCGTCCCATCAATACCTCTGCAAATACAATATACTATTACTTAAGACTCAGCAGCATTTACAGAATAAATGTACTTTCTCACAGGTTAAAAATCCATCTGTGTTCTCATCATTATTTACAGTAAAAATTAAATTCTTCTTTTAAATAATCTATTTTGAGATTATGTTTGCAGCACAAACAAAATATAGTTTATCCGTTTATTATTATATTAATTATTTTGCTTATCTGCCCGAACATGCATGTTTCCACATAAGCAGGCAGTTTTACTCCAAAAGCCTCCAGAAGTCAGCGATCAGCACGAGCGCAAAGACAAACAATAAACCAGCTTTTCTCCTTGTCAAGCTGAAGGGCTGTAATTTAAATTTAGAAAGCTCTTTGGCTGGTTTTTCTTCCATTTGCAGACAATTTTTGGGCCTCATTGCTCAGATTGTGCCTCCTTTGGATGGAAAGTGACGAGTGAAGAGATGTTCGGGTGTCTTGTGAAATCAGTGAAACAGTAAAATGCTCATTTGTGTTGGTAATTATTGCAGCATTGTCGAGTGTATTTGACACCACTGGAAGTGATGCTTGTTCTTCAGTACAGTAAAAGTGACTACAGTTTTGTTTGAGGTATTCAAAGCACTAAAACATCATCCTGGTGACTTTAAATAACCCCAGACTGTCCTGCTCTGCTCATTTCTCCTTCCTTTCTGAATAACAAACACTCTCTGCAAAAAGAAGCTCCTGTTGAGTTTTTAAAGCCATTTTTAAACCCTTTTATGGGCACCAATGAAGTTTCATTAGCTTCTATTGTATTGCAGGTTGAAGAAACAGCAGCTGCAGTAACTCACATATATATATGTATAGATATCGATATCAAACCGTGGAGGCTGTTTAGCCACAAAGCAACACCCCCAATTTATTCTTGATGCTCGCCTAATGACACAAACCCTGACAGAAAGAGCAGAAGGCCTCTGGGAATGACCGGCTGAGCTTAGACTCTACAGGGACCTGTTACACTGTCCCAGGTGGCCCGAGAGCGAGAAATGTGACAAGCTACAAGAGGGACGTCTGAGCTCTGCTGCCTCTGTGAAAAAACAACAAATGAATGGATTTCTGGACACGAGCACAATAAAAACCCACAAGAACTCCTTTCAGCGTGAGAGGTGGCCATTTGGATCTTAAACAGTCCGCGGCCATCGGCACATTACCTCCTCGGGCCTGTTTGAAATGGTTGAAAGGAGCTCGACGGGGGTAAAGAGAAAGTCGCCTCGCAACTCAGAAGGTCTCGTAACGCGAAGTCACACAAGCTCCGGGAGGACAGCGGCAGGAATCCTGCAGCGTTTCCTTTCAGCGCAGCGGTCGGGTTCACTGGAGCAGGAGCGAGCTGTCTAGACGACGGCTGACCTTTCTGTTGTGACCGCGGCTTCGCTGGAATTCAAGGCTTTTTTGCTTGTTTTTGCATAACGTAAGCTGACTGGTTACAAACCCTGACCTTTGTTCTTTTACAAGCAACACTATACTCTGAGTACGGCTGCTGCGAGGCGTGCATAGTAAAACCCGTTTGTTTTCTCAACTTTTTAAAGTCAGACAGATTAATAATTAATAATTATTTGATGAGGGCGTGCGGGGATTAGTCTACCCTCAGTTTATTATCCAGCAGATGATTGACAGCAGCCAAAAAATATCCGGTCCTCTGATACAAACCATCGTCATTCTGTGGCAGCAGACGCACCCGGAGCGACCTTTCCAAACTTGCACGACCCCGTTCGTCAGGCGGGATTTTGGCGCGTTTGTTTGTCTTGCGGCATTAGTGTCAAACACCTGAGGCGCTGCGTTTGAAAAAAAAAAAAAAAAAAGTGCACATTTGGTCCCTCTCTGGCTCCGATCCAGCACCACCTGCCGAATTTTCCCGAGGAGTTGTTATCTCGTCCTGTCATCGACAGCAAAAATTCACAGATTTACTGCAGCATTTTGAACCCCCCCCCCTCCTTTCTTCTTTCTTCCCACCACGCACATTTGGATTAGTCTCTGCGAGGAAATCACATAGCTCCAGGATGCAGCAAGATAAAAAATCTATGTGAATAAAAGAGCAGGTGAAGGACAGAAAACAAACAAAAGCAACAGGTACATTATCACAATGCGAGAAAAACATCCAATATGCAGGATGCTCATTAAAAATGGCTTTAATCAGCAGCACAGTATATGCTTAAATAGTGTCCCTGTTAATCGGGTGCAGCTGAAGTGAAGTATTTGATGCAGCCTGTCTGTGTTTGGCGTCATTTTCCAGACTGTTCCCATCAGCGTGTGATGATTTGACAGTTTTTGATTGATGCACCTGCAGTCAGGGCGCCGATGATTTTGGCCTCTTCGAGCTCCGCAGTCTCATGTGGCTTCGAAAAAACGCTCATATTTAACTCCCGACAAGCAGCAGTGACGGCGGTGTTTGTCATTGTGATTATAGCCCCAATCTGCAGCGTGTTGACTGTGAAAATAAACCCTCGACAGCGTCAGAAAACATGAATAAGTTGGTGTTTTATCATCAGAGTATGGCAGGCTGCAGTTTTAGTTTTCTTGATCTCACTTTTGCTCTCAGATCACATCTTTATAAGTATAATCCGCCATTTTTAGCATCTTAAATCATGTTTTAGTGATGGCAATGCTAATCTGTTTTCTATGGTTTAAGTTAGTCTATGACCTGATTCATTCACTGATTGAGAATTCATTCATACTTTATTTAGTCCTCGATGTTCAGAGAAATCAGGGACACACAGACGTAGTTCAGCCTTTATGTTGTTGTCTTGCAGAGGAGAGAGTCTATTTAAGAAGAAACATATTTCATACTGTCACAGCTAATATTATCTCTTTATCCCCTCTAGAAATTATGTAATATTATCTCAATGGAAGGCAGAGGTGGTGTTTACTGTACACATGGGTTTATCCCTCACATTCAGAGAGAGCTTAGCCTGTGGGAGATTTAGAGCGGGATTACTGAAGCATGGCCTCAGAGGAACGCCCACACTTAACCAATTGTTCAAATCTGGGGGATTTCACAGCACAACTATCACTGACACTTTATATTCAAACCGCGTAGATCTCTGTTTTCTCGCTTATGAGACGCCCAATAAACAAACGCTCCCAAAAGAGCCGGAGCTGTGTACGACTTCGTTTCAACTGCATGGCAGGAGGATGTTTAATGAGAGATATTTATAATATTATAGCATCCCTGGAGGAAATCCTCAGTTTATGAATGCTGCAGTTCAACCGATGCATTGTTTTTATAGTTTTATTGAAGTGACTAAGAAAATAAAATTACTGTGGTGTTAAAACATTATGAAAAATCTACCATAAAATGCTTTTTTTGGACTTCATCATTGTTTTTGGGCTTCATTTGGAGTCAGGTATTTGGCCACCTGTTGAACGTAAATCTCATTAACTTTTGTTTTTAGATCTGTTTTGGTCTCCGCCACCTCCTGAGAGAAATATCTGGCTCTTCAGACGCTAAATGTTTGACTTCCCTGCCAAGTTTGGTTGTTTTTAAGCTAAGCAGAGCTCATTTCTGGACTTAAAATCAAAATAATCAGCCAAAAGAGACAAAAAAAACTACAAAAACAAGCAAAGTCTGCTGATAATTCTCCGTGTCTTTGTCAGTATGAGTGATATTTTTTTCATTAAACAGCAGGCGGTTATGTGACTCATTGTGTGGTCATATTGTTCGAAGGTGCATTCATGAATATATTTTTATTTTAGCCATCAGACAAAGAACAGTATGACTCATTTGGAGTCGTATTTCTGGTGACCTGATGGATGTAAGATCAGTATTTATAGCTCTTATAGTGTTTTTGCTGTCCATCAAGTCATGTGGTCTGTAAAAAGTGTAAAAACGCTCTGTGGAGGTGAAGGAAACACACACACACAGTCATTTCATCCTTTATTAATGGAAGAATATCGACATGAGGACCTTTAAGCTGCCATATATTTCTTACCTCTATCACGAGCTTTTAAAAATACTTTTTTAAAAATACTTTTCTGACTGTTAGATATAATAGTTGTCATCAGTTGTGATGTTTTTTGTTCGATTTTTATGTAAATGTTGCACTTGACTTCAAGTATCTGCTCAAGATGTGCAATAAAGCTCATGCACGTGCGATTGTGAATGCAAAAAAAAAGATAAAAATGAAGTGTCTTTTGTCTGAAGGAGGACGAATCTTCCAGGATGAGGCAGTAATGTGATCTCTTATAGTCGGACAGACAGCGGAGTGGAGGCTCAGTATAAACATAATTACATTTATGACAGAAGCTCGCCACATCTTATCAGTCAGCCGAAGGAGAGAGATGATCCGTTTTGTTGTCCGTCCAGAGAGAAGAGCGGGGGTATCGCTTCATCCACATCTTCCACATCAGGCTGCAGCTAATTGAATTAATTAGATGAGGCTTAAACCACACAGAGACTCCCACTCTCCACGCAGAACTCATCTGTAATCACATCTCTCATACATTTGAGGATTTTCATTTCACCACATCTTCATTTGTAATCTTTTTCTTTTACTTCAGTAATTTGGGGCATTAAATTTATTAGAAACCTGCACGATGAACCAAATTATTGCTGATATTTATCCTACATATTCTTCTGCTGTGGCTTCTAATTACTTCCTTTGTGGAAAATCAGCGTTCGCTTCATGATGGGGATGATTAATCACAGCTGATTGGTGCCATGTAAGTGATTAATGTTCATACTTTGCTAAATCCCACACCCTTCTGGCACAGTCTGTGACAACATCAGACGTCTGGATTCCTGATTCTCGTCCAAATCCATTATTTACATGCTCCGGTGTGGGCGTCGCTCCTCTGGTACCGGTACAGTGAATGCAAACAAGCAGAAATAGAACATGTGTGGGAAATAACACCGAGCATATGTACCTTTTGATTCGCGATTATTTCTCAGAGAGGCTGGAGGTTTGTTTACCGAGCCGCGCTCACCCTTAAGGTGAGTTTAAACTTAGGAACATCAAACTTGTTCGCCGAGACAGTTTTATTAGATGCCAAATCGAAGGGGAGGCTTCGGCAAGATTGAGGCCTCAGAGTGAAATCCAATACGCCGCCTGTACACAAGACAGAACGTGACATTTTCTGAAGACTGTACGCGGACATAAGATGGACCAGAAGCCTGTGAGAGAATTACAAAATCCCATTTTGACTTTACGGCTCAGTTACAAGAACCTGAACTCTGTAATCACAGTCAGCTGAAGATCTGCAGTTTAAAAGAGACACAGTGGAGATGCTGTTATCACTGACAGAGCCAAAATATAATTTTACATAAGAAAGTCACATTTGGAGGAGCTCATGGAAAAAATGATGAGAACTGAGTTTAAACATGTTTAGTTTGACCAGATACCTTAAACAAGTCAAAGAGCCTTTTTCCATCTGCCTCCTTTGGTCCAGATTTTTCGACTTGTTTGTCTGATATGAAGCGGTATTACTGGAGTAAAAAATGGACCAGACGCTGCCAAATGCTGCTCTGATGAACAGAGGTGGTCTTGCAAAGTCTTTCAGAGTCTTTCAAAGTCTACTTTAATGTCAATTCTGCATCATATACTGGACATACAGAGAAGTGAAATTATGGTTTTCTCTGACCGTTGGAAATAACAAAAATAAGTAAAAATAGCAAAGAAATAAACAAAATAAACAGAATCATTTTAATAATTTCTTCTCGTTTTTGGAATAATTGACATTAAAATCTTTTAATCTGATGACGATGTCAAAATCGTTTCCTTTCATCTCACGGTGGACTGCAGATTGTTTCTAAAAATGGACGATATGACGGCTCCTCAGAAGTGAAGCCAAAACATCTCGATCGCTTCCTCTGCTTTTGCTGCCTTTATTTAACAGTTTTTAAAATATCTGTCTCGTGTGCCCTCCAGCTTTATGGAAGTTGCTTATACTTAGAGTGCCTCTTTCTATATTTTCTTAGTAAAATTTCTAAATAGACACTAATTTGAATTTATCTTTGTCTGCTTTTTAATGTATTTCTGCTGTGGCGTTTATTGTAATATATTGTTGTTTTGGCCTTTAAAGTGTGTCGGACAGATGAAATTGTAACGTGTGTATTGAAATTGATGTCACCACCTGCCGAGCGTGCCTCTGCAGACACATTTTGTCGCCATTGCAGTAAATAAAAAGAAATACTGAAGCACGCGGTGGACAACCGAGAGTCACATCAGACCCATCGTGATTTTAAAACATTACCCATAATCCTCCAAAATCTTTCATTGCTTTGTTTTGCCAACAAGCAGCAACCAAACAACACATTTTATCTGTCTCTTCCAGGTTATGTGTTTTTCTTTTAACAGGGGACAGAGCGATAAAAGCTTCAGAGCAGCGAACAAACAAACAAAAAAGGCTTTGAATGGTGCATGTTTCGTTCAGGCACAAAAGGACACAGTTTAGGAGATGACTCAGATGAGGTCGGGCCACACGGCGTCATAGAAAATTGGGTCAATTTAGAAACAATTGCCAAAATACTCCCATGTGTGTTTTTTTGTATTGGAATGATCAACAGGGTGGTGTTCGGGTCAACGCGGTGTGTGTGAGGTGCCTCCCGTGGCTCGATGCGACACGTGTACGCGGCGAGCTCGGCCTGCCGCAGCCTGTTGCTAGGTTTCCCCGCGCTCCACCTGGCAGACGATGAACCGAGCAGATGCTTTTGTCTCAGGAAACGGTCTTAATTAGTCGGTGACTGCATCGGGCACACACACACAAACACGAGCCAAATGATGTTTTTGAATAACGGAGGAAAAAACTGCAGCTTCCTTATCATCACATTTAATTTATTGTATGTTTATGCGTGTTGTGTTTACTTGTTTTCACATTTCGTCGTACATATTAGCGCCCCACCTGCAGATGATTGTCTCTGTTTCTTAGAGTAAAAAAACAGCAGTGATGGAGACGATTAATCATCACCAACAGATCTGTCTCCTTTACAAGAAAGAAAAGTGGACCTTGAAATAGTTTTTTTCAGTGTAGTAGTTTGAAGGTAGAAAGCACGGCAGCAGAGGCGATGTGGATGAATGTTCACCACCCCTGGAAACGAAAGAGTAAGTAGAATAAAGGGAGGCAAACACACCTCATACTGACAGATGGAAATGTTCACATAGAGGAAAGTTTTACGTACAAAATCAAGTGAAAGCAATATATAAAATGCAATGTATAACTGTAAAGAAAGGAAAGACATCCACACGTTTTTTTAGTACAAACTGAACCTCATACACTGACTGTCAAGGCCATTCAGTATTCAGTGTTTTTGTCAGGCCACAGGAAGTGTGTCTCAGTGAGTAATACAACAATGTTTTAAAAAACCTTCACAGGGCACCTTAACGCTGATAACACACATCTCTTTTCCCTGAGATGATGGAAAACTTTGACTCCTTTACAGAAACGGTCACTTCTTACATTGATTATTTATCGTGAATTCCTTACGTTGGCTCCTCATCAACTCAAAATCTGATTTCTGATCACTTTTAGAGCTCTGCATCGTCTACAAGATCACTCACAGGTCTCATCAGCACTTGTTGCACTAAAAAACTGAAATATTAACAATGTCGACAGCTCAAACCTACCTGTTGGGGTTTTTTTACTTTTATTGTGCCTGTAGTTTCATGTCTGTTGCTCTTTCTTACTGTGAGTTGTGACGTCGTGTGGAAAGGTGTGATACTGTTGAGTGCTGTAGAACGGAAAAGGTGAATCACAGCTTTGAGGTGATTCACCAACGTCAAACTTTTTCAGCTGCAGAAGGAAATAGAGTCTCCCTTAAGCTCTTCCCACAGTAACAGCGACACAAAACGGGTATTGTACTGTTGGAGATTGGTGGATTGTAAAAAAAAAAAAAGTAATCTGCAGAAAAACGCTGCGATCTGGATACGATCACTTAAGGAACCGCAATCACAGCCAGACACGGGTAGTTAAATGAAAAAATCAGTTTCTTATAGCTTCAGTCAGGCCCATTTCTCATGTCAGTGTGCAATATTTACCGCTGTTTCCATTTCAATATTGGACTCTGAATAGATCTATAATGAACGCAGCATGAACATATGGATCCTCCCACACACACCAGTTGAACAAACTGTATGTTTTAACTTTTTACTCGAGGTGTTTTTCCATAATCCTGAGCTAAAAACAAATTCATTAAAATCAATGTGACACAGTTTTTAAAGAGGAACTCAATTTTCAATTCAATTTTACACATGAATATTTAGGGGAATAGGAAGAGGAACATTCAATTAAGACATTTTGAAAGATATTGACTTTTATAAAGGAGGGAGGGCTAAACTGTTTTATAATTTATGTGCAGGGATGCACAAAAATGACTTTTTGCAATATAAGTGCAGCGAATTTCAAGGATTTCATGGAATGTCGCTTATAGTCGATTTGAGGGCAAATGTTTTGAATGTCATTTCTATCAAGAAAAATGTCATGTCCAATCATAATAATAGACAAAAAATACACAAATAACAACCACATTTATTAAAAGAAAGCTTCCATTTTCCAGGCAAAATGTCAATTAGACTGCTGCCAGTTGCTGATTAAGCTCTTGAACCATTTAAGAAGAAGGCAGCTTGCTTTTTTTCTGTCACTGCTGAACATTTGAGGACCTTCCAACGTGCATCACATCACCTCAGAGAGACACCAGTTGTATTTTTCTTCCCTTTCTTCTTCTTTTTTCTTCATCTTGACTGCTGTTGAGTCGAGCGAAAGTTATTGCCACTTTGCAGCTCATTTGCGATCCCCTCTCTCTCTCTCTCTCTCTCTCTCTCGTTGCCTTGGCTTCTGTCCACATCTGAGTGCAACATTTCAATTGGCTCTCCTTTATTATTAGCCTCCTGACAATGGTGGAATAATTACGGGATGTCAGGAGGTTCTCGGCCGCTGATGGACAAAGCTATTTGTGGTGTGTTCCTTCCTTTGTTAGTGTAACTTGCACTTAAGAGGTGGAGGGGCGACATTTTTTTCTTTCTGGGTGACACGCGGGGCCGAATGAGTCTTTTCTGCAGCCTGGGAATAGAAAACGCGACGCTCCATGTCTGCAGTCAGCGGTGACGGTTGCTAGTGCCTTGTCACAGTATGTAAATCAGTTGTCATGCTGGATTAGCGACGTGAAATCCCGCTCGCTCTTTGTGTAACTCGTAACATGCAGAAAAGATGCAACTCACGCTGGATGAACGCTCGGTGTGCAAAGAGGAGAAAAAAGGTCGTTTTTGGTGAGTTTGAGGAGTAATAATGATCGCAGTGGGATGAGAAAAGTGAGCGGCGGCAAAGCTTTGAAATGTCACGATGAATGCCAATTTACAAAGTCGGTGTGCACAAGGCCACTGAGGGAGGGGGGGGGACTCGGGGGACCCAGCCACCTGAGCTCCCATCTCATTAATTATCACCCTGTCAGGTGTGTTACATAAGAAGTAAAGTAATAACAAAAGGAAGATGATCTCCCGGCCCCTCATCAGCGGGGAGCTGAATGATGAAATCAAACCTCCTCAGCGTCTCTTCCCTCCCCTCTCAGCAAATGAAGAGATCGCTCATCCTTTCATACTCTTTCATACTGAAATTTGCTCCTTTTGATGATATTGTTTTTCTAAATCAGTCACATTATCAGCATTTTTCTTATCACCAACTTTTCTGCTTGTAGTTTTAGGGAATATCTCAGCAGCTATTGATGAACTGCTGTGAATCTTTTAACAGACATTCACTGGTCTCAAACGATGAATCTTCCTCCAGCATCACCTTGAGGTTGACATTTCTAAGTTAAATATCTCTTCAACTGTTGATGAACTGGCATGAAATTTGTTTCAGTTTAATGACCAGATGCCTGCAGATCTAATGACATTCCCATCAACCTCTGAACCAGCTGTACTTCATTTTTAGTGCTTAATACCAGAAAAGTAAAAGTAAAGATTACCTACAAACCATCAGTACGTTAAGGGAAATGCATTTTTGTACCGAGGATGGCCCACAGTTTGCCTCATTTAACCATTTAAGTTGTACTTTACATCCATGTCTACACATGGAAGTAAGGATATACAGTGAAGACTGTGAAGGAATTTAATGGAAAAAAAGGTATTGAGTGTTTCTTGCTGGACTATTTCTTAGAAATGAACTTTCTGGAAAATCTCCAGGAAGTCACTGAACCTTTGGTCTGAGCCAGGATAGCTCTTCCCCCTGCCTTGAAGTCTTTGTGCTAAGCTAAGCTAACCGTCGTTTCGTATTTACATTAAAGGCGTGAGAGCGGTGTTGATCGTTTCATCTTTTCAACTTTCAACTTTCGACTTTTAGCAAAGGACAAATAAATGGACTGTTTTTCTCAATGTGATAAATGGCTGTTTCTCTGCATTTTCCTTTAGGCAGGACAGTCAATTTGTGCAGTAAGAGTAATATGACTGAAGGAGAGAGAGCTGCTGCAGGAGCTGGAAAAATAGAGCAATAAGAGGCAATTATATAAAAGGATAAATTCGTTTTTACAGTGTGTCCTCATGCTTTCTTTTCAGGCTTTAATGGAGCTTTTGTAGTTATTAGACCTTCTTCTCCTGCTGGATTGAAGAGAGGTCAGCGTTCTTCAGCTGTCCTCCACAAAAAAAACACCTCGTGTGCTCTGGATATTGTATATTTGTCTGTGGACTTGACATTTATCTGATAACATATTGGTGGAAAAATGACCAAAACTAATGTTTTTTTTCTGTATTTTGATTACCTGTTGCAGTTAGAGAAAAAAATAACCCATTTACACACACCTCTGAGGATTCAGTGCAGCTTTCTGGGTGAACCAGTAATGATTTCTGTTTGCACTGCTGGATGTTCATGTAACCTGAGTGTTTCCACCTCCATTAACGTGCACCAACAGCGGCACTTGACCTCGAGCTCGGAGCCTCGACGCTTCAGCTCCATCCAGAACAACTTGACATCAGCTCAGCCTGCGTTGGCTTCAAGTCGCTTTCGGCTCTCTCGCCACGCGAAGGAATTAAAAATTGTAAAGGGTTGTGCAGGTACTTCCAAGCAACCAGGTTGCCATGACCACTAAAATCACCGCGCTGCACGATGGGATGCTTTTCAGCTCCAGAGATTGTGTTGGACGGGCAAAAACACTTCGTCAAGCCGGAATGACAGCAGAGTTAAAGCTTTCAGCAGCATAATTTTCCTATAAACGATCAGAGTAATGTGTCAGAAGGATCTCATCAGCAGCGAGAAATCTCAGAAGACCAAGGGATGTTGTAAAAAAGTACTTACTGCTCATATTGCTCTGATTGCTGTATGATGAGGCGCTCGGGGACGCGCTGCCCTCAGAGGAGCGAGACTTATGAGAGTTGTTTGTGCGGCCAGTTAGCAGATATGCCGGCAGACACGCTGACACAGATGTGCTCAGTGAGCGGCAGCTGTTGGAGGAGATGAAACTCTGCAGCTGCATCGAAACTCACAAGAAATATTTAGTTTCTTTCCAAGAAAAAAAAACTCAATGGGTTGAGACATTTCCCCTGCTTCTATTAAAAAAATGTAAAAGATTTTATAGCCTCTTTGATTCATATTCATCTGATGTTGCATGAATTTCACTTATTCTGTGTAGTTTTGAGTTGATTTGTTTTTCATTGAGTCTTTTCCCTGTCAACATACTTAACCAGTAAAGTTCACGCAGCCTCCTGGCAGAGGTAATTGTGAGCAGTTATATAACAACACATATGCCCATTTATTAGTTATTTTTGCTGTAGGTGGTTGCAACAATCTGAGGAGCTGCCTTATGTCGTTTCCTGGAAATGGATCCGTGGCCATTCTCAGTACATGAAGGTTTCTTAATCCCGCCTGCGAAGCTTTTTATTTGCTCGGTTGTTTCTCCAGCTGCCAATGAGCACATCGTCTGACCTTTACGAGTCTATTTTTGATGTGTACAGTATCTTTGTGTGCTGTGTATCACAACCAGCCAGATGTGATATTTAGTCCCTTTGAGGTTTGCCAAATTTCTGCTATTTCTAGTGATGCGTGTGTGCGTGTGCGTGTGTGTGTGTGTGTGTGTGTGTGTGTGTGTGTGCGTGTGTGTGCATCCATTGGGCATCAGCCATGTGCAAATCAGCCACACTGAATACAGATTCTTTGTCAATATCGCTATGAAATTGTAAAATCATTGCATTTGTTAATTCCCACTCAATTTTTATCACCATAAGTACAAATGCGAGGTACTTTACGTATTATCTCACAATTTTTACAAACCAAACCAACAATCAGTGAATAAAATTAACTCCACCTCAACCAATTCCAGCAGTAAAATCCTGTTTTTACATTAATGTTTGATTAAGAGTGATAATAATCTAATGAAAGAATTTATAACTGAACAAAAGTCACAGCAGACATAAAAAACTTTCACTTTCAATACTTTAACCACATTTAGCTGATTGTACTGGCACACTTTTACTTAATTGAGGTTTTTAATGCAGTTTCCTTCCATTAAAATGACGCCAATGAGCTCCACAAAGTTAGAAAGGCTTAGAATTCATAACCGAATGGGAATCAGTACTGTTGGACTAAAAACTCTGAATTTGCACCTCCTTTTTTATGTTTTTTTTTTTTCAAATCTCAAGGTGATTTGGAAAGACATGATTTGAAAGAAACCTTTGCACCTGACTGAATTCCTCTTTCATTGTTCTGCCCTCCATCAGCGTGCACCACACTGATCTTCAAATGCAGCTGAGGAATGAACATGTGACGAAGAATTACAAGTGAAAAACGCTTCATGAGATGCAAAGATAAATACCTCACATAGAAGCTGCAGCAGAAGACCCCCACCACCCCCATCCTCCTTTAAATCTGCTGCTTAGGGAAGCATGTGCTGCTGCACCACAGGCTGCGAGACCATTATCTGTTTCTCAGTGAGTCGGGGCTGTTTAAATCAAACATAAATAATGCCTGAGTTCTCCAGACTGCAGTCAGGGCGGCGATTTCTCTGCTTCAGGGACAGTCTGTTCCATCACGTCTTCAGCACTGCACTTGTTGTACCATAAGAGAAAGTCAAGGCTCCTTCACGAGGGCAACTTAATGTGAGTGTGTTCGCTCAAGAGACGCTGAGAGCACCTCTGACGCCACCTGCTGGTCGAATCGTCTCACCCCCCCCCCCAAGAGTCAAGAAACTGTGAGAAAATGTTTATCAGGAGACCTAAATGGTGTGTTCTGCCGTGAAAACAACAGCCAATTATTCAGAAAATGGACTGAAAATGACTGTGACCTTTCTCGGGCTTTTTAATTTGCACTCAGTATAATGTGATTTGATGTCAATTACCACCACCATCCCCCCTCGACACCCACTGTCCACTTTATTATAGCACAGCTGAGTCTTTTGTGAGCTGCCCCCACTTATCGCATCACTCAGGCTCTTTTCTTGTTCTTGTTATAAATACTGTAACCGTTTTAAATGTGCTTATATGGAGTCGATCTGCTGAGTTTCAGTGCATTTTCTGCATTTTAGTTACTGTAGTTTGTTTCATTTGCAGCAAGGACACGAGATAAGATAAGATAAGACATAAGATAAGATAAGAACAGCCAACATGGGGTCAAGTGTTTTTATTTGTAGATCCAGACCAACCTCCAGCTTTTTCTTAGAATAATAAGGGATGCAATAGTCAGAAAGTACTTTTGATTGTGTCTTTGAGATTAACATGAAGTGATAAATGTAGTTTAAATTAAATCATTCTTGTTGGATGAAGGACAAAATCCCTTTTTTCCCTTACCTTGTTAAAAATCTCAATAGCTCTGATGGCTGCTTTATCTACTTTATTACTATCACAATTAAACAAATCAAGAGTAAAACATGAATAAATTATTAAGATAATCCAGATGTTTTCGGTTCAGTCCTGTTAAAGACCAATCCAATACCTGAAATTTGAAGAGATTATCTCTGAATCCAGAAGAGAGACGACAGCAGCACAACAAACAGAGCAGCTAAACATACAACTGCAATAAAAAGGCAGTTTTTTTCAATAAAGTTTATTTAAAGTTGTCATTTTCAATATTGTTAATATCTGTTTGACTGTGAGAGAAAATGTGTTTCATTAAAAAAAAAAACTTTTTTCAGAAGAAGAAAAATGATTAGCTGTGGTTTATGACATCTCAGTTTTATTTTTTTATTTTACACTCTGATTATTAAGATAATTTCTACAAAGAAGAAACGTTTTCTAGAAGTTTTTTTTTTAACTTTCTGCAGGAATTTTTCATGTAATCGTTAAAAACTGCTCAACAAGACAAGAAAAAAAGAAAAAAAAAAGTTTTTACATCCGGGAAACCTTTACTAGACTAATAACTTAATAGAAAATAGGAACTGGTAGACGCATGCGCAGTATGAAGCAGGTGAAAGGGCAGATAACTTCCGGTATGGACTTTCAAAATAATGCCGGTTTTAATCCCAAAGTCATAATTTTAATTCACTTAACAGGTTAAAAAAAAGTAAAAGAAACATTCACCACTTAAGCCAGATTTTATATAAATTCATTCTGGTGTCCTAAAAAACTAAACCTGATTGTTTTGTGTGTTTATTTGTTTGTGTTTATTCAGCCAAGTGCAAACAAACAAATAAGAAAACAAACAAATAAAAACCAAACATGACAGAAAAGCTTCTGAACCAAATTGCCTGTCTGGATAAACAACTTATTTTTTCAGAAACACATTTACTGAGCTGCCGGAGTAAAACTGAAGCTGAATCCACTTTAACAAGATAAAGTTGAGCGTAAACAGAAAACAGAGGCCTCTTTCTTTGTTAACGTCGGAGCACAATGAGGCCTCAGACTAAAGCACCACTGATGAATAAAGAGCTGTCTCAAATTTGAGGAGCAAAAACCAAACGAGTTCTGGAAGATGTTTTTCACTGTTAAACAAAGAGAAGTCTTTCTTTTGTGAGTTTTTCTTTCCTGAATCAAGCGTCTCGGGGCAGAAAATGTCAAATGTTGAGCAGCATCAGACTCTTAGAATAATTTTTGGTTGTTTTTTTCTGGTTTAATGTTGCTACTGCATTAATGTGTAAGTTGCATTTTATTGATGTAGATGTTTAACGTTGAGCTCACTTTAAATTAAGTATTTGCATGCCATTTATATGTAAATAGTGCAAACATATGAATGTGTGTTAATGTCTTTTTATACTTGTCATATTTCCTTTTTATCCCGCTACCCCGTTTCTTTTTGCCAGGCCATGCTGTAAATAACAATTTATTCCTCATGACTTTGATTAAGGAGACATTAAATTAAATAAATCAATAATTCTTTATCTCATGAACTATTTTCTCAACTATCATGATTCAAATGAAAAGAAAATCTCTAAATATGGAGATGCTTGGACAAAAAGGGAAAAAAAACTGTTAAAAAAACCCCCAAACATTTGCCCCTGAGGAAGTGAAGGAAAAAAGAAGGAAAAAACTCCCAATAAAAGTGCAGGGATATGCTGGGTCTTTTATTTTGAAGGCCGTGTTTAAGCCCCCCCTCCCTGCTCTGTGGCTGTGAGTTTAACTTGACTCGAGTTTAGATGAAAAGTTTGGTCCTCAGACAAACTCAATGGGAAGGTGACTGCCGAGCATGAAGGAGCTGCTGGATCCCTTTTGAACATTTCTGGGTGGAGAAACTGTAAGTTAAACCAGCTTTAAGTGAACTTTGTGAACTTTTAATTGAACCTTGCTGGTTACAACGTTTGTATCAAAGTCTGGACACTTTCCTTTTGTTTGTTAGTTTCTTCTGTCATTCATTTGTTTGTGTGGGGACTTTAAAGGCAGTAAATTAGTTTCTTTTCTCATTTAATCCACTTTAGTTTTTTATTTTCCTGCTTTTCTATCATAAGAAATCATCAGAGCTCTTACTTTGCAGAGTTTGTTGTTGTGATGTTTTAAAGGTTTGTTACATTTCTGTTCAACAAAAGCAAACAGCTGCATCTCTTCTGCTCAGATTGCATCTTATATATAACATATCAGAAAAAAAATACACATGCAAAAACTTCTTATTTATATCATACACCATCTAAAGAGAAGAGCCAAAAGAAATCTAAGTTAAAGTAATATTTCAGATTTGGTGCTTTTCAAGGCCTTACAGTTGCTTTAAATGAGTTGATTTGTCAGGTTTGTATGTAGATGTGTGTTTTTGTCTTTAATTTATGCATCACATGCCCGTCAGTGCACGAGCCAGCTGCTGAATCACTGCGGTGAATCTCCAGTCACACTCAGACTTTTTCCTGCACCAAAGACCTTCTTTTAAAGCTGCTCCCGCTCCGCCGTCGGCCCTCTGTCGTCATCAGCCTCGGACCTCTGCAGCCTTTTGCAGTTGTGCAGGAGAGGGGGTGGAAGAGTAAATAAATAAATGAAAAAAAGATACTCCCCCCTGGCTGCTCTCTTCTCTCCGCGTCCGTCTGATGATGTCTTGACTTCCGGGCGGAGAACTGAAAGCATAACAAAGCTTTTATTTCCCCCCTCGGACAGTTACCATATTAGTCTCTCACGCTGCTGCGACTTCATGCATCTCCACATCTCGAGCTGCAAGTGTGAGAACCAGAGTTTGTTTGGGCAACAAGCGTTTGTTTGTTTGTTTGTCCGGTCAGGTGAGGAGGAGACAAAGTCCACAGCGGGTTCATGGTTGTGTTTTTGTCAACAAGGCCCACAAGCTTTTGCAGTTTTCAGATTAATTTTTTTCCCCTCTAATCAACTCGTCAAGCAACCAGCCGAAAGCCTTCCCAACCTCGTCCACCTTTCTCTCTTGACATTCCTCGCATTCTTGGTGCAGCACCCTCGTGGCTGCGGCGGAGAAGGGAGGTGTCACTCTGAAGTCACTTGATATGTTGGGATGTTTACATGCCCCTGAAATTGAATTAAAAAAATTTAATCTACAACAGTCATCTTGCAGGAATATAATTAGAGGCCCCGGTTTTGCCGGAGCTGTGTGAGCGGCCTCTTTGGGATTGGTGCACTCGGTTTCCCTGATTTCTGGGAAAAGGGCAATTTTCTGACGAAGAGGAAGACGTTTTCTCCAGAATGTGCCAGGAAGCGCTTCCTGACCGGACTGAGCGAAGGTCTTCCTGAGTCTGTCTCGGGCCCTTTTGTGGGTTTCATTCAGCTCGGCTGCTGTCGTAGAGTCTCACTTATCTTCTGAGTTTCGAGCAGCAGCTGTGGGATTATGCCCAAATTAAGACTTCATAGTTACACTTTTTTTTAGTGCAAAGACCTTGATAACTAAGGCAATAAAGGGGGCAGTTTTTCTTGGCTCGCTCTGATGTCTTACTCAGTTCCTCCTGCCTCTTTTCACAATCCTCTTAATTTCACCCCTCCACCCCCTCGCCCCTCTTTTCCAGTGTGATTTCTGACTGTGATGTAGCCACATGGAAAAAAACTGCAATCACTTGGGATCAGTGTCGCGGTGCTATCATGTGAGTCTCTGGAAGACAAAGAGTTGTTTGTGCGAGCGGAGGAGAGCAACTGGTTTTATAGTCTGTTCCTGTCAAACAGTCTGACCTCAGAGCAGCTAAAACTAAAGTCCAGCCGACCGTCTCTCGTGGACGAGGAGGGGCGGAGGGGGGGTGTAAACAGAGGCCGGGTGTTTGACTGGTGGTCAGACTTCACGTGGGGCCGACTTCCACAAAGCCGCGTCACGCTTTGTGTCCACGGTACCTCATCGGACGTCACCGTTCAACTGCAACTAACTGAGCTGAAATGATCTGCAGACAGATACTCATTTTTCAGGCAGAAATGTCAAATAATCTCTTGTTCTAGCTTCTTCAACACTAGAATTTGCTGCTTTTCTTTGCCTTGTATGATCGTAAACTAAATATCTTTTTATTTTTGACCCTTTAATCTCAAAACAAGACATTGTAAGACATCTCTTTGGTGTCTGGGAGCTTGTGATTTGACATTTTTTATGCTATTTTTTTAACATTTCATATACAAAACTTTATTGAATTAACATAAAAGTACTCAGTGATAAACAAACAGTTAGTTGCAACTCTTAATGGAGACCGTACAATGCAAATACTCTACTTACAGGATAGGAAGGAAAATGGATAGTGGTGTTATTCAGTTACTCTTAGTGTCAACAAATCTTACAAAAAGACAAAAACTGTTTCATCTGTTGGTATTTTTGACTTCACTTCCTTTTGTAGAATTAAAACGATGCTAAATCGTCACTTATGCTCCTGAAACTCAACCACAACGGTCACAGCCACCTTTGTTAACACCAGTGATAGTTAAGTTAAATAACTTTATTTTCTTTTTATTTAGAAGTTCTTGTCAAAATACCTCTTGCATGAACGTCCCTGCAGTGTTTGGAGGTATGAAGAGCTTTTTCAAACTAACTTATGCTTCTATCCTCTGTCATTGTTATTGGCTGTAATTTCAGCTGAGGACGGTCGATAACTTGGCGACTCGGATGGCGAAGCTCTCCAAATGAAACACAAGTGCACCGTTGGCTTGTGGATGCAGTAATGAAATCAGACTTCGCAATATTTCTCTTGGTAATAAGTTCGATAGCTGTCTTGTGTAAAGAATCAAATGTCACTTTAATCAAATGCCACGAGAGGCCAGAGGTTCAGAAGTAATGAACACAACCACACAGTGTACCTGCATAAACCAGCAAGATACAAAACCGATTTTTATGATGAGAAATGGCTCTTTTTTTTTAGATCTATCACTGTCTAAATCTACTGATAAATAATTTGCTATCACACCAGGCTCTTTAGATGCAGCTGTGTGGTAATTTGTTAAAGGCAGAAGCTGCACTGTGACCTGAAGAAAGCATCATTTATAGAGCTGCAGCAATTAGTTGATTAATCGATGAGACAATCAGCCATTTTTCAATCAGGAATGACAAACCTTTGATGGTACCAGGATCTTATGAGAATCTGCTGCTTTTCTTCGAGTTGACATAATGTTAATTGGAATATTTTAGGATTTTGGTCTCTTGGTTGGACAAAGGCATGTTTGTTATTTTCTGATATTGAAGAGATCAAACTTTTATTGTGAAAAAACATATGAATCTGTAATGAAAACAATCATTAGTTTTCCCCCAATGAAAAAATAGCAAAGGACCCAGTATTGAGCCTTGTGGGACGTCACTATTAACATTTAGAGGGGATTTAATTTATAACTATTCTAAGAGAAAAATCTGACATGCTAGTTGCAAGCAGAAGAATCAAAATCAGTGGAAAGCCAATTGTTTCAACTTGTTTTGATTTACTCTTGTGATTTAAAGCCTCAAACTCATAAATGGTTACAAGCGGCTTTTACAACAACTATTGTTGCTTCTGTTTCTACTCTGAGCCAGTTCAGTTCTGAAATGCACATCTGTACCACAGCTGGAGCGAGGATAGCTGAGTGTTCGAGGCACCGGCAGATGCGTGTGTGTGTGTTTTAGAGCCACTCAGCACAGGGTCAAGTAATCCCAGTCTATTTTCTTTTCAAATGCATTGTCCCTCCCCCCCTCCATATCGCCTTCTCTCCATCTGGTTGATGTTAAAACCACCTTACAGCATTAGAAAAGTCAAGTTTGCTCTGCGGGCAGATTCGTCTTTCTATAAAACAGACCTGGAAATATTCCTTCTGTCAGATACATTTAGACAGACAGCATTTATGCCTTTGTCTAACAAGATTGTGTGAATGTTTTCTTACCAGAACCAAAGTTAATTGTGTTCCTTAATGTGGTTTCATACAGTCAGCCAGCCGGTCAAACAAAGTGCATTAAGAAATAATTGCAGTATCATTTTGGACAAAGAAGTCCAAAGACCAATCTGTCACTTGTCCTTTATTCTCTTTGCAAAATGGACATTTTCTACTTGGCACACAGGGCAGCTAATGAGAAGTTATATCGCTCTGGAAGAAATAAATGGAAACCCTTTTCCAAAACATAAAATCTGCTCGTGTATCATGTTTCCCGAAAACAGTTTGGAGGTGAAAAGTCTGAGTGAAGTGCACAACCTCTATACAGTCTCAGTTAAAGGAAAGGGGAGGAAAAGGGATAGCGTTGTTATTCTCTTAGTGTCAACAAATCTCGCAGAAAGACTAAAACATGAAGAGTCAGTCCCTCTCTTGGGACTTTCTAACTTTCCTTCCTTGCATGTAAATCTTGAAAAATAGGCCACAAATGTTTAGTTTCTAATTTCTTTATCACTGGAGTTTGATCAAACTTTACTCAAACAGGAGTAAATAGTTCATTAACTTGGGGACTATTTTCTGCGGTGGATTAATACACATTCAGTGCTTCAGTGAGGATTTGCATGTGATGCCAGCACAGGGATGAGACCTGCAGATAATAATTAGCAGGATCAGTTCATTGTTGGTTTTTGGTCCTTTTGGGGTACTAATTGGAGCCTCAGAGTTTTGTGTTAAAGGAGGGAGGGGGGGAGGTCGCAGGGGTCGGCGGGGAAGTCGGTACCAGGCGTTGGAGTTTGGTTTTTGGGGGGAACAAACCTGCTCAGGAATGCGTGCAGCTTCACTCCTACACTGTGCGGCGTCATCAATCATCGTTACAGGCTCCTCTTCGCACGGCTGCAGGGACGGACGCTTCCCTCTGCAGGTTTCTGCTCGGGGGCTTCTTCACGGATGACCTGCTCGCCACTGCTGCGAAAGGAAGCGGAAAATAAATCTCATCCCCGACATTTTAAAGAGAGAATGGGCAGAGCGGTTTATGTGACGTTGACACCGTTTCCCGCCACATGACCAGCGGCAGAGCACGTGTGCGATTCTTTGCCCCCAAATTCGGAAACCGCGTGTGAGCTGATAAGATGCTCTTGTTTTTTCCACGTAATGGGATTTCCCATGAAAGTCACGATACTGGATTCATGTGATTTCTTTTAAAATGTTTTGATCCTAGTTTTATCCGCACCCGTGGCTGCCACGGCCGATAGACGGCAGAGCGAAAGGAGGCCGCCGACTGGTGTTTCACGTTTGTTGTTTTCTGGATTCTCAAACAAAAAAAAAACAAGCAGCTGACTAAATAAAACATCCACCGTGATGAGAGTGAGTGACGGTTTCTGTCAAACTCTGGAAATACCTGCAGAGGAGAAGTAGTAAGACGTGCTCCTTGAATATCTCACAGGAAACGAGAAATTAAATTGGATAGCAGATTATTATTTTTTAAATCCAAATGACCAAGCTCTGTTTAGTCTCGCGTTACATGACCTGAAACTCCTCATTACCACGTTTCTGTTTTGCAATCGATCTAAATTATACTCCATGAGGACTAGTGCAAATAAACAGCAGTGTGTGTGTGTGTGTGTGTGTGTGTGTGTGTGTGTGTGCGTGCGTGCGTGCGTGCGTGTGTGCGTGTGTGCGTGTGTGTGTGTGTTTTTGGAGGAAACTTTTCTGTGGACTGTGCAGCTGAAATAAGGCCTCCTGTGTTAACAGCTCATATTGAGGCCTTTGGTTTAATTGTGCTCTTAATGCCCACGTTTTACCCTGCTGGGTGTGACACTGTGACCCCGGAGCGAGAGGAAATGAAGTAAACCTCTGCCCCCCCCCTCCCCCCCATGAGAACAAGTAGAGCCTCTGTTTTTCTGTAGCTGCTCTCTCATCCCCCTTTTTCTTTAAAATCAGATTTCATTTGAAGCAATAAGTGCGAGCGACGGTTTGAATTCGGCGGTCGTAGTGATGCTGTCTGACTTTGTTATGGAAGTTTGAGATGCCGAGCATGCCGATGCTACGGGGGCCCGGGACCCCTGGGAGAATAACGCCATTATCCCAGACGGGGAGGCGGCCCAGGAGGACCCCGTGACTGCCGGAAATGAGGCCTGCTGGGTAATACGTCAGAGAGATCACTTTGTTTTTTGTCTCTCGGGCAGCCCGTGTTCGGACTGCAGGGTTAGTTTGATGCAGCAGCCATTTGGAAAAGGAAGAATGAGAGCTCAGAGAGACCGTAACAAGATTAGAGATAACACTGTTTTTTTTTTTCTTCAACATGCAGGCTTTGTGGTTTGAAAGTGACGCGTGTACAGCAGCAAAGCAATTTTCTCTCATGAGTCGGTTAATTGTCACCATTTTCTGATATTTTATAGATCAGACAGTCCCAAGTTTATCCTAGAATTACTTATAAACTGCAAGAATATAGAGTTTTCTGTCTCACAAGATGGAGAGAAGAAGTCGATCCTCACATTTGAGACTTTGGGAGATGAAATTGACTGATTTTCATTTAATCGACTGTCCATTTCACCTCTTATTCTGTGGCTTCCGGTGTGTTAGTTTAGTTTTTTTTTGCATAAGCTGTTGGTTTTAATAAGAATTTGAGTTGAAATGAAATTGATTAAGTCTAGAAACTGCATAATCATTTCAATTAATTGTTGGTAACTTTTGAAGATAAAATGCTTAAACCTTTCACTTTCCACAGTCTCGTTTTAGAATATTTGCTGTTTGGTTGATTGTCTTTTTAGTATCTTATATATTTCATCATTCAGTCATTGCATGGATAAAATAATTGATCATTCATTCGAGTCAATAAAGATAATCAACGTTTGCTGCTGTAATGAGAATAAAAGTTCACGAGTAACCTCCAGTTTTCTTTCTAGTTTTGGGACTTTGTCAGACTCCCACTGCTTTATACTTTACATTTAAATTACACATTAAAATGTGACCAATGAGCCCATTTTTCAACCTACATGTGGAAAGTGGCTCTTTTTTCTTACTTTGCCTCTCATTACTAAATTAGATCTTCCACACCAAGTTCCAGGAGAACTTTACTGAGCTGTCACAGTCTTTGGTTTTAATTTAATCCTGGGTAGTTGACAAAATAATCTCCCCACAAGTTTATTATCGTGGTTCTTACGGAGTTTCACACATTCTCCAGCAGTTGGATTTTGCCCTGTTGTCGTGTAGATGATCACATTTCCACTCCTCTAAGCACTTTAAAGACTAACAGAGATACTTTCACATCATCCTCGTTCTTATCTTTAATACTTCAGCCTCCATAAACACATTTAATATATCATATGTTATAACAAGGTAAAAAAATCCAAGAAAATAACTTGTATATCTGCCTGCTTTTCTCATCGTGCTGGTTATTGTAAATTTTTGAGAATCCCTCGTCTTTCATACTTGACTTTAAAGCGGACTCTGTTAAACTTTAATGCCTCAGCTTTGCCTTTGAGTCCTTTATGGGATCCTTCTTGTCTTTTCCTCCTCCTGTTTCTAACTCTTCTTCTTCTCTCTCTCTCTTTTTAGATTCATTGAGCACGACAATGATGACCGACGCCAGCGAGATGTTGGCAGCAGCCTTGGAGCAAATGGACGGGATCATAGCAGGTAACCGCACTCGGACTTTAAGACCTGGCAATAGCACTTTTTCTTTTCTTTCTTTTTTTTTTTTTATTTTTAAAGTGGGCATGGCATACTATGGGGTCTGGCCACATCTGGAAACCATTGAAACTGGAGCTGGGAATACTTGGTCCAGTGGACGGTAGAACAACGTGTCCCTCTGCTTCCCCTTCTACCTGCACTTTAATTTAATCCTCCTGCACACACATAAAAAAGTTCAGGAGAATGCAGGAATTGTGCTGCTCGATCACCGGCCCCTCTGCCACCACTGCATTCCTCCACCATGAGAAACTAAAGAAAAGTTTCCATTGTCCCGTCCTCGCAGTGACGGAAACTAATGGTTATTCAAGCTCCGCGGGTTTGGGAACTTTGTGGCCGCTGCAGATGAGCAGAGCAGGCCTCGGCTTCAGAGTCCCAACTTTTCCGCTGATGTGTGTAATTATAGCGCTGACCTTTCCAATGGGAGCGAGCAGGCCCGTCACGTGACACACACACACACACACCCTCTCCCTCGTTTCCGCACAAACCACAGCCGTCGTCAGGCCCCGCTCCCTCGCTACTGTTGGGAAGCCGCGATTGTTTGGATGTTTATTTATTTAGCTCCCCTCTTTGTTACCGTTGGACGTCTTCATCACATTTAAGACAGATGACAGACGTCCCCTCGGGTTCGTGCAACAGGAGAAAAATCAGAGCGTGCGCTTTGCAAGAGGAGATTTAATTGTCGTCATTGGCGCGTGCTGCGTCACATGATGTTTCCTCATCAACAGTTACTCGCCTGGTTGCTCCTGTTTGCAGGAGTTTGTGTTTATGCAGAGGTGGAGGGAAAACCAATAAATCTGGTTATTCTTAGTGAAATGTGGAAGTATTGCAAAAAGATGCTCAGTCTCAGTGTGGAAGATTCTGAGTTACTTATAGTCTTTGTTCTCAGAGGAAACTGATGTATAAATATGAAAACAACCATAAACATGGAGACAGGACATGACGTGTGGAAAGTTCTGCGACCACCGTGCAAAGTAATGGACGAACTAATGGCACTAAATCAGTCCATAATGGTATAAACTTTATGTAAATCATCATCATGCTTATATTTTTCCTCAAGTTAACCTGCTGGTGCAGTAAAGAGGAGGTCAGAACTAAAAGGAGATGCAGAATATATTTATAAAATATTAACCAATCTCATCGCTGATTAACTCTGATTCTGATAATTATTGAGCTGCCGACAGCTGGTTCATCCTTTCGCTGTTCTTTAAGCTAAAAAGAAGAACGTTGGATTAGAAAGAAGTATTTATATGCAAATGTTTGCTTTAAGCGCTTGTCTGCACTCATCGAACTGTGAGAGAGGAAGTCACAGTTTCCCAGTGTTTCATAAAGCAAAACATTCGCAGGGATTTATGGGTCAAAAGATTGCAAATACATATTTTCGAGCTCTTGTCGTGGAACTGAATTGTTTTACTTGAAGGAGTTTGGTGGCATGTGGCAACAGACACAATCACCCTGAAAACGGAGAAGTAAACATACAGTTGCATAAATACTCAAATTTACAGCTTCGGTTAGTCATCGCGCTCCCACCACACCCACAGATCAGCACCAAATGTGGCTTTGGCAGTAAATAATTCTTTTTTTTTGTTGAAGCCTGCTATTTTGTCTGAGTTTCGTCTTTGAACAGCCTCCCTGCTCCCGATGAGCTGCTGCAATTTCATCATCTTCGCTTTATGACTCGTGTGAAATAAAGCTGCGCCCTCCCACGTCGTGCTCTTCCTCTCTCCCGTCCTCTCCAGGCTCCAAGGCCATGGACTACTCCAACGGGCTGTTTGACTGCCAGTCGCCCACCTCGCCTTTCCTGGGCGGCCTCCGGGTGCTCCACCTGCTGGAGGACCTGCGGGGAGCGCTGGAGCTCATGGACAACGAGGAGAGGGACAACCTGCGATGTCAGATCCCCGACTCCACCGCAGAGGGGCTGGCAGAGTGGCTGCAGGGGCGAATGGTAAAAAAAAAAGTCCATTTGTAAAAGATAGTTTATCCTTATGTTGTTTAAACTGTGAGGTATTTGTGTGTATTTGACAGCTTTATGTGTAAAGAATCGTAAAAAAGCAGGAAGGCCTTTAAATCAGCTTCTTGTTCTTGTCTTGACTTTCTGCGTTATGGTCTGGTTGTGATGTTGAGTGTTTCTCTCTGGTGCCATTTACACTCACACACCGAATCTGCGTCAAGTCCAGATGAGATGTAATACACTTAGCCACATATACATGATTCATTTCTGTTGAAAAGATCACAAATTTGATTGCAATCTGGAGCGTGTAACTGAGAATTTCTTTACTTTTTAGCAGTTTAATTTCAATCCAAACAAGCCAGAAACTCAAACACAAGGACGAATAGTAGTTGGGCGTTTCAAGGTGAAGATGAACACCCACAGTTTATACACAAAGCAGGTTTGAAGGGCTTTAGAGAGTTGGAGACAAACTTTAAACGCCTGAATTTAAAAAAAAAAAAAAAAAAAAAAAAAAAAGTGAGTATGTATGAACTCCTCATGGACACTGTGATAATGTGGTTGCACTTTGGAGGGGGGAAGATAACTCGTGTGTCTTTGAGGTGATGGCTGCACATTCACACCATTTCAACATCTGGACTGAAGGTGTCTCAAATCTCTGAGTTAACTTTATTGATATACGAGGTGCATGAACGGGGTCTTTCAAAGTGCTGTCGCCTCGCTGCGGCCCGTGTTTGTCTTTGATGGTATCAGTGTCTTCTCCGGGTCTAGTTGTAAGATATTTCCTGCTACGAATTCCCCTCTGATCTGCCTTGCATTGTCTCGATCCCTCTCCTTTGTCCTCACGCCGACTCGTGGCCGTGTTTATCGTAAAACACGCTGTTATGACGTGCCTCGTGAGTGATGGAGCCTCTATAGGAGGCCCACTGCAAATAGTTTCCACCCTCTGAAATCGCATTGACTCTTGTTTTTCTTGCCTCACGGTCTCTTCGCTCCACGTGTGATATTTAAGAGGAGGGCTTCGCTTTCTGATTCAATTTTCAAATCACTTGCATGTGAGAACACTATTGACCCTCACATGTTTCTCTGAGGGTTCAGGTCTGATGTATCTGTTCTTTTTCTCAAGGGAGACCCACGTGAGTTTATCTTTAAGGAGGTTATATGGTTATACACTTAAGTGGTTTGCACCCAGTAGAAAGTTTGTGTGGCTCAAGGCTGGTGTGTCTTTTCAATTGGACTCTGGGCAGGATCTGTATTTTAAAAAAATGACAGCTGAAGGCCGTCCTCCTCTGTTTTTTTTTCCATCTCAAAAGCAATGGGAGTTTAAAATCGTATTTAACTGCAGCAGCAAAAGCAGCTATTAATTCAAAGAGCTCAAATCAACACGTATTGTTTCTGGTTTTCAGACAAACGGCCACAGCTCGGAGGCAGTTTACCAGGAACGTCTGTCGCGGCTGGAGAGCGACAAAGAGTGTCTCATTCTTCAGGTTTGTGGGAAAAAACTCTTCATCGTGGCCACAAAAGAGACGAACAACTGCTCTGAATGGGCAATTATCATGTATTGTACGTGAACGCTCTGGAGTAGTTGATGTTTTGTATGTTAGTCTGCAAAAAATCTGAAAAACAAACACATTTTCATTTCATTTGGTTGAAAGTTTTTGATGGAAGGAAATTAATTTTTTTTTTATGCAGATGTTGAGCCATATTATCGACCTGTGGCACATTTTTGAACTTCGAACCAAGAGGCAAAGATGGAAACTTACTTTTTTCCAAATTTAATCAGTACGAATCTTTAAATACAAGCTGATCAGATTTTCTGAAAACGGAAAACTCATTCAGCAAATGAGTTTAAGTAGTTTTGAAGAGGAGGAAGAAGAGGGAGGAGCAGGGAAAAGGTTATTCATTCGTTTTGAAGCTTGTAAGTCGAACACTTTCTGAAAAGTTCTCGCAGGCGTGGCATATTTACATAAACTGGGATTACTCCTGATCATATTGTGAGAATGCAGCTAAATCTGGATGACGTGCACGTATCTATGCCAAGTGACTGCAAATTATGATTATGTTCTACCTAAAGATGGTGCTGCGTCAACTGGATCAAATTAAAGGTTCACTTTAGCATCAATTTTAATGACAAATCCAGTCGATCAAACAAACTTTCCACCTTTACTGTCTCAGTCAAGATGTAAATTTCAAAACCGAGGTCAGAGGTTGATTGTTTAATTTTTTTCAAAAAGGCTAAATTATTTCCCAAAACAGCTGGGAACTGTAGTTTCTAGCAAACACCGGCACCAGAGGAGCAGTTTGTGCTTTCTGGTTGCTAAAACTGGATTATCTCACTGTTATCCAGGTCAGTGTTTTAACAGACCAGGTGGAGGTGCAAGGCGAAAAGATCCGAGACCTGGACAGCTGCCTGGAGCATCATCGGGAGAAACTGAATGCTACTGAGGAGCTGCTGCAGCAGGTAACACGACCACGCTGCAGCTAAATAAAGATGTGTTCGTCCAAACTGTCCACACATTATATACAAGCGTGCGTCCTGACCTGCAGGAGCTGCTGAACCGCTCCACGCTGGAGACCCAGAAGCTGGAGCTGATGACCGAGGTGTCCAGTCTGAAGCTGAAGCTGACGGCCGTGGAGAGAGATCACAGGGACAGCGAGGTACGGCGAGCAGCCAAAATGTTTGACCCACCTGCAGCTCGTTTTTTCTTTGTGACGCGTGACTCTGAATCCTGGCAGCCGAGCCGGCCATTGTTTTTAAGTCACAAAGGTCCGTCTCACCCCACTGGAGGGACTCTGTCATGTGGTGCAGGGTGAACTTCTTTAGGGGTTACAAAAGAGGCTTATAAACCCTGTTGTGCTCCAGCAGCTGTTTCCTGCCCCCACCTCCACCCCCCCTCCTGTGAAAGTTATAGTTTCCATACACTCTCTGGGACATATATGTGGGGAATATTATGTGATGTTTCCAGACGCTAAAAGCCTGAAGCGAGCTGACTGAATTGAACCCAGGTGTATTTATGAATGTATTTATTTTTGTTTCCACTCAGCCTCCATTACGCTTTAAATCAAAACCCTAAACAACTCATAATGTCAGTCCCATCCAGCAATACTGATGACTTCTGACTTCTTTATTTTATTTTAGCATTTGGCAGCTTTTGGATCGATGCATTTTGTGTCAGAAACCTTCAGACTGTTTGGTGGGTTTGTACTGCAAACAGGACCAGCTGCTGGCTCGTGCAATATGACTTTTTATGGTGCTGATTTGTAAAAAAAAAAAAAAAGGATTCAGATGTAGTCCACAACTTACACAGCCAGCACATAGTCATGAGTGTGTTACCACTATAAAAAGAACAGTAAGAGTGCTTAAGAAAAGTCTGTGTGCATACTAAAACATCATTTTTTGCGGTGGGTTCATGGACACTAAAGCAAAGCATAAACATCACTGCATTGCATTTGTATCATTTACAGTTTGTATAAAATGGCAAACTTTGATTTCTCGTACACTGTCTGCAAAATCAGTAAAAAATCAAGATTATTGTTCAGTACATAAAGGAAAGAACATATGGAAACTTTGGTGACAAGACCATAAAAACAAAATGGTTCTTACATCCCTGTAACATCATGAATATACAGACTTTAACGTCCACACAGGCAACAAGCACAAACAGAAAGAAATATTATGTTTAGAGCCTCTCACATGCCAAATAAACGTGTCTATTTAAAGTTCAAAACGAATGATGGCTCCTAAATAACAGCAGACTTCAGTTTATCTGACGCGTGGGGCTGTAACGCCGCCGCTGGTTGTGATAAAAGCAGCTTCGCAGTAATCGATCACAACGCTTCCCTTTCAGTCCAGGATTTGTCTCCGTGTGTGGACTTCAGCTTCTCAGATTCTCTCCGGCGGGACATCCGTCTGAAAATAATGTTTGGTGCTTTTGGCAGGAAATCTCTCCCTCCTCCTCTTGTTATAAAAAAAAACAAAAAAAAAAACACAGCTCTGTCTCCCACACAGTCTCGCAAAACAAACCTCCCCAGAGCAGGTTTTCTCTTTGAGTTTTAACGGGTAATGGGAGTTTCTTCGCTCTCGCCTCCTCAGGGCTTGTACCAGGAAGTGACGGACCTGCGGTTCAGGGTGACTGACATCGAGAACGAAAGGCTGCAGTGTGAGAAGAAACTCAAAACTACCAAAGTGAGTGTCTGCAGGTCCAGTTAGCAGCTGACAAAAGATGGAATCATTCCCCCTCTTCTTTTAAATGCATAATTACATGTTTCTGATTCTTTTCCCATGACACCTTCGCTCTGCTCTTCCCTTCCTTTTCCTCCCCTGTTCGCCTTTTTCTGCTCCTCTCCCACTGCGTTATAACATCTTTCCGCTAACCCGTCCAAAGCGCCCGAGGCGGATCTCCGGGCGCTTCACCGGAGACGAGGTGAGCGAGGTTTGATCTCCAGCCTCTGCTCTTCTTCTTTCCACTTTTCCATCCTCTAAACCTCCTTCTCCACCGCTGCTGCTTTCCCAACTTTCCCCACGCTCGCTGTAAGTTCTTCCACCTGCACCACGTTCAAATCCTCTTTTTTTCCCAGTTTGTTCATCTTTAGACTTAAAAACAACACATTTCTGACACCGCTTGTTCACCTTCTGTCACGGCCAATTTCTCCAATTACATCTTAACTTCAGCAAACACGTTTTGTGTATGTGTTCAGTTTTTCAGTGTGTCCACGGTTTAGTGAAGTTGCACTGACTCATCACCACCCTGTTAAACAGAGCAGGAGGCCGACTGAACTAAATCACTACGTGACCCGCTGACTGACTGACTGTTACTAAAGTGGTGTTAAAAGGTCTCCAAAGACTTTAACAAGATGTGATAATGAATCGCTGTGAATGCCCCTTTTATACAATCAGGTTGTGAATAATTTGAGTTTAATCGACATCAAATTGAATCGTCAGTCAGTGGTTTAAGTTAAATATCATCATAAATATCATCATCAACATCCTCCTGTTCCAGCTTGTCGAATGTGAAGATTTGCTGCTTCTGTTGTTTTTTATGTGTTTTAGTTAAATGTCTTTGTCTTTTGGTCGAACAAAACGAGACTCACAGAGCTTATGATTGGCATTTTCTAGACTAAACAGTCAATTCAATAATAATAAAAAAAGTTCTGAACCATTATCTGCTAAGTGTTTGTCACGACCTTCCTGTTTTCCTGTTAATCTTTTCTTCTAATTTTATGGGTCCAGTTTGCGTCATGAGCTGCGTAGGCCAGACTGAATCCATTCTGTCCGTCTAACGAAGGCTGATTAGCAGATAAATCGATGAGAGCTGAAGAATGGTGACTTTACGTCGTCTCCCGTCGCAGGAGGAGCTGCAGCTCCTGCAGAGGCAGCTGGAGCAGCGTGAGGCCGAGCTGAGGAGGCTGAGGGACGAAGGCGGGCCGAGGGCCGAGAGCCACGCCGGGGCCGAGGGAGCAGAGAGAGGTGGGAGCTGTTTTTTAATAACCGTCTGGGGGCTTCCTTTCTTCGAGTCCGACCCTCGCAATTACAAAAGGGGTTTGTGAGGATTAGACAAACAGACGTTTCACATTCCAGCAACAGCCGAACCCCCTCCGGCGACCGTCCTGTGGAAATAAACGGCGCCTCGCTTTCATCGACATCCCTCCATTAATTATTTCTTCACTATCTTGTATTTCGCAAACAGTCTAAACTATAATAAGATGATCTGAGGCCCCTGAGCTCCTTATCTGAGCCTTTGTAGGCCCCATACCAAACATATCTGACCGGTTCACTCCTTACACCCTCTGCAGACTTTATCTTATCCAGTCTGATGGAGGAGGAATGCCATTTATTTCAAAAGGGAGTCTGCCTGTAAACATGTGCTGTACAGTAAAACCTGACGGAGGTGTCTGTTTAGTTTTCAGGCTCCCTGAAAAAAAAAACTACAACCAGACATGAAATGATTTTGAGATCACTTGGAGGCTGTTTCACAAGATTTCTTCAATAAGATTAGAGGCAGATATGATATGAACATGTAATCGTTTCGACCCTTTGTTAATTTAAAAATATAAACAGGCGCTTTTAACTTTTAAGGTGTTGAAGTCTGAACCAAAGTGAATTTGAAAAGATTTCTTGAGACAATTCAGTACTGGATTTTAATAAATTAAATGCTCTCAGACCTGATCTGCTTCAGAGTAACGACACACTCGGCTCTCGTAAACACACTTCAGGGTTCACGAGGTTTCGCCCTGCAGATAAACAGGATCTGAATTGGATTACCGAGTGGTTGGCGCATGTTTGATTATCCAGCGTCCTGGTAAAACACACAGAAAGCCCCTCTTCTTCTTTTTTTGATGATTTGTGATTCTAATTGAATCGAGAGTTCATCGCAGCTACAGGCTGAAACAGGAGCCCGCTGACCGGCACGGCGAGCCCCTGTGGCTTCATTACGTCTGTTTTCTGCTGGCTGCTCTCAGAATCAGGGGGGAGTGAAGCTAAACTAAACTTTCCACCAGTATAAATCATCAGCGTGTTTTTTTTTAACAGATACTGAAGTGTTGAAGATGAAGATGGTGCTGGAGTCGCTGGCGTCGGCCAACGATGAGAAGGTACGTCGTGATGTGACGCTGCGGTCGTTAACCGCCGTGATTTACTCAGAGCGACTTATCGTGTGTTTGTCTGCAGGAACGGAGGATAAAGGAGCTGGAGGAGTCGCTCACAAAGTGCAAGAACGTGCAAGAGCTGGTCAAAGGTCAGGCTGTGTTTAAAGACATGTTCATGATTCTCGTTATTTTACCTTTAATGATGCGCTCAGCAGGGCAATGAATCAAAGTTTGGGCTTTTTAAATGGTAGTAAAGTGGGAGATTCACAAAATGCTGTGTTTTATCTTATAAAACACACAAAATGTGCCAAATGAGGTAATCAGAGGTATGTCCACATCATCACTGAATTTTAAACATGGTAGTATTTCAAGATAAACTCCCAATTTGCGGTTTAAAGCTGCCAAACATGAATTTATCCTCATCTGCCATCATGAAATTTAGAGTCTGACTTCACTACAAATCACAGAAACTCCCGCTGATCGTAGTGACTGTTCCTCATTTCACTTTTTAGTTTAATCAGTTAATATAAAGCCCCAGTGCTGAAATAGTGTTTGTATGTTAGTTACTGTTAACTGTAACAGACACGCAGCACAACATTTCATCAGTGAAATCTGCATTTTAAATGGTTGTAGGTGAGGTAATGAGAAGTCCTGTTGCACTGCGTCACACCACAGTAATGCTGTTAAAGTGAAGAATTCAGTGATCCGTAAACGGTAATAAGCTTTAACTCTTGTGTAACGAGACTCAAGCACTCGGCACCGAACACATTATGATTTAGTCTCTGAACTTTGCATGAAGCAGCAGCGTTTTGTGTTTAAAGCCGAGCCAGTCTGGCTTCTTGCTTACTCTTAAAATGGAGCCAAACCATCATAAAATACTGTCAAGAAAGTTTTCCCTGCTGCAGCAATATCAAGAAAACTACATTCAAAAAAGACCCTCTGTCCATTATTTTCCTCTTTTGCTCTCACGAGTTATACTTTTATTTCTATCATGAGGTTTTTTGTTGGTGGATAAACTTGACGCGGCTGTGCTCTCTTTTCTCAGAGAAGCTAAAGGAAGACGATTATGACGATATCCCAGATGATCCCTCGGTTCCCGTGTCCATGGAGTTGGATCAGGTCGGCCTGGCGCTGGTGGGGGAGGCAGGAAGGAGCTCCAGCGAGGTAAACACAACCTCTGTCAAAACAATTCACGCACAGGATGAACCCCAGACTGTGGACTTCCTTTTTAGAAAAGCTCAATTTCGGCCTCCCACTCCGACGTGGTTTCTCTCAGGAATTTGGATCTTTCTGCGCGGGTTATTTTTTTTTTTTTTGAGCCGTGTAAATCTCCCGCTGTTGAGAAAATATGTTCAATTAATCATGTTTTTACTCAGTCTACCCCGTGTATAGCGGTGCTGTCTGAAATGAACGACCTGGACAGAGAACGACAGCTCCAGGCGGCAGAAAGGTAAAACAGTTTTTCAGATCAGATTTCTGTTCACGCATTTTCTTAAAACTCCCTTTTTGTTTCCGCAATTTTGTCTCACAGGTGGAAATAAATACACTGAAATATCTGCATTATAAGGGAATCAATTCAACCTGATACTTGAGACCTTTTTAAAGTTTGTTTTAAAGTTCTGTCTGAACAGTATGAAACAACACACACTCGACTTCCAGATGTTCAGATTTCAATTTTAATAGATAAATGAACTAATAACAGTTAATATTGTTTGGCTTTTTGTGCAAATCTATCACCAAACGTCAGACTTCACTTCACTCGTACATTCATTACTCTGACTCAACGCGCCGGCGGGAATAATGGAGGAGGAGCACGTCTCGCCTTCGTATCGTATATTAATCAGACAGTCTGTCCCGCCCACGCAGTCCCAACAAGAGGTCTAATCAAGCGGCGTGAGTGACGATGGCTGCGTGGGCGCGCGGCCTTTAATGAGCACATCCAGAATTGATTGTAAATTGTCCGAGTTGTGAGGCGGTGATATGAAAAGTGTAATTTGTTTAGTGCTTCATTGTGTGGATGTTTGTGTCAAATATGGGGATCGTTTGTTCCTTTTTGCATTTGAAAGACTGTTTTTTTTTTAAATTAATCTGTTTTTTAATTATGATATATGCCAGCAAAGTAACAACACCTCTGTAAAGCTGATGTCAAGTATATTTCAGGTCACTTAAACTATTTGTTTTTGACTGAAACTCCTTGTCGTTTCAGTTCCTTAGACGTCCCACAGCCGGGCAGCACCGACCAGGTAAGACGTGACCACCTGTGATGTGAACACATTGAGTCTCCAGTGGCCGTTTCACTGTTAAAGCTACTGGAAATAACATGTCCAAAGTGTTCATTTTCATTTTGATCTTTCAAATGTGAACAATTCAGTGAAAAGACTGAATTAGTTTCATCAATCAGGGGACGCTTTATGAGCCTGTTCTGACATCTAGTGGTCACCTGGCAGAACTACACTTTTCTCTTTTTCTTTACTTTTTTTATTTCCCGTTTATCTGTGGCTGTGTCCTTACTGTTCTACTTCTTTACATATATATTTTTTTTAATCCCTCACAGGCCAGAAATAAAGCAGGATCTGGCTCCTTGTCTCCTGCTAAAGCAAACGTCCCGAGCGATGACAGTTTTGGCACCAAGAAGGCTCGTTCTTCATTCGGCCGCGGCTTCTTCAAGCTGCGTGGAGGCAAGCAGGCGGCCAGCTCTCCAAACCTGGGTGACTCTTTGCTCCTAATCTCTCATCACAAGCTCTCACTCTCTTCTCTTGAGGTGTTTTTGTTACTGACCCTCGTGTTTTTTCTCTAACTGGTGAAGATCGTACCCGGAGCGTCAGTGCGCCTGCGTTAGGTACAGTAGAGCAGAGACAGCTGGTAGGCCTGCAGTATGGCCGCTCTGGATTACACAGCTGGACGTGAATAAAGACAGTACTGACACTGAAATGTGACCAGTCTGATGATCACATCCTGTCATGCTGATCTCCGATAGATCGACAACCTTTTCCCCACTTTTCATCAGGAAATTCTTTTTCATTTTCTGGTCCCTCATCACAGTTTGTTTATGAACTGTGAGAGGTTACATCAAATCCCAGATGTTTTTCATGTTTAAAGGATTGGAGATATGTAAAAGTTGAGCACCTAAATCAAACAGTTAAATTTTTTCTTTGAATTAAAGGCTCAAAGACTTAAAATGATTTCACAAGAAAAGTTGGGAATCGCAGCTCTAAATCATCATTTTCCTCTAGTTTCTCACATCTTGCTCTGGTGTTCCTGTCCAGCTGTCTCTTATCCATGATATGAAACCATCTGCAGTGAAGCCTTTTTGTTGAAACTTACCCTTTAAGTTGTGAAGCATTTCTCATTGGCGCTAAATGAGAAACTGTTAGTTGCATCGTAGTGAACTCTTAACATCTTTTGCACGTGTTGTCTCGGCTGTAACGTAAAAGCTCTGATATCTCCTCAGTGAGTGATTAAATAAATCTGCTGTCATATGATTGTGTTTCCAGCCGAGACGGAGCATAAAGGCACGGAGCACTTGGACTTGGCCGGCGTTCCTCAGAGAAGATCCCACGACGGAGCTCCTCTGCCGTCCTCGCCTGAAAGCAAGAAGAAGTCCAAAGGCTTGAGGAAATTCTTCGGCAGGTAACAGACGGGGCTGAGACGCCTGTTGATAAAATAAAGTTTTATTTGCCATTTCTGATGTGATTCTCCTGCAGACTAAAGAGGAGTCACTCTACCTCCTTCAACCTCGACGATGCAGCAGAGATGGAGTTCAGGAGGGGCGGAGTCAGAGCCACGGCCGGCCCTCGCCTCGGCTGGTCACGTGAATCTAAGCACAAGTAGGCCTTTAAATACCAAACCACCTGAAAACCATTTTGTCTTTTGCTCTTTCCTTCTGTCTAAATGTGACTAAATGTCTCCGTCAGCGGCGTCGACGTCCCTTTCTCGCGGTGGAGCAAAGAGGAAGTGTGTGCGTGGATGCACGAGCAGGGCCTCGGCCTGTACGCGGTCCAGGCTCAGAGCTGGATCAGGTCAGGACAGACACTTCTGAAGGCGTCGCAACACGATCTGGAGAAGGTGGGGCACAAGTGTGACGGTTTTTAACCTTTAATGTAATCAAGTACCTTAAACCTGTACTCAAGAATTTCGATTTTGCCTTATATTTCACTATAGTTTAGGATCAGATATAGTAACAGTACATTTTGCTTCTTTATTTGATAGTTTTAGTTATTAGTTACTTAACAGATTCAACTTAATAATATAAAATATAATCGACAAAAAAAGGATGTATTATTATAGGTTCAGGTACTCAGTAGTCTAAAAAAACACACAATTAGCTTCAACCTTTACACAATGAAGCATTAAAATGATGTACAAATGAATGCATGAGTAACTATAATCTAAAAATTTGATGCATTTATGAGTCTGAAATGGGTCTTTCTCCATATCGGGTACTTTAACTTTTGATACTATAAGTTTATTATGATCATAAAACTTTTTTTCTACTACTAAATTTTCTCTTGTAACAGTAATTTTACACTGGTATGATTACTTCTATGTAAAGATCTGACTTGCCTTCCTGCTCTTGTGACGTTGTGCTCCGGTTTGTTTACCTGCTCAGGAGTTGTGCATGAAGCAGCCTCTCCACAGGAAGAAGCTGCAGCTGGCTCTGCAGGCGCTCGGCTCGGAGGACGACGACCTCAAGGGCAAACTGGACCACAACTGGGTGACAAGTGAGCACGACGCCCTCTCACTTCAAATAAACCGCGACTTTATTGTTTGTTTGATGACTCTGAAATATGTTGACGTTTGTTTCAGGGTGGCTGGACGACATCGGCCTCCCGCAGTACAAAAGTCACTTTGACGAGGCTCGTGTGGACGGACGCGTGCTGCACCACATGACGGTGGTGAGCTCCAGGAACTTTTTTTAAAACCTCATCACGTTGCATTGCTTTAAAAAAAAACTCTTTTAACATTAAAGTGACAAGAAACTTTCCCTTCCTGACAATAATTATTTTATATTCCAACTGAACTTTCCTGCATGAATAAATCATTCAGCAGCTGACGTGACTTTACCGTTTGACCCCGTTTCCCAGGAGGACTTGCTGTCTCTGAAGGTGGGCAGCGTTCTTCATCATCTCAGCATCAAACGGGCCATTCAGGTCCTTCGCCTCAACTCCTTCGATCCCAACTGTCTGCGGCGACGGCCGTCTGATGAGGTATCACACAGGAAGCCAACATCTCCTCCCTACTTTATATTTTTTGTTTTGTTTTAAAGCCGCCTGCTGTGCTCAAATCTGTTTTTTTTCCCCTCCTTGTCTTTGTCCAGAACAACATCACCCCTGCTGAGATCTCCCAGTGGACCAACCACAGAGTGATGGAGTGGCTCCGCTCCGTGGATTTGGCAGAATACGCTCCAAATCTGAGAGGCAGCGGCGTTCACGGAGGACTGATGGTGAGTGAGACGGGGTGTGGTTAGACGAAGGTGAAATAGATAAAACTTTACAAACGTGGTGAAAGAGGAGACTACAGTATCAGCAAATTGGAGGAAATAGTGGTGTAAATCGAGGAATAAAGGTAATACAGGATTTAATTATAAAAGTCTATTGATTGTATTTTGTAAAACTCAAAATGGCTTCAGTGGCGAAAAGGTGATCATAAGTGTAATTTTAAAAATACAACATATCAAGGTTAGAATGATAAAATCCTGAATACTCTCATGTTTACATCGTCCATCAATGATTATCCCAACAGATAATCATTAGAAAGATTAGAAAATAAGTAAATAATAAAACCAGGACCATGTGAATCAACAGTTAAAAAATGAGTTAAAATATAAAAATCCACAAAGAAACGTTTTATTTAACATCAACTTTATAAGGTCTTTGTAATGCCTCTACAGACCTGTAACTTTCACCTGTGAGTTTGTGTGTGTGTTCATCACATCTTTTATAATCATCATAACAGTATTCCTAAATTTTTTTTTTAAAATAAACATGAATACTATTTAGCAGTCATTGTAAAATATTTATAGACACAAAAAAGTTAACTCTTAAAGTAAATCTTTTATTACAGTGAGCTGCATCAACCCCACGTTGTGATTTCAAAATGACAATCGGGTTTATTTAGTATTTAAAAAAAGCACTTTGCTTGTGACTGTTTCCTTTTTGACCTCTCACCATGACATCTCATCAAACGTCTGCACTCTCTGAAGGTGTTGGAGCCTCGTTTCAACGTGGAGGCGCTCGCCCTTCTGCTCAACATCCCTCCCAACAAAACCCTGCTGAGACGCCACCTGGCAACACATTTCCACCTGCTCATCGGCTCCGAGGCGCAGCGGCTCAAACAGGACTGTCTGGAAAACCCAGACTATGCCGTCCTCACTGCCACGGCCAAGGTCAAGGTAACCGCCCGTCCACCACGACACAAACAGATCCGTCTCTGTCGCCGTGTCGACAGCAGGTCCAGTTTCACTTATTATCTCTGACAGAATAAAAGTTTTGATTTGTTCTTCTGCAGCCTCCCTGCAGGACTTTTTCCACGCTGTTGTTGAAAATAACCTTAAGCTCCACAGGAGATCAGGAGCTGCTTCACATAAGAAAAAGAGTTGTTCCTTGCTGTGGTGCAGGAAGCTTTTATCTTAAGGTCATATTTTTCAGGGTTTTATTTTTTGTGAAACTTTTTTTTGCATGAAAGTTGTCATAAAAAAGCCCTAAAAAGTAGTAAAATTGCTTTATCTATCCAACGTGTTTGAAATCAGGTCGGCTGGACGTAGATTTTACATGAGGACGTTTCACCTCTTATCAAAGAGCTTATATCCCACACTGGGTATAAGCTGAGGCTACAACACCCACCAGCAGAACTGAAGAAGCTTCTTGGATAAGAGGTGAAACGTCTACGTCCAGCTGACCTGATTTCAAACACGTTGGATGAACGATGACCTGGATGAATGAGAACCTTCACCGACATTGCTTTATCTGGCTCTACAGCTCACTAATTCACACTTTATATCATGTTTGTTTAATCTGTTTGAAAGTGATCTGTACAGATTTGACAAACAAGATGCACATAATGTAGAGTAACAAGATATTTGGACAAACTTAAGGCAGTAGTTTCTAAATGTTTCTACATTAATCCATGCATGTCCTGATTTCTGCTTCATATTAAGTGGTGTCAGTTTTTCATTTTCCTAATAACAAGAGGGCAAAAAAGCTTTTTTTTTAATTGTCTGATTATTTAAACCCAATGCAAGAATTTAAAACTTTAAATTTATTCTTAGATAAAAAGTAGAAATGCAGCAAATAATCAAGTGAAAGGCTGAAACTAGGAGACATGTTTTGTTTGAAAAATGGCTGTATTAATAAATCCAATTAAATTTCTATCAGTTAACGGACTACTTTTGGTTCCCTGTCAGTGACGTTAACTAACCACTACTCATCTTTTCTCCTCGTCCAGCCTCGGCGCCTGTCATTCGGCGGTTTTGGCACCCTGAGGAAGAAACGTCACGACGATGGCGAGGAGTACGTCTGCCCCATGAATGTGGAGATGCCGAAGAGCAGCAGCTTCCAGAGGGGCGTCCGGCTCTGCGAGGACCACCTGGATCACCTGGAGCAGGTACAGAGACGCTTCGGATCAGCTTCTTTCCTCTGTGAGTTTCTGGGTTTGTATCTGACTCGTGTGTTGCCTGACGCCTCGCTCGTTCTCATTTTTTTGCAGATGGAAGACTCTGAAGGGACAGTTCGACAGATCGGGGCGTTCTCTGAGGGAATCAACAATCTGACGGTGAGACCTGAAAACTGCGACCGATCCTCTTAAAAGCAGGTAAATCTTTGTCGTTTCCTTCATTCTCTCTGGTCCTCCCTGTGTTTCAGAGCATGCTGAAGGATGATGAGTTTTTCCAGGAGATCTCAGCCTGCCCTCCAGAGGTCGAGCCGACGCAAACAGACATCTCCGGCGTGTGATGGGAGTCGCTGTCGCCCTGGCTTTGTGAAAAAAAAAAAGAAACTGTGCCAACACAAACCTTTTTGTGGTGCAACATGTGAGACCTTCAGTGTTTTCCTACTTCAGAAGTACAGACATAGCTTTCGTGAACGTATATATTTATTGAAATATAATGCATGAAGTGAAAAATGCAGGATTTTACTACATTAATGTACCTCTTTCTGCATTTATTTTTATTATTCAGCCGTTTGTGTTTTCAGTAATCAGTGAGGTAAGCATACTTCGTAGTTTCTTTTGTTATTCAGAGGAGTCGCCCTGAGCTGAGTTTCTCTTTGGAGTGTCCTGCTCGAGTTTTCACGTCCTCCAGCTGCAGTCAGATTCATTTAATTTGTGGTACGTAAAGTTGCTTGATGCTATCTTTTTTAAAGTAAGATCATTCAGATGCTGTTTTAGTTTCTCTGAGGATGGTTTGGTTTTTATTTGTCCATTGTCAGATTTGCTTTAATTGTCAGGTTTCTCCTCAAGCGCCAAAAGAAATCTGAAAACTGGACAAATAAAAACCATTCGCATGGCTAGACAACACTAGAGGAAGTGAGAAACACGCTTTCTGTCAGAATCAGGTGAGATGATCATCGATACCACTCATGTCTGTGTCTTAAATGTGAACGTACAACCAGGAAGTAAGACTGGAAGCAGGGAGGGAGCATGTTGCCTGGCTCTCTCAAATCTGATTTAGCTTAATTTAAAATCTGCACACAGTGAAATCGTTACAGTTCTTAACTTTCCCTAAAACCACAAATTGGTGTTTTTACGTTTTTTTTTTTAAATTTACAAGGTAAGTGTTAGTAGGATTCAGAGGTGTTGGAATGTGTACTTTTAAGCTTTTACTCTGCTTCCAGTCTTTACGCTAAGCTAAAACTCCTGACTGCAGCTCAGCACTTAACGCTCAAACTTGAGTGGTATCCATCATCTCAACTCTGAGCATCAAAGCTAATAAGCATTTTCCTCCACATGTCAATGTTTCCCTTTAAGAAGCAGCAAAACTGAAAGTAAACATGAAAACCAAAGTCTTTTTTTGTTTTGTTTTTAAATGTTTTTGTAATAAAAACGGAGAAAATGCATTTCCACTCGTCTTCAGTTTCTGCAGCGTCTTAGAGAGATGCTACAAACAGTGTTTGGAGTCGTTACAGTACAAACTAATAATCAAAGCGTCAAAGGAAATTCATTAGCAAAAGATTTTTATGTTGCATATCGAAACATGAGGAGCCGCTGTTGCCAGACAACATTTTCAGTAACCACATCACGTTCAACACAATCACTGCGAACAGGTTCTTAGTAAAATATCGACATCTTTGACGCGACAACGCATACAGAGCGGGTGTAACTAACACTTTCTCCACAGCAGTGATGGATTAACTCGCACAGGTATGTAGAAACAAAGCGAGCAATCACAATTCCGTTTTAACTGTGCATACATATACAATAAAAAAAAAAAAAAAGCTTTGCAAGTATTAAGGCACTCAGGAAACAGCCAGTAAACCTCATTGAAACCACAGCAGGACAGATTTGTCTGTAATCACATCCATTTTCCATCCTCCACACGCTCCTCACTAACATCCCAAACAAGCTCAAATATTCTCCACTTTTCACTTACTGATCACATGAATTGGTCCGTGCTGTTTTCCTGTTGCATGACGAGTATCATGGTATATATATAGTATACATAGTGCAACACCCACTGCGACTGTACGAGTGCTTTAATGCTTTCAGGGTAGAGAGAATAATATCTGCACGCCCCCCCCCCTTTTTTTTTGTTTTTTAAACCACCAAACCTTGACTCAACGTCTAGAAGGTGAAGCGGCGGCTGTTGGAGTGGCCGACTTTGTCCAGGTTGGGGTTGCAGGCGAACTGGATCATAGGTGGGGGTCCGCACATCAGGATGAGGGTGTCATCGCTGGGGGGCGGCAGGTGGTCCCTCACCATGTCTTCACTGATGAAGCCCGTGCTGTACTCCCAGTCTGAAACATGGAGGAAAAAAGAGGTTAATATTGATGAAAAATGAAGCTTTACATCCAATAATGTATCATGAAGAGCTCAAAGATAAATAAATGTGACAGGACTGAATCTGAACAGACCAACTAAAATCAGATTTTATCAGAAACTGCTCTTTTCATCATTTCTGAGATTCTGCTGAGTAATACAAAGACTGAAATGAACAACGATTAAATTAATTAGGGTGGAGTTACACAGTGGGCAGTCCAATTTAAAAAAAAAAAAAAAAAAAAAAGCCCAGAACTCAAAAAGGGGGGGAAAAATTGTACAGATATTGATCATTATTCTCCAGAGAGACTCAAAGCAGAGTTTTAGCAGAAACAAACCAAAGTAAACCCGCCTCAGAGCTTTTCTATCAAACAAATTATGAACTTTTAATCTGTACTTTCCTACTTTTCAGATCAAATTATTTTCCATATCATCTAATAAAATAAGCAGCCAATCAATTGATATTGAAAAAGTGTTGTTCGTTGCAGCCGCAGAGATAAAAACACAGTTTGTTGTTGTCAGTGAACGTACCCTCAGGTGCCCTGTCCAACGTGAACCACAGCTTGAACCGGTCCGGGTTGTTGACTTGAATCTCTTCAAGCTCCGGCCTCAGCAGGATGTCTTTCTCAGTCTGTGACAGGGAAGAACAAGGTTTCAGCACATCATGTCCCCCCCCACCTCTGCTCTGGATCCACACCCTCCCAAGTTACACAGGAACACAAATAACCTCTAATAATCTAATGAACCGACCTGGTTGGCAAACAGCAGGTGACACACCGTCTGGTCCTGCGGGTCCTTCATTATGGCTGAGATGATCTGCAACATGGGCGTGATCCCTGAGAGGAAACAAGGGCAGAATTATTGTAACAGAAGAAGGTATTATTTTTAGCTTCAGACAAATATTATACACACAATATGTGGCCAAAAGTATGTGGACACTGGGTTGTTTTTCATACTTAGAGCAAAACTCATGATACTGCAGCTAAATATAAATATTTAACTATGCAAACAGTTCACGTGCGGTTACAGTTCATACTTAACATAATAGTTCACATTATATGTATGTATGCACATAATAATAAATTGAATGTTGAATAAGCTCATACTATATATTCAGTATGCAGTTTATTTTCACTACAAAAACCTTGAGTGCCTGAACTCTTATCTTCAAATAGTAAGTATTCTCTATAATGTAACATATTTGTGACTAAAATAAGACCTATAATATATTAGAAAGTTTAACACTTCAGACTCCAAAGGAATCTGTTTCATAAACACTGAGGGTGTGTTTTCATCAGATATGATTGACAGTGAGAGCCCCTCCCTTTCCAAGCAAGCTAACACAGATAACACTGTGAAAAAAACACAAGTACAAAAATCTCTCATGTGAAACAGCCTAAACTGTTCTTACTTTGACAGGAAACACTGCATTCATGTGGAATCTAATTACAGTGTGAACTGAGAAAAACAGGTTACCAGGGGCCTTTAATGTCACAAGATATAATCATATTTTAGAAAGTTTAACTATGAAGCTCATGTTTCCTGTTTCAACACGACTACGTCTGCATGCTCAAAGCCAGCTCCATGAAACAGCACTGTGTTATGGTAATGAAACGGACTATATCTTTATGTTTTGACACTTTTCAGGATTTTTAATATTTGCACACCTAATGTCATAAATGCATGGCAGATTGGTTGTAAAAAATAATCACCAGTTGCAGCCAAAAATTAAATATTAAAAGAACCTATGTTTTGTGTGGTTTTTCTTCACGAACGTCATTTACAAACTAAACTTTCACAGGATCTATAAAAACAAAAAAACAGATGAGAGTAGAAGTTTCTGACCTGTCCCACCAGCGATCATGCCCAGATGTTTGGCGGTCTTGGTCTCAGCTGGGGCCTTTTTCTCTGGCTGGATGGCAAAAACACCTGTGGAGGGAAAGTCTCAGTGTTACGTCAGGCAGATCGGTAACATCACCTTCTTTCTTAGGAAACCAGGTGAGGGCGCTCACCTTTGCCCTTGTAAACAAGAAGACCGCTGGGTCCCCTGAAGTCGATAGTGTCGTTGATCCTGAGGCTCTCCAAGTACTGACTCATCTTCCCGCCCTCAGGGAATTTAGGGTTAACGTCTTTAAAGTAGATCTGTCAGCAGGAGAACTTGGTTTAGTAAAATAAAATGATGCCTTTATGTGGATACAGAAACAGCTTTGCTCAAAGTTTTACCTTCACCACCAGATCCACGTAGCCTTTGTCATCATCACTGGACACCGGCGTGTACGGACGGACAACCAGCTTCCCGTCTACTTTTGCAGACAAATAAATATGCTGCCCTGCAAAGAAAAACACATGGAGAGTGTTGATGTCAGCAACTTTATATCAGACATGCTTGATTATTACTAATAGTATGATTTATTGTAATTTTACTGAAATTTATTTTGAAAAGACAGTAATTGGATCTATTTGGAGCTAAAAGAAGAAGTTGTTGGAAAGAAAATGATTTTATCTGTACTGAATAAAGAATTTATATATATATATATATAAATTATATATACAGACACACACATATATACACATATATACATACATACATATACATATATACATAGATACATATACATACATACATACATACATACATATATACACATACATATATACATATAAATGTATACATACATATACACATATATACGCACATATATATACACATATATATGTATGTATATATATGTATATATATGTACATACATATACATATAAATATATACATACATACACATATATATATACATATATATGCACACATACAAACATATAAATATACACACATATATACACATACATACATACATATATACACAAATATATATAACTACATACATACATATACATATATACACACACACATATACACACATACATATACATACACACACATGTATATGTATGTGTATATATATGTGTATATGTGTGTGTATGTGTGTGTATATATGTGTGTATATATATGTACATATATATGTGTATGTATGTATGTGTATATATGTATATACATATACATACATACATACATACATACATGCACATACATATATGTATGTGTATATATATGTGTGTGTATATATATCTACGTATATATGTGTATGCATGTATATATGTATGTGTGTGTATATATATCTATGTATATATGTGTATGTATGTATATATGTATATGTATGAATATATGTATCTATATGTATGTATATGTATGTATGTATATATGTATATGTGTATATATACATGTATATATATGTGCATGTGTATATATA
>JBAJHX010000002.1:3648632-3659806 GCA_037176925.1 Amniataba percoides | reverse complement strand
ACGTTTTTGTCTATGCGTGACTCAAATAATCAAGATACAACACGTTAAGCTCTTTGCTTCAGAGCAGCTGAGCAGCTTTCCACCAGCCACATTATGTGTTAAGTAACTTTATGCATAAATTGTGCAATATTTGGCCTAGATTTCTGTATGCATTTTAAGTTTCTATGGATGACTCAAAAGACAGAGAGACAAAGTTTCACAGTCTATATTTGCCATTGTGAGAGAGAAATGAAAAGAGCCTATAGATTAAAACAAATTAATTAAATGGTGTCAATGAGTTCTGCAAAGCTAGCTGTGTATTTTTTAAGAGGATGTGGATCTATGTGAGTCAATAAAAAAGCCTCTGCTCTTGCTAAGAAATAGACCAATTAAAAAGCACTGTTTGTAATTCCCACACAATCTCTGAGACAATTAAAATCTCTAGATTAATTACACAAATAGTCCCAAGGTCAAGTTAACTCAACACTCCGCCTCGGCAGATAAAAGTGGTTAATTTGCAGCTTTCTATAAGCAGTCGGTGTAATTTGTTATAAATGTTAAAAGGATGAAGATTCAGCCTGAGAAATCGATGAACAAATTAAACTGTATCTGTGCTCCCTATAACATCAGACAGAGGTAATTCGCTGCAGTTTTAAAGTGTCTTTGTTTAAAATCAGATGCAATGCAGCTTGAGGCCTAAAGAGCTGTGAGTGACGAGGGTGTTTAACCAGTCAATTAGTTTAACGTTTAATACACCCTGGATGCTCTTGAGCAATTTGTGACACTTAAATGAGGTCGTTTAAGCATGTTTTTAACTTGCATGATTATCCCATGGCTTTCAGGAGACTGCTCAATACACCTAATCAATGACAAGTTTATGGTCCAATCAGTGGCACCAGTCAGTTATCATTTAATGATCGACCTGGTTCTTCAGTGACGAGATCAGAAACGTAAATTCTGCAAACACACTGGTATCAGCGGCGCTAAATAAGAGCTTGATTTGGATGGGGTTGATTGGGATCAGCACAGTTTAAATTGAATCTGAGGCTCATGGACCCAAACCCGTGATTTGTGAGCTGTGACAGGCTTAATCAATTTGACTCAATTACTGTCTTGCCTGAAGAGATAATGTTGTTCATTGCTATTCATTTCTGTCATAGTTTGTGCATTCTTTACCATTTCATTTATAATGTTCTGGAGAAAGATTCACGCTTTACTTGTTCTTTGTCATGGATATACTGTATCAATGATATGCTGTATACACTTGAACCATGGTAATCATTGTATAACGTGACAAAAAAAAAGCACTGAAATATTTGCTACAGAAAACAAGTACAGAGAGTAACATCTACTGAGCAATTGGCTTGTCAAATTGCGAAACCAAGGCTGATTTAAACTGAAGTGCCTCTGATTATACTGTTATGATGAAAAGCCTCGAAACTGATTATTTGGTAAATGAACTTCCACTTATCAATTGTTTATATGCAACAAATCTTTGCAATTTGTCCCTGCAGCACGGCACATCGCCTTTTAGAGACTTCAGTGTTTGGAGAAGGGATATTTTTCTAAACTCCCAAGTTCTGCAAGTGAATGAGGACGTACCTGGATTTGTTCAAACGGGACTTCAAAGCTAAAGGACTCGTTGTAGTAAGGGTTGAGGGTGTTCTTCTTGATTGTCGTCTTCTTCTTCTTCAGCCTCTTGCCGTTTTGCATCAGGTGGATCTTCACATATGGATCTGCAGGGAAAAAGGAAAGGATAACACTTTGCATACTCCTTTTTCGATCCACCTCCAATTGTTTGTGCTTTAATCAATTATAGGAGTAATGTTTTGGCCTCTTGGGTGGGAGGAAGTTTTAAATAATGAACACATTAGCTAACAGTTGCCTGTTCAGAGATCCAGCAGAAAAGTTGCTGGCTAATAAACCAAAATGACTGAAATGACGACAGTCAAACCTTCACAGAGCTGAGAGAAATGCAGAGTTTGCTGATAATTGTTTTTTATCCCTACAACATTTTACTCATTGTTAATATAAAAAAAGATGATTATATCAACTTTAAACAGACCTTCAAACCTAGGTATGAGTGTGATAAAAAATAGCCAAGACACACTTGTGTTTTACATCACTCAGTTAACCTTCCCCATTCAAGAGCCTCATTTTCATCTGTCCGAGCGCCATCTCGAGTGGCGCCCAAGTGGACGGCTTCGTCCGCTCTCACCCACTCTCTGGCAATCAGGTGGAGTGTGTGCCTGAAAACAGCAAACCACCCATCGCTTTCGTTTATGACGCGCAGCTACTCCTCCTGATTTGTTTACAATCTCCAAATTGTCATCCAAACTAAATTGGAGAACGAGAGCGTTAGCGTCCTGCTTTGGGCTCAGAGGGCTGGAAGCAACTGCCTTTTTCATCCTGTGAAATAAATACCATGTTTTTTGGCTTTAAAAGGGCCATTTAAAGAGGCGAGGTGAGGCTGTTAAATTCGCAAAGACTTTCCGATGAGTCCAAAATGAAGAATGTAATCATTCCCATAGTAATTTTCAGTGGCATAGAGAAAGAAATCCAACAGATGAATGAGGTTCCAATAATTACTGACATGCAAAGAATATGCACTCTTTCTCTTCATTCACATTTTCACATCTTTCCTCACAAAATACTATCTATTGCTGCAGCCGGTTGGTCCTTTTTAATTCAGAAAGTGGGATATGTAGGGTGTTATTTTACAGAATTTATTACAGAAGGGGAATGGGGATCATGACCATCTATTCACCAATAGGTCTGGTGCATTAATGGCCAGTTGATAATCATATCTCAAGCTGATATGTGGCCTTAATAATGTGCACCAATTAGATTACATTTCTAATTTTGTCATAAATATGCACAACAAAGACTCCTGCAGCACATAAAAGCAGACTTACAGAAACAACATCACTCCTGGATGCATGCAGACAAACTGGAGGTGTCTTAAGCTGCAGTTCACCAAACAGTCACTAGATGCTGTTTAAAGGAAAACTACTGGTTTTATTGAAGTAAACAGGAAAACTGTCACCTAATGAAGCACCAAGTCATTATTTAATTAGAAATGATAGTCTCAATAATTATTTGAATCCTTTTAGCATAATCTGAGTATGTATATACGGCAAATTTTAGAATCATTGTTGTCTTAAGGATATTTTCATACTTAAGGGAAGATGTTTTTTTGCTCTTCACAGGCTGCAGATAGTTTGACACCCGAATTCGTACATCTTAAAAAAGTGAAAAAAAAAATTCAAAGGAAGAAAACTTGATGTAAATGAGCGGGAACTCTTCAAAACAGCAGAAAACAGACATCTCTCATTATAAATAGATGAATATAGATGAAATAAATGAACACATGAAACACAGGCCACGGTTTGTTGTGTGAAAAATGTCGGCCAGATTGTCGAAAATTCTGGTTCTGCATGCGAGGACCTCGTAATGACGCTTAATGATCTCTGATCCCAGCCCACAATCATGACGACTGCGCGAGCTATAGGGGGAAATCTAATGAAACCCACTTTGTGTCGTTTGTCATTTAAGACAACGCGCTGCTTGGGAAAGACAAAAACAAATAACCATAATAATCTTGGAGATGCTAATGAGGTAGTCCTTCGCCTGAGGCTAACAATCCCCCCCCCCACCAACTACTGAACCTCAGAGCTGTGCATCTGGATGAATACGGAGTTCAGACTTCAGAATCGGAGCTTATAATTAGTTGTTGAAACACTGCTTGCTCTGATAATCTGGATTTATCTCTGGCTCCCATATGCATAGGCTTTAACGTTTCATGTTTTGCGATGTGTATGCTGCACTGAAAAAAAAATCTTTGTTTTTAGGTGGAACATTGGGGGGTTTCTAGCAATGGCAAACACTGAACAAGCTTAGCTCCCTTAATCTTTTATCCAATTTGGGGGGATAAGGACCTGATTGCAGGCTGGCAGGCTCGTCCAGGGCAGCTCACATGAATATACAGAGAGAGAGAAAAACCCACACAAACAGAGTAAGAGGGGAGAAAAAGCCGGGAGAATAAATAGATGACAGAGACATGAGTGAAAAGGTAACAGGCTCCTAATGGAGTGGGTGTCCATTATTACTCTCCTGCTGAGAAGAGCTGGAGTGCCGGGATGAGAAAAACAGTGAAAGGGGGTTGTGTGTGTTGTCACTTAGTGTACTAACTGAACACATCCAGCAGCATCTAAATGAGGAACATCTACAGCTTCATGCGGCATGATACACGCAGCACTACAAGCCACTGCTTTTATCCATCTGGGATATAAAAATTTGGGCCATTTTGTCAGCTAAACTTTCAATTCTCTGCTTTACTTTGTGGTGTTTCTGCACCACACTCCCACAAATCAGTTTCCGGGACTGTCACATTTACCCTCCTTTGATTATCTGCATGAGTGAAGCTTCTGTAGGTTGTCTTTGTCTGATCAGCAATGGGTGGCTGTCATTTCTCACAGCAAAAAAAAATGTTTTTTTTCCTTTTGTGCTTATGTCAAAGTAATCTCTTGTGGGCAGACCTCCGAGTCGTCAAGTTCAGAGGTCTAAAGCAAGTCAAACACAAAAGCTGAGAAATTGCAAAGGGCAAGAACGATTTAGAAAAATGGATCTGTGAGATTTGCGCTTGCTGAATTCTGTAAAAAAAATTTGAAATGTGTAATTGAAATAGCGGTCACATTTTATGTTTGCAAACAGAATCGAAGACTGACCGAACACCAAATCCCCTCCAAACGCTGTCTGTTTCTGCTCGTCACATGATAACGGCGGCAGATTTACTTCTCAAAATGTTCAGAAATGTCTGAAGCAATGTCCCACTTCTCTCAGACAGAGGTAAAAAAAAGCAGGCTTCTCATTTCTAACTGACTGTTGTCAAATTTACCTGCAGAAATGACAGCAGATCAGATCAGAACTAGCTTTAGTCTCATAGCGACCAACGCAGCTTCCAAACAGTCGATGAGCCACATGTGAACAGGACTCAACGTAATCTGTAACCCTACATAATAACGTAATTAGTTAAAGATGCGATAAGTCAAAGCCTTCAAAGTTTGTTCGCCTGGCATGTGGTTGCAACTTAAACCAGCAAAGATAAAAACATATTACTTAACTCATTACGTACACTTTATACTTTGAGTGTTAGATACCACACTTTAAACTTTGAGGAATGCATTGCCTTGTTATTGTTGCTAAACTATAAGATATACATATATATACATATAAACTACATATGTCAGTAATGTCAGTTGTAATTTGTCTATCATTGCCAACAGCTGTATGTGCTAAAAAATCGCTGAAACATGTTGAGTACGTGTCGTGTATCCTCTTACATTGGGAACTGTGCCTGAATAAACACAATACCCCAGCTGAATGGTATAATGCAAGATAACCCTTTCACAAAAAAAAGAAAACACACCTGTGATGCCACATCACTGCTATCCAGATGCCCCTTATCTTTCTGGACAGCAGATGAGAGTTTGGCATTATTGAGTTTTGGGAGGCTCGCCGTACCTCATATCCGGCCCATTTTACCATCTTATCCCAGACTGGTGTAATCTCTCCCATTTCATGGATGAATGCCAGCGCTCCTGATGCGAGAGGAGCGCTTCCTCACATATGTGTACAGCGCCGAGGCTCGCCATCCTCAGCTTTACCCATCTGAGTCCTGGATCTCGGCCACGGTTATATGAGGCGATGCACTATCAGCGGCCCATACGTCCCCCCCCCCCCCGGAGGCCGGGAGCAGGTTTGTGGTTAAGTGATGAGCTCGGAGCCAAATCAGCTGCAGATTTCAGCAGAGCCACTAAAGCTGTCTCATTTTAAAAGTGGTTACTTCCAGTTTGCGTTTCAAGCTGCGAATAATCACCAGATGTGATTCTTCTGGCGAGGGGAGTGTGTAGTCATAGTTTCAGACTAAACGTACAACACCAAACAAAGAATTTGTTTCTTCAGATATTTCCACGTTCGAGGCTGCTGCGGGAGCTGGCAGAGTCGTGCCAAATGAACACCAACACGAGCGGGGTTAAATATAGCCCGGCTGTCATCTTAGCTTCCCTCCCATCATTTTGGATTTGCCATGGTGGGTGCACCCAGGGGTGACTGTCGGTTTAGTTTTACACACTCGGCTCAGCGGTGAATGACACACATACCACACAGACACGAGCGTTTACAGTGAAACTCTCTCTGAGGAGCAAACAAACCCCCTCCACAAAGGAAGGGAGGTCTTTGTGAGGCTGTCTCAACTGTACAAATCTTAATGATTTGAAAGTTTAGAAATCATCCTCCAACACACCCGCTTTTTCTTTTTCTTCTTTAAACTGTGTATTTTATTGCACTCACAAAATAAATGTTTTATTCCTTAATCGTCTTCAAATTGCTTTCCTCTTCCAAGGCTCTGTTCATCATCTTAATGATCCCTCTGGCCTGTTGCTTTACTGACTGGGAGAAAACCTCTCAGATCGGGAACAAAACAAATAAACCCTCCAGCAGAGAGGCTTGACGGTGAGCCGGAGCGCCGGGTCGGGGCAGCGTGGCTTCATTACCGCCGACACGTCGCCTGTGTGCTTTGATAACCTCCCTCACCGCGGGCCATTACCTGGTTATGTGCCGCCTCACAGCCCTCTGGGAAGTCTTCAGAGGTACAAAAGAGGATGGGACCAAAAAAACGCTTTCGCCGCCACCTCTGTAAACCCGCCTGTCTTCATTGGGGAGCCGTTTGCAGACACTTAGCCTTTGTGTTCGACACACTTTGGAGTCTGACTCACCTTTGATGGTGCACCATGCCAGGGACGCACCACGGCTGCAAAAGCACCATTTTAAACAGACAATAAGCGAAGTTTCCACTGCCCCTTTACACAAAATTACACTAAACATCTGTGGGAGGTTGAAAGAGTTGTTGATGACTTTGCCCACTGCTGCAATTACAGCCTTTTATAACTCACTTTCTGGTCTTTAGTCTGTCTGTGTAAAGCGCGAGCTCGACATAATGGATATGTATCGTAACTATACGTCGCTGCGGAGCCTGGCTAAAGCGGGGAGAGAGGAGTAACTTGTCTGCGACGAGGGCCCGGGATTATTTTGAGACGACAGCTAAAGAGCATGCTGCTCGCTGCATCACCGCACTTAAGTAGCGACAATCAGCTGCACCTTTTAAAAGCCATTATTTCAAAAAGTCTGTTTTTTTTTCTTTTTTCCTGAGAGATGCAGCATGGAGGTAGATTTGGAGGGATGTTTCATGAGGAGCCAATCAAAAGAATTATTTCTGATTATACATTGGTTAATGATAATACCCACATCTTCCTCTGTGAGCCATAATTAGGCACGGTAAACAGGATGACAATAGAGGAGAAGGCTGATCCCAGGCCATCAATTACTTGTCCTCCTCCTTAAGCTCTGGCTGAGCCGGCCTGTGGATGGAGGCTAATTATTGTTATTACAGACCTGCCCATTATTTCATCCATCTGCTGCACTTTTAAAGTCCATTCCCGGAGCGGGAACGCGACGGCAAACTAAACCGAAATCAAAACTCAAACTGCAATTTGGAGTATATTCTGGTTGTGTGTAATTAGAAACGTGCAGCGTGCTATTACAGTATGCTAATAATTCACCCTGAAACCCGCAAACCAGCGCACAGAGATGAAACATGCTCCAATTAAATGTGACATACAGTGTGTGGTGTCAAACTGTCTGGCTTCCCTGCTATCCCCCCCCTCCCTCGCTCAGTATGAGAGAAAGCTGGCCTTCAAAGCGAACACATTCACACCCTTTTACTGGCTACTGGACGCGGCTGACAACTCGAAGTGCTGACGAATCCACGATGCAAAATGGGCACAGGTGAGAGCTAATGTCAGTAGCAGAAAATGGCAGCGGGGGAGTTTTTTTTTTTCTGCCAAATGGCTGCTTGCGCTGGTTTGATAGATGAAAGGGAGCTCTGAGGCTTTTAATGTGCGCCGTGTTACTGTACTGCAGGATGTTTAGGCTTATGTGGAGAGACCGGGCTGTCAGGCGGAAAGAAAGTGGACCCAGGTGTATGGTAATTGCAGCAGAAAAGAGTCAAGGCGGGAGGGGAAGTGCACATCGGGGAATTTAAAATGAAACCACTGAGGAAAGTCAAAGGAGATGCAGGACGAGGGGAGGGAGGCATCTTATTGTGCGATTTTGTTTTTGTGTGAGTCGAAATGATCAAAAATAAGATGGCGCCGGGTTTTAGTGGCGAATCGTAAGTGGAAGCCCACTGATGTCGCATCACCTGAATAAAAAAAAAAAGTAAATAGGACGTGTCTGAATGTAGAGACTGTGTCATCCATCTGCGTCACTTTACCTTTTAAATGTCCGAGCTTCGGCTCTTTTGTGAACACACACACACACACAAAAGAAAAACTTAAGAGGAGGAGATTGTGAGGACAGTGAAAATGGGTCAATTTCATATGATATATATATGTATAAGATAAAGAGAAAAACAAATCTAACTTTCTGCAGAGTTAGTTTCCAAATTCCAGTCACAGACTACACGTAGCATTCATGCTTTTGTGAGCTGGTGTGATAATTGTGGAGCGATTAAGGTTTGGATTTAAAGCTGGAACAGCTGGCTCTGCCACGCACCTTTGCCCACATCGCCGACTTTTCCCCCCGCGGGAAATAATACACACTACGAAATGAGATTATTCCTTCATTTACGATTCACGGCGCGTTAAAACTTTTACGGGGGGGAGCGGAGACTCCAGCTGTGAGGCCTCAGCAGATTCGAGGATTGTCCCAGAACTGCGACGGAGCCCCTTTTTTACATTTTTTTGCAAATGAATTAAACACCGGCTGCTCTTTGCTTGATGGCAGCAGATAGACCGACCCCGTGTTGTTGCCGTTTGCTGCAGTCATGACCCCGCCGGCGATGCGTGTACGAGGATTTGCACCCCTCTCCTGCCCTGACGAGTGGCGCGGCCTGTTACCATGACATCAGACCTGCTATTCAGACTTGACTGCATTGTGATAAATGTCATCTATTGATCTTAATGCTACACGGGTGTATTGTTGGAGCTGGACCACAGCATGGTCCCCCCCCCTCAGTCTTCATTAGTACAGTCATTAGAGTTCGTTTGTGTTTCTTTTACACAACGTCAGGTCTGAATAGTGGAGTTTCATCAGGATCTGAACATCTGTACAAGAAGTTTCTTTTATTTGGGGAAGGACTCTGCAAAAGTCTGTGACAGGTGCAATCGTGCTCTGTGATGTGTTTGGGTGGTGGTTAAAAAGAGAAAAAAGTGTTGTGGGAGAGGCAAAGTGTGTGCTGCAGTGCATGTATAATTACAGACAAAGAGCCCTGTCAGAGGGAAAGTCAGTGGGCACACACACACACACACACACACACACACACGATTATCAGCTGCCCTCACCTGACAAGCCTCCCACATCCATTTTCTTCAGGTTTTTGGCCTCGAGGATGACCACGGTCAGCTTGCCGGCGGTGGGGACGTACCGCAGGGAGAAGCAGATATCGCCCAGCTTCTCTTGCTGTCGGACAGGCAGAGAGGTGAGAGAGAAGGTTTAACGGCAATCACTAAAATCCAAATTTACTGCGTCGCATGTTCGCAGCAGATGCTCACTGAGAGGGCTTGACGAGGGCGGAAAAAATAGCTTGTGAATTCCCCTCCAAAGCACATTAGAAATTGTTCAGTCAACCAAATCTGCGGCTTCAGCTTGCTGCTTTAATGTGTTAGTTGTGTTTTTCTGTGCTCTCCTCAAACTGAGAGGAGTGTTTTTGAGAGTCAACATGCGAGGTGACATTTTAATGGTATCAAAGGTTAAAATATAAAACACTGACACCCGATTATGCAGCTGTTTACAGTAATTACAGTGTCCAGTTTGACATATATGCATAAATCTGCATAAGCGTTAGAAAGATGTTCTTGTAATTGCTCTCGAGTGAAGAATACACACGTAAAGATCATCATTCAGGGGTTAGCACGTGATTTAGTGAATGCAGTGACATTTCTCTTGCTCATAGTAAGCGGCATAAAAAATGATTTTTTTTGGAGACAATCTGCTTTCATTCCTAATATATTGTATTTTCAAAATGGTCTGCTGCTCCGCTTGCAGGACAAGCTGTTAGTTAGTCATCGTGTGAGCCAGCTGTCTGTTGTCTTTTCCTATAAATGGACTAATAATTCAAAAATACTAAGAGCAAGTAGTAATAAAAAAAGTCATAAACACACAGCTCTTTCACTTCAACTCTGATTTGTCTAAAGCGACTATTTCAGCTTTGGCCATGTAAAATCATTTCTTTTAAGACCACCTCTAGTGTTGCTCGTGTTACCGCCGCTAAAGATTTACTACTTTTAAAAAACACATTGTAGTTCTACTATAATTTACACAAACGGCAAAGTACGAGACTCTTTAATTTAGCTATTATATCCACCTTCTTTAACATATAACCATGTATTTCAAATGGAAAACAAACCCAGTTCTTTAATATAAATGCATCAAACAATCAAGAATTATCTCTATATATACTACAAAAAGATGTTCAATATAGGTTTTAGTTACAAAATACATCCATTGAAATTTATTATAAAAGACAGTGTGTTATCTCAGTGCGTCTCTGAGTCATATCCAATCAGCTGACAGCTCTTTGCATGTCTCCAGCCTCCTTCGATGGATTTGGCCTCTTGTTTTGGTCTGAATGCTGCCTGATATCGGCTCCCACTTTTGTTTGTCACTCAGCAATTTGCCGGCAAAGTACCGACTGCAATCACTTCACTGCTTCGCACGAATCACAACACGGCCTCGTTATCATATCACCGAGAGCCGTGAGCGATTCATATTCTCGTCGTGTCCTCTTATCAGCACGGGCGGCAGACGCAGTCAATAACTCGCTCAGGTCACACCTGCTTCATGTGGAGCCATTTTGAACGGAGATGACAAAAAACTGAAGAGAGCCGAACCTGAGCTATTTATTTTTTATTCTAAGAGTCTTTCATCAAGTTTCAATCAAGGCCTATTTCCTCACACTGGAAATGGTTGCTGTGTGTTTTGTAATGTAAAAAAAAGCCCCAACACTTTCCATTTATCATCTGCTAAACTGACTGTTGCGCTGCAAAACTGATGACCACATATGCCGCTTTTCCACTAGTACCTGATAGTACCTACTCGGCTCGCCTCGACTCGGCTCGCCTTGGCTCGATTGTGTT
>JBAJHX010000002.1:3622765-3642492 GCA_037176925.1 Amniataba percoides | reverse complement strand
CACACACACACACACACACACACACACACACACACACACACACAGACACACACACACACACACACACACACACACACTCACACACACACACACACACACACTCACACACACACCTCCATGGTCCCTTTCCCAGCTTATTTTTACTGAGGCAGATTTGTGTTTTATTCCAGAAAAGGATCATCTTCAGGGAAATTCTGACATGAATAATAAAGTTTTAAAATTCATCCCTCCTTAATAATGAGTTTAAATTTCTCATATTGTGACTGGACACAATACAATGGGCCTGCTCTTGACCTGCAAAAAGAGCAATGAAAATGGTAATGATGTTGAAAGTAGGAATGACATTATAATTCCCTTCCCGCTGCGCTCAGAGGGCTCTTTGTGGTTCATTTGCTGTGTGTTTGCCTGATGTAGCGGCGCCGTCGCTCCCTGAGTGATTTGGATCTTTTACAAAACCTTTCGGCTCATTAGTGTATAAGCCCAGAATCATCAGCACTGGGGGGGCGGTGGGGGGCAGCAGCCATTTGTGGTGGTTAACAGACAGAAACAAAGCTGAGACTCATCGCCACGAGGACTTGACATTAATCTGCACGTCTTTCCCCCTCGCTCAGCCTGCTTCTTCTGGTGTTGTGTTTCTAGGCAGGGCAGATCATTTACAGACAGATCTTGAAGGCCATCACGGGAAAATCTCTCTTGCAATCCGTATAGTATATTATTATTATAGAGGCGCTTAAGGCAGGATTTAAACAATATTTTATAATTGATATAACAAATGTTTGCCAGAAGTCTCACAGTTTCCAGGGTTGCAGAAGCATCTCTACTTAAACAGGAGACTCACAAACATGGCAACAGCTTTTTTGTGATGCACGACACTGACTGGCTGATTATTTAAAGATCTAGATGGATGCCAAATCAATTTCAGACCCTAAATTAGAAGTTAGATTCTGAATACTATTAGTTTTTACAAACCCTTTGGCAGGCACAAGGTTGATATTGAATGTGCAAAACTGCAGAGCTTCTAGTCTCTTGGGCTGCCACGAAAACTGCAGTCTGCAGTATGACAATTAAATATACTACAACATCAGAAGATGAACTACTTCCTGCACAGATGCTGGATGTTATGAGATGTTATAGGATCAGTGCGCTTCAGAGCGATCGCTGAATTGTCGCTTGCCTTTTCTGAAACGGTGCCCTTAAGTCTGTCCGTCCAAATCTTTTCAACAATGTTTGCAAATTTCAGTGAAATTACTTCACACAGTAATTGGTTTTGTTTTGATCATCTTCATTCCTCACACAGCTGTTTTTGTCACTTTTCTTCCCAGTGTATCCATTCAGAAAAGATAAAAACATTTCTGCATCCAGACGTGGTCGAACAACACATTTCAGTATTCTGCATCAACTGCACTTTGATGTGAATGTGATTTCTACACGTTCCTGAGCTGGTTCCTTCAGACTGGCTTGTTTGAAATTTTTAATTTTATCTAATCAAGAAGTAAAGGAAACACTGTAAAAGCGTCCGAGCTTTAACAGTGATACAATATCACATCTAACTGCAAATTATTCCAATACAAGACGATGATTGTTCTCCGTAACATCTTTTCAACAGCTGCCACCTATTCAGCAATTATGAAAATTTCATATACAGCCTTCTAAGTTATGAAGAAACCGACATCCACCTGCGTCACTTCTCCTCATACACTTCTACGGTGCTCACATCGATTGCAAGGCCCTCAAAGGTTGAGGATTAAAACGTTTCCCGAAGGCTGCCATGCCTCCGGGGCGCGTCCGTCACTGAGCCGAAAGTGGATCAGATGAACGGTCGAGGCTTTTAAAGTCCGCCTGTTGTGAGTTTCTTCAACTTCAAGAGGCAGTCGGAGTGGCAGCGAGCCGAGTCCGGCTTCCCGCGAGGTCACTGTCACAGAGCGTGAAAACTGTCAACCATTCATTACGCTTTAGCTCCACTGAGAGGCTTATTACCATTATGATCAAGAACCTCATGGAGAGACCTGTCACTGCCTCCCTCTGCACGACAGATGTGAAATGTAATGTCCACATAATTCCACTTTTTTATGAATTGACTCAATACTCATTTTCTCTCCAAAAGAAATAAGAGTGTGGTTGACTGCACACTAATGGTGTTGAATTTTATCAGCGTCATTATTGAGTCCACTATAATCTGCGTCTTGATGAGTATTAACACAGGTTAAGTGATAAAAGTGATTCATTACTGATCAGTGAAGGCGACGCAAACATTTTCTGCACCGGTTAAAGTGTTTTTTGTGTCGACAGCGAGATGCACCGGTGTGTGACTGGGTGTGCACGGGAGCAGCGAGTGTTACTGTCTCATCTCGGGCTGTCAGTTCTGTTTATAATGGGGAGTTAGCTAGCCCAGTGAGGGACAGCGCCGTGTTCACGCACCGCATCTATTATCTGTCACACAACATCTGGCGCCAGGAAGTTGATGCGCTTCCTCATTCTGCTTTTTAAAACTCAGTGGTTGGGAAAAAAATAAGAAAGCAGATGGGTATCTGCAGGGGCTGTTTTCAATCAAGTAGAAAGAAAGAAACAAATAAACGGGCAAACTAAATCCCAACAGTGTGCCGCATCCTTTACGAGGCTCGGTGGCGGCTGCACAAACTCGACCACCGTGATATCCCAGCGAGACTGCACCAAAACTGTGCTCATGCAACGTGAGGAAAATGTTGTGCAAAACCTGGGCGGGTCCTGTTTGATCTCTGCAGAGATGAAAAGTCGGACCACCTGGGAGTGCTGCAGGCGTTGACCATACTTACGAGGGAGGACCTTTTGCAACAACGACACACACAGAGAGATTCGGAGAAACAGATCCTTACCGTATTCTCGGTGAAATTGTAATCCAGGGAGTATTGTAATTTGCCCAGTTTCTGGTCCTCCTTGGGCTCGGCCTCTTTCTCGGTTTCAGTCAGCCCTGTCTCCGCATCCTCCTCATCCTTCAAGGCCTGAAGGAGACACCCACCAAGAGTCAGTGCCGCCTGTTTGTCGCTGGTGCCGGCACCCAGCCAGCCGTTCCCCCGCCCAGGTCCTGCCAGCGGACCTACTCCTGTAAAAGCTGCCACTTTTTTTATGGTGTATAAAGGTAAGAGGGGTGGGGGGTGGTGGGAAGGGGAGGGGAAGCAAGCACTAAAACACCATAGCAGTTAACACCAGGACATGCTCTGTGATGCACTAAAGCCCCGGACCTGCTCCCCTGATGATGCTTTTCTATCAATCTCTGGGTGGTTTCTGTCTAAAGGGAGGAAAGATCAAATGATGGCGCCAGAGATGAAAGCAATGGGCAGGCATTAGAGGAGGAAGAGGAGAGAAAGAAAGAGAGTGAGAAAGACAGAGAAAGAGAGAGAGAGATACTTCCAGAAAAGATCACAGTAAGACAATTCCCTTGATGTTATTTCAGGCAGATGATTGAGTCTCTGGCAAAAACACATATCAACCGGGAAGTGTCAGAGGTGGCAGAGTGAGAAGTGAAAGTGGCCCTTTTTTTTTTTAACTAGCCTGGCACAAAAAGTGGAAAGGGAGGGAGGGTAAAGGTAGCAGGTGGTGGTGGTGGTGGTGGTGGTGGCATTGGTGTGGGGGAGGTGGTGGAGTTTGTTATAAGACCCAACATGCGATTGAAGAGGCAAAGGCTAGTTTCTCAAGGTTCATTCATTCAGCGTCAAGTTGCCTTCCAAGGTGTCTTTTTTCTTTTTTTTTTCTTTCGTTAGAGCATGCAGAGCATTCTCAGTCGTACAAACCGGTGCTCTCCCGTGATTTTACCCCCCCATTCTCAAGTCTTCACGCCCTCAGACATACAGTCACATTACCATCATGACCCCCTTAAAGTTTTTTTTTAAATGTTATCCCCTGTATGGTAGCTAGAAGCATCATGCCAGCGGTGGGTGGTAAATAAGGGGGGGTTTGTAATGTACATCGAGGGCCCCGCTCCTATTAGTTTGTCAAGTTGCTCATGTGAAAGCGAAAGGCTGAACAAGGCTGGTTTTAAGGAAGATAAAAAAGAAAGAAAATTTCCGCTGAGCCACATGGTCTCCGCCTTTTGGGAGCAAATACGAATTGAGCGACACATAAAGGAGGTAAACTGGAGCAGGTGAAATGATTGAGGAAATAAAACTTCACCTAATTTAAAGACGTAAAAAAAAGGTTAAATTTAATGCGTTCGAGCTCCGGGCGAAAATGTGCGATGTATTTCACCCAGGTTTGACAGCCGTGAATGAAAAATGAAAAATGCTACTGTACGTCGAAAAGCTTTTCTTTTCATCGCCGGGTTTCAAAAAGAGCATTTTACTTGTAGGGCCTCTCAATCATTCCACGTTCGCGCCCGCCACTCGTTTGAAATGTAAATTAACGATTCAAAAGGCAGGAGACTTCAGCCTGGCACAAAAATCAGCATGGTTCAACCTTGTCAATGCGCACCCAGTGTTTTTTTTTTTTCCATACATACATATATATGTGCATATGCAGGTTGTACGCACATATATACAGCAGATATACATGTACTGTGTGCATAGTTACATATATTTGGTTCTACGGGAGTAAGTTGTTGTCAAGAGGCTACGAAAAAAAAAACATCAGAGCAGCAGGCTTAAAGAAGATCCAACAGCAATTAGGAACCTACCGCCAGTGACCATCCCGAACAGTCATCAGACACAACACAGATAAGGAGGACATAGAAGGAAGAAACACAAATTAAAACAACCACACACAGGAGTTAACACACCAGAGTCTGGGCACACCAGGAGAAATGACCGCTTGCCTCGGAAGTGGCAGATTCGTAGATCTCAGATACATTATTAGGGCGACCAGTCACTGAGGTCTCTCATTTTGATTAATGGCTATTTGAGAAATGGAAAAATTGGAAGGTTCATAGGCAGTCAGGATATTAGAAATTAATGGGAAATTGATGCAGCTATCCTACTTACTTTGCTGTTTGTTAAAGCTCCCCACTGTTCTCTGCTGCAGTTCATAAAGGATATAAATGAATCATTGAAATCTCACTTATGGTGGATGAAAGCACAAATTAAGTCGTGAAGTATAAAAACACTGTCCGTGGTTTCTGTCTGGGATCTGGACCGCACCTCTGATAGCAGAGATGTTGCAGCAAATTAAACACGCTTCGTACACGTTTGCAGCGAGGACGGCAGCGTAATGATGCTCCGCCGGCGCAATTAGGCCGCTAACTCCATTTAAAGTGTCAGCGTCTCATCGCCTCCCATTCTCTGAAAGGTAGAGTTTAATTAAAATCCCCTCCTGTTTTCTTTAGCGTTTGGTGATGTCATTTCTCTGGGTGGATACCACTTCATTACACGGCAAACGTTACTCACTCTCTTCAGCGAGTGAGCAGGTCCTCATATGACAAAAAGAAAACACTCACAGGAACGAAAAGCAGGAGAAAGAAGAGAGTCTGAAAATACTCTCTCTTCAATCTGAAGCCATCTAAATGACTTCCATTAACTCTCCTGTAATTAGACTGAATTCTGTTTTTTAATTAAGCGGTGAAATAGTAATAAGTAATACTGTATGTATCTCAATAAATCCACACAAAAGTACATACAGTGCAGTAGCAGCCATTGCATTAAAAGAAAAAGCGACATTTTTGACGGCCATATTTGCAGCGAAGTTACTTGTTGGTGAAAACTTTGTGTGCAAATGGAATAACTGCAAATGTGATCAATCAAATCTGTCACCATACAGCATTAAGAAGCAGTAAAATTATAAAAATAAAATACATTTTGTAGCAGCAAAAGAAAAAATCATTGGATATTTAAGTTTCTGGAGAAATAATTCCCAAACTTCTAGCGTAAAATCATGCACAGAAAATCTAGCAAAAAGAAAATATTTAGGCAGTAAGCGCAATACTAAGTTATCATGTAGGGAGGGGAACATTTCTGAATCTTTAAACAATAGTTCAAAGTCTTTACCTCCGTTTTGGCTCCATCCTTGACGTCCTTCATGTTTATGGCGTTTTTGCCCTTGTCTTTGCCCTTCTTTTTGTTTTTCTTCTTGAATATCCATTTTTTGCAGATGCAGAAGCAGCACGCTAACACCAGGATAATGGCCACGAAGGCGATGGAGACGATGGCCCAGGATGGCACTGTGGAGACAGCAAAGAGCAGAGAGAGTTTGGGTTAAACTTGCTGGTTTGGTACAGTGATTATGCCAGCTGACAGGTGAGATAAAAGTGGGAAAACGTGTGTGTGTGTGTGCCGGCACAAATTGGCACACCGGATCAGCACCCTAAGCCAGCGGCCGGCTCCATCAAGGAGTGGCAGACTCCTAACGATCGGTCCCGACTAGCAGCAGAAGACGAGGCCGCGCAGCTTCGCCCAATTTAGTGGAAATAACAGATGTTGGCATTTTCCACTTGCCATTTAAACAAAAGATTCTCGGACAGCTGACACTTTCACGGCAATCACCGGCACGGGACGGAGAGCGGCGGCGGTAATTTTGCAGGGTGTGCTCGGGAGGCATTAACGTTAGTGCGACCGTGACAGGCTGATGATGCAGAAAACACCAAATGTGTTCACAGAGGTTTGACACGCACTGGTCACACGCTCTGTGCTCTGATATTACTCCAAAAAATGGTATGAAATTAGTCTTTTGTGAAAAGATTTAAGGCTTAGAAATTTCTTACAGATAGATTGAAGCTTCTCTGTGTAGAAAAGCCTAATCTCACTTGTTAAATTAAAGCTGGACGTTTAGAGTTCAATCCAGAAGAAGTCGGAGAACAACAGCGAGACGGTCTCTTTAATTTGAAGTTTCGAATCATCAGTTTCTCGGTAATCTTGTCCTTGTCAAAACATTTCCATTAGGCCCCAGTTTTCAGCCATATCACTTTTGTGTGAGGAGACCTAAGCCGCCCAAACACACACACACACACACACACACACACACACACACACACACACACACACACACACACACACAGACTTTCATGTGTTATAACCTTTAAAGTAAGTTTTCATCTCAGTTTTACAAAATAGTCTTATCAGGCATTATTGGCCTATTCGTGTTATTATATGGACTATCAGGTCTCATGTATGGACACATCAACATTTAGTCAAATATCGCAGGAGATCCATTTTTTGCTTTTGTTTTTTTCTCTATTTTCTTAATGAAGTGTAATTTTCCATGTGAATCGACAGTTAGATTAATCAATTATTCTTTGAGCAAACAAACAAACAAACAAACAACAACAAACAAAGATCTGACAACTATAAGCTCATTCGGGCCGTTAAGCATAAACTGCCCTAAAAAGCTAATTAATTCTACTTTTATAAACAGATGATGCATTAATACTACGCTGCAACACTGAAGATAACAAAATGCTTCATATGATGTGATCATATATCTTCAACATGTTTAAAGTAGGAAACTGAATAAATCAGTGAGTGCCTCAGAGGGAGAAAATCAATCTAAAACATATATTGTGATTTAGAAATAACTCATTATTTAATGCAACTAATGACTTTATTTCTGCCTCGTGGGCAGCTTAGCACTTAAAACAGTTTAATACCTGTTTCATGGTCACATCAACAACAGTGTGAAAGATGAAGACAAAAACTAAATTCATTGATATTCATATCACACTTCTGTCAGTACTTCCTGGCAGTATATAAAAATATTCCTGATAATAACAGTTATTAATCATTAAACACTACCGGGACCCAATTAAGCATCATAAAATGGATGGTTCAATTGATGGATGGATTAAACAATTAAAAAAACCTATAATTAATTTAATAGCAAAAATCACATACAAATCATTTTTAAACTAATATTTCTGCCTTTGAAGATCTTTTTTTGAGGAAACGACCTGTAGATTCGCTGCTCAGTGATGTTTTTTTTTCTTGAAACTACTCAAAAGAGGACACATCAGGAAAGGCTACTTTGATGCGAGCGGCATGCGAGTTGTTGTTTTCTGCACCACATGTTGTGCACGGACCTGCCTGCAGAAATTGGACAAACCGGGGAGTGAACTCTGTCACCTGCAGGCTGTCAGACGCTGGGTGACACCTATCATCCCCCCGGATCCGCACAGGTACAACGCTCAGACGCCACGATGGGAGGAGGTGTGCGCTTGTTGGTTTTATGTACCGGAGAGACAACAAAAAGTCCAGATGGGCTGGAAATAATGAGACCTCGCAACAGACTTCTCCCTTCAGCAGCCGTAATCGTCGCTCCTTCATTCTACTTAGCAGACAGCAAACACCTGGCAGCCCACCCCTCATTTTAATGGAGAGGAATAACAGACAAATGAGGCGATTTCAGGAGCATGTTTGCAGTGCTTACTACTGTGAAAGGCAAAGGGAATACTTCTGGCTGAGGCAATTTGGACTGTCATGTCTGAAAAAATGCAAAATCTAGAAAATATCCGCCTGCTTTTTTAAGGAAAAATGCATTTCCCCAAAGCACATACAGTACAGAGAGTGGTGAGAAATCCAATAAACCAACAGATAGCATAAGCCAGGTCAAACTCCCGTCCTCTGAAGACTTTATCTAAAAAAAAAAAAAAAAAAAAAGACCCATCACAAGAGAAAAGTATATTACAGTCTATCACTTTGGGGTTTTGCTCAGCAGCATTCAGCTGAGGTTTCTTCGCCGAGGTCCGAGGGGGAGAGAGAGAGAGAGAGAGAGGAGGAAAATCGATGCTCTGTTGACAAAATCAATAAGCACTCTCCTCCAAGGAAAAACAGTGAGTGATGCTCTGAAATAACTTTAGGATCTACGGCTCCGGCCTCGCCTTGGAGCGCTGCGGTAATAGAGGTGACACTGGATGGGACTCGTTTACAATGAGCCACCCAAAAGCAGCTGCATTTCCTTTAAAAACTCACTATACTGAAGATAAATCGCAGGTCACACAGTGTTTGCTGGGTTTATACTTTAGATACATAAGAAGACACAGCATCGTTATAAAGACTTACTTTATTTTAGTTATTTTTATTCACTAAATGATTTAGTAGCTGAATACTGAGTGTGCAGATTTAATGGTTTATTATAGTAGAAAGTGAATAAGTAATCTCATGAGGATTTATAAATGCTGGTGTTTGTCTTTTGCTTATGATGTAGTGATGCATTTTGGTAATATGTTTATAAATGTAATAAGTTGAAAATAAATGGGACTTAACAGATGCTGTGTAGCTTTTCTTCACTTTTCAGTCATTTTTCACAACCTGGCAACCCAAATATTGTTCTTTTTAACGTATAAGTCATTTATAAAGCTTAATCAAACGATTTAAAGCCATAAATTACAACTTATCAACCCTTAATGTCGTATAAGAAAGTAAAAACACCTGCCTCTGTTGATAATGTGGCACATTTCAGCAGTGGAACATCTACTTTTTCCTCTGCATACATATTCAAACATGAGGTAAGGTAAGAGGACAGTCTTTTAATGGAAGTGTCGGAGATGTGACAGCTTCGTCTTTCGAGACGGCAAACCGTGAGCGATAAGCAATCACCTCTGCAGAGGAGCTGTGGAGCGCTGATGTATTTTATTCTCCCCGAATGGAAACTCTGATTAACAGAAATAAAAATAAATACACTGTAAAATCTCTTTCATAACCCCAAAATGCTTATTTCACTCTGCAGTCATTCTTGCCATTTCATCAGCGCCTGATGGGATGCCATTCAGCCGGTTACAGTAGAAGTAAATCCACGAACCGAGCCCTTATCTTATTCATCAAGGCGTGCGTCGTCTTCCAGTGAAAGGCAATTCTGTGTTCCCTTAATTAAAGCAACCTGAGTCCCAGAAAGCAATAAAAGCATCCCCCTAATTAACTACATTGTGCGAGTGTCGTTTCTCGAGAGAGAAATAGAGCGAGAAAGTGAAAGAGAGAGCGGGAGGGAGTGCCGCACTTCAACTCCACCGCCACTTATCTCTCGTTCCGCCGAGTGACATGGCACGGAAAATGGAGTCTCTCTAATGGGTGGGCCGCCGCGATGACATCCATGTTTGCTGTTCCTCGAGGCTCAAGTCGCTGAAATGCTGCGGCACGGTGGAGCGCAGAACAACGAGAAAGCTTTGATGTGCTTTAGATCCTGTGAGTGACACATATGTGCTTTTCTGCATGTAATCCTTTCTTTAGATGTGTCTACAGCACAGCCGGCCAAAGGAAAGAAATGTACTGGAGAGATAAGATCGTCCTTTGCTGCACATTTGTGAAAGTAATTTTGAGCTATAGATTAAAAAAATAGACTTTTGACACCAAATACTCCAGAGTGCTTACTTTAAACAAGGCAGTATGTAGAATAAAGGACTGAACATAATCCGATAATGTTGATTTTGTTGTATTTGAATATCATGGAATAATACTTCATCGGATCATGACAAGAAAATCTCAATATCCAGAAATATAAAAACACCTTTTTATATTTCTGGATAAGAAACGTTCACCTCCTGTCAAAGCCAAAGTCCCTTTAAATGCAGCCTGTGAATGCTGCTATATTTCAGTGCACAAGACTTGTTGGCATTTCCGCACTAAACTTGGTGTGGAAAGCCTCCAGATCAGTAACCATAGAGGGATTTCGATGGATTAGAGAGAATTACATTAGGGAGTGATTGTTTCTATGTTTGTTAATGTTCAAGTACGTGTTTAGTAAATTGCACCGTAGACACTTGTGGAACTGACGGGGTCCACTTTTGAGGAAACTTTCGAAAGATCCAAGTAATCTTTGACAAACACGCACGGACGTGAAATCTTAATATCTTTAAAATCAGCAGCGACTAAAGCTTCGACAGTAAGGGTGGGGGGACAGAAAAGGCTGTGTGAGCGTGATTGGACGATAATATTCATTTAAACCTGTCTATATCTTCATATCATGGTGTACGTCTTTTTCGCAATTACCTGCTTATTTTGATTCAAAGTTTATCGCTGCATGAATAAAGAAAAAAACACTCCTTCATTTTCATATTACTTCTTAGATAATGTGCTATTTTTCAGCAGGCTTTTTTTCCATGCCAGTGGAAATATTAACACTGAATAATGCTATGAGAGTTTTGAATGGCAGATTTATATTCAGCCAGTAAAACAGGAAGTGTAATTTGCTGCAAAAACCTGGTTTTGGCTCGGATGCAGCTCCACGCTGGTTTGGGTTCCCTGAGAAGAGCTTATCTGATATCTCTCTTTTTTTTTTTTTGAGCTGTGAAAGGAGGTCAAAGAGCAGCAACCTCAGCATAAAGCGAAGAGACGAGTTTCGCTGGCTGACATTTTGTGTCCTTTTAAAATATCCTGCAGGTGTTGTGAAAGTCACCCTGTAGATATGCAGTAAGACGGTGCAGGAACATCTGTGAGTCTTTTCTCCTGGATGTGGTACAGTAAGTGAGAGCATGCGAAAAGAAATATCAAATATACATCAAACGCCATGTAAAACATCTTTGTCCTATACACAGCTTTTTATAAATCACATGTTCTAGTACATTTACTTCTTATTTAATTCCCATTTATTACAACTTGGGTCTTCTTTTCAGAGTTTTGGCCATCATTTGTATAATCACAACCAATCAAAATGCAGAAAAACCCAAACAATAAGCCAGAATTGTCCTTAAATAGTGTTTTAAATCATGCAAAACTAAACTAGGAAAAAAACCCTTCAGAGATTAATCTAGATTTCAACTAGATTTGGATTACAAAATGATAATTGATGATGACTGATGAAACCTGCTTTACATAACTGATTTGTTATATTTATTCTACCTTTGTGTATGATTAGCTTTAGTTTTTGCCACTTATGTTAATGAATACATCAAATTAATGCCACAAAGATTAATGGAGGCCCCATAAATGTCTCTAATCTGATTCAATTCTGCGCCTCCTCCTACACATTCCTGGTAATATACAGCGTTTTAGCTTCAGAGAAAGGTTTTCTGAAGTGGTATGGAGTTTGCTGGATGCATTTAAAAAGGGCGACGTGTGCATGTGTGTGTGCTTAATGGTGCATCTGGGTTATATCCACTTCCAGCGTCCCGCACTAATCCGACGTGACAGGACCCTGTTGGTCAATTAACCTTGACATTATATCTTGTTATGCTTACGAGAGCGACACTCGGCGCCCTTTCCCTGCCGCGGCGTGTTTAAGCAAACAATATGGCTCCTTCCTCTGACAATGACGGGAGAGCTGACGATAATGAAAACTGTATTCAGACTTTCTCCTTTTATACCAAACAAGATTTAATTCAAAATGGGCTGGTCTGTTTCTTTGTCATTTGGTGAAATTAAGGTGTTTCCATTCTGCCTGCTCCATTATTCTGATTATTATCGGAAATTGTGCGCCCATCAACACAATGCCTTTGCGGGAAATCCTATGAGTCGAAGTGATTACATTAACAGTGCATGAGGTGGATTTACAACAATAGATGTGATAATGACATGAGATAGAAGAGCGGTAATTGTAATTTTCGAGGCACAAAGAAAAAATAGAGCAGTTAAATGCGGTGCAAAAAAAAAAAAAAAGAGTGGACAGCTCTGTTTTTTTTTTTTCACACACAGTGAATATTTATGGAGTGATTCAGTCAAACAGAGGAGTTCTGTGGTGGTCAGTGTTCGTTCTTTGGTTTCAGCTCATTCGGGCCTTTCAGCTTACAGCAAATAAAAACATCAACTTTCATCCATCTTGAAGCTGATTTCTTCTACTGTTCCTGACGGCGTGATTCAAAAGGCTCGTTATATCAGCCGATTGTTTTGTTAGCATTTAAAACTTGTTAGTTTTAGGGAAAGACCTTCGAAAGAGCAAGTAGAAATGGAAAAAAACAAGCTTAAAAAAGAGGTCAGATTTCGACTTTCTATGTTTGTGTTGACATGTAAGCACTGTTACACAAAATAAAAGACCAAACTGTCTGGACTGCTGCTCTTATTTGGCTTTTTCTGAGTCCACACAGGTGGAAAACTTTGCACAAATACGCAACCGTGACCACAAAGGCTACGATGCAGACACTCGCATGCAAATGCTTGACCCCTAAAACCTTTTATCTTTGAGGATGACGCCGTGTTTTTCCCCGACATCTACGGAGGTGAGAGGCCCGAGGAGCTTTCTCCCATCTGTTGACCGAGGACTCAGAGGGAATCTGGAGCCGGTTGAATCTGGCATCGCTCGGGCCGGCTCCTCGTGGAGCGTTTCATGGCGGGCAAACTTTTGCGAGGCGAGGGCAGAGAGGAGACGACGAGGCAGAGCAGCAGGCGGGCAGAGACAAGCGGCTCTGCTGATCCGTCTCCGTAATCCCCTTTAATAAACTCTGCTGTCTGTTGACTGTGCAGCCGCCACAAAGTCAAACAAGTTGAGACGCGCTGAAACTGTGAAGCGTCTTCTGCACGAGTCTCTTAACAGTCAGCACCAAAAGAAAAAGACGGTCGGTCAGTCTCAGATGAGTTCTAGTCCCTAAAGAGGTCTCCTGAGTCAAATCGAGGGTGCAAAAGAGAAAGCTTTCATGACTATGTGCTGCCAAATGAAGATAAGATGAACTTAAATGCTGCTTCACTTTGAGGTCAGCTCAGGTGGGAGGACAGAAACAAACAGTTCAGCACTTTTATTCGGCAGGTTGATCTTTGACTTTTGTCAATTCTTTCAAAAATAAGTCTAAATGAAATGGATCAAAAGGACTGTGCTTGTTTACAGTATGAGTCTCTTAGATTAAATCTGTCAAAAAGTGCCCAACTAAGAGGAAAAAACACGCAAGATTATTTTTCATTTGAAAACTTCCACTACAGAGAAACTGCAGAAAACCCCAAATTTTAAAAGTGAGTATTTCATTTAAAACATATCTTTTTGCTTTCTAAAGCAAAGCTTTGACTGCCTACAAGCATGAAGCTCCCGATAAGGAAGAGAAAAAAAAGAAACACCATTATTTATTTTCCTCAAATGTCAATCGCTTGTCTGTGTTATTTGGAGTAACGGCTGCTGGAGCCTGCAGTCACGGATCAAACAGCCTCCACGTTCAGAGGTTAATTGTTATTGGGAAGTGAAGCCTTGGGTGTTTAGAAAACTTACTAAGAAATTCAATACGCTGGTTTCCCCGAAGGCAACCTCTCTTCCCAAAGAGGAGTCACGATATGGTTTGGTATGATTACATTAAACCATGTTGTGCTCATGTGGACGGCTCCATCATACCAAAATCAGTGAGAAAGCTTTATTATCGTACACAATCATGTTGATTATCTTAATTATCACTTATTTCCTTCGCTGCGGTGAGTGCATTTCTCTGGTTTTCTCTGCTTCTTCAAATGTTTTTCATCTGTTATTCTGATTTTTTTCAGCTGCTTTTCTTGGCTCTTGAATATCTTTAGGTTTTGCACTAGTCAGACTGGTAATTTGAAGGCATCACCTCGAGCTCTGTCGATTTTATAGACTAACAATTACAAAGCTTAATTGAAAAACACTCAACAAACTGATTAATTGTTGGTCGCAGCAGCCCGCGGTGCATCATGACTAAACTTTTTAGATTTCCACATGAAACATGTATATAACCATATTTTGGGACTATTTTTTAAATAGTTAAACTCGACAAAGTCAGAAAGGTTGAAATAAAGTCTGCTGGTTTTTGCAAGCTTTAGCTCTCAGCCAACAGATGGGGACAGAAATTCAGCAACCAGTTAGGCCAGTGTGACAGATCCATGCCACCAGCCTCAAAGCCTGCAGGGCTTAAACTGGGTTACAAGTAAAAAAAAAACCCCTCCTGCAGCAGCATTACAGAGGCAGCTCCTCCTCTCGCATATTCCTTGTTAAATCTGGACCTGACTTCCTCCAGACAGTATCGATATTTTCACGGAGTAAACAAGTCGCGGGGCATTCATCATCAGCGCGGCAGCACCGGGGAGCAAATTCACTGCTTTTGATGGAGGGGATGGGGTGAGAAAACAGTAATTTTAAGACCTTGGATAACTGACAGTCTTTGTTGGGAAGCTCTCAGGTAACTTTTTCTCTGCCTGTGGTACACAAAAGAAGCCTTAATTTAGTCCTCCTCCAGATTACAATGTCACATCAATTCAGAAGAAACCGTCTTCTTGTAAAGGTGATGTGACACGGTCGTCAGCACCCACATTGAAATTCATCCACCCTCTCCACCAAAGCAGCTTTCCAAATTCACATTTTCCATAATGAATGTTGAAGCCCACATGCAGGCTGTAGCTTGCTAGCTGAAACCATGAGTTATCTACACACATATATAAATGTAAGGTCTTTTATTTTGGTAGATATGCAACCTAGAAATAAACCTTCCTCTGCAGAAGGAGAAATGTTTCATACTGACTCCCGGCTCTATTAAATCTCTGGAAAAAGGGGAATATGACGAGTGGTGTCATTTGTGACTTTGCTGAAGAAATAGAGCTGCTCTTCCACGGGAGCCATTTCCTGTTGCGAGAATTACCTCTGAATGAGCCTGTGGATATATCTATATTTAGATTTCTGCTGAATGCAAAAAGCCTCAGATCTCCAGGGAGTGCTTCATCTCAGATGACACAGTATCTGCCATATCGTCATATAGTTAATACTGCAAAATCCTCAGTGCAAAAACATGTTAATGTGGAAGCATTTGGTTGGGAGGTGTGGCAATAAAAAGGGGGAGGAGGTGAATTATGTGGAAACTGAGTGGCATGTTTTGACTGAAAGCACAAATAAGATAAAAAAAACAGGAAATCTAACAGCAAATAATAAAGCCAGCCACGCGTCGTTTGACAATTTATCACGTCAAACACTCGAATTATTGTTGCCAGATGTTAATTCTCCACTTCAAATGCGATTACTTCTGACATAAGATAATTTAGTAAGACAATTCCATCAGAGATGTTCGGCGCATGACTATCATTCTCGGATTTTGTTTTTTCAACTGCAGCAGCAAAATGAAAGAGGATGCAAATCCTTTAATTCACCTGATTCACTGGAAGTCTTTTTCAGAGGTCACGGGTAACGCCGCTGTTTGGTCGTGCGTCATCGCCGAAAGTTCACTCGCAACCTCAGCTGAATCATTTTTGACTCATGTTTACATGAGAACCGATGGATTCATTCTGATTCAGAGTGAGTGAAATTACACACACATGCACATAAAGGAGGCACTGATGAACATCTACTCTCGCTTTTTCAGTATTTTTCAAAATACACAATGGATGAATGTCCTGGTTCTCCTGCTTGAGATGACTCTGCATTGGTTGCTTCAGTGTTTATGTAATTATGAAAGCTATCACTTATTGGGTGACATGTTTGACTCATGAAGATCCAAAATACAATTGAAACTATGTTTACGTGAATTTTGTGCTATGATTCCTCATTCATTCTTTCTGATTGGATTTTCTGATTAACTGAATGATCGTTTACAATATGTCGGGAAAAAGTCCATCACTTTTCCCAGAATACAGTGTGACGTCTTCAATTTGTTGTTTTGAAGAGACAGATATTCATCATATTATCATCGAAGACTTAGAAAAGATCAAGATTAGCCGAGGATCATTCAACTCACTTAACTTCTGTTGGTCAACCAATCAATTATCTGCCTAATTGACTGAACACTTACATGGGATTTTGTTCAGCTCGTTCATGAACTTGTCCTTCAGCTTGGAAAAGGCCTCGTCCTTCTCCCCGTTGCCGGGGCCGGCTATGTTGGTGGTGTTGGAGCCGGCCGTGGAGGAGGAGGCGGTGGTGGGCACAGGCGCCGCCGCCGCCAACGCTTCTCTTCGACTCTCACTCATCGCGGCGATGCTGGGGAGCCAGGCAGATGCTGGACAAGAGCAGAAAAAAAGAGAGAGACGAAACAGAGCGGGTTAGATTTATTTTGCTTCTTCTGCCGCTGTGACAGATGCGTGTCAGAGGCAGCGCGCTCGCCTCGTCAGATGACTGAGTCGACGCAGGCCGTGTGAGCAGCTGCCGGCTCAGCCTGGGTAAACATCAGCTGGGGTCCACAATGAATTGGCCAGCATGCTGAATTCAGAACAAAGCTACTCACTCACTGCTTAAACTCCAGATTAGCACCACAGAGCAGAGATAAAATGATTATTTATTACTCTCATACGGCCCAGGCAGTAAATCTCAGCAACGCCACAGGATTAATTGAAATGATGTCCTTTTACAAGTCAGCTGAAAGTACAGTAAATAATGTTGCACTGCGGAGAAGATTACTCATCTGTTATCTTATCACACCACGCTCTTTGTTCACAACAGGTGTATTTACTTTACGTTCAGCTCTTTTGTGAGGAGGAAGAAGGAAACAATGTACTGCTTATGTGAACTGGTGCTTCCTGTGTGTGTGTGTGTGTGTGTGTGACACGTGTGTATCCATGCATGTGCAGAGTTGTGTAATGTACTGTATGTATGTATGTATGCACGTTAGTCATCACCTCCATCTCACCACATGAAGTTTCCACTTGGCCTCAAGGTAACAAAAGCAGATATCTGCAGCTCTAAATGATCTCCGGCTTTATGGAGCCAAAATATTTAATTTGTATGTTGAGCAGGAACTTGTGCTGCTTGTAGTTCAAATATAGAAAATTCGATGCAATAAGGGCAGCAAATAAAGATCATTCAATTAACTAATCCTCAAAGTGATTGATTATTGTTTAGCCTGTGAAACATCAGTTTTCTTGTTTTGTTTTACTGGCAGTCCAAAAGTCAAAGAGATTAATTACAGTCCCAAATAAAGTCAATAAAAGATCACAGATTAAGTTTAGTGTTTATCATAATGGATTTATTTTACAAAGTCCTCCAAAAGTTCACAGTTCAGGCTGAATCATAAAGTCTTCTAAATTTATAAATGACTCTCCGTCACAATCAGCAGGCAGGTCGGCTGCTGCGGCAGGTTTATAAAGAACTTTCAATGAAGTTTAGTATTAAGATGGATGAGTGCAGGTGATGAAACTTGGGAAATGAGGTCCAAAAACACTGCTGCATTCATTGAATCTCACCATAGGTGCAAAGTGAGAGAGGAAAATAATAGATAATAGACATAAAAGTGTGTAAAGAAGTACACATTAGAGAGTAAACCTGCATAAATGAGTTTCATCTGTATTTTGTTCATAAAAGAAACAGACCACGAAAGTGTTTTGATTTGTAAATGATGGACTAACAATAATCACAGTTTCCACTACATAACTGCCTCCTTGTTAACACAGCCACCTTTCCTCAGTTTTCTAATGTTCTGCTTGGTATCATGACACACGACTGGCAGGCAAAGCTGCAGCTCAGCAACAAGTCTACTGCAGACAGGAACTATTTATTGTCCTCTCGTTCTGTGCAGGTTGTAATTTGGCTCTGTCACCATAGCAATCACTGAGGATAATGGCACACTAAAGTTTTTTCCACCAGTACACACTGAAGGTTGACGGTCTATTCCTCCTCTTTTGCCACAATACTGTACAGAGCTCATTAAACTCCTATTTTCCCATCATTGTCTCATAAAGGCCACTGTGCCGGTGCAGAGGATTTCGATGCAATTGAAAAATCTAAACCCTCAGTGTGGCCTCCAGTGGTGTCTGTTTCTAAACGTCAGAGAGCTGAAAACAAAACGCGGTGGCAATTCATCTTAATTCGGTCTTTAAAAACATGAAGGGAAGGGAAGCTTCAGAGTCGAAATCCAATTTATGTCTCTCTGAATTTATAAAATTAGGTTTGCAAAGGCAGTGGAGCAATTCAGACTGAATTACAGCAGAGATATGAAGTGTCTTTTCAATATTAAATATACATCTTTGGCCATTTCAGTGTCCTGAATTTATCTACATAAATGCTTTATTAGCTTCACAGTCATTAAGAAAAAAGGAAACTATGATTTACTAACTAATTTTGCAGCTTCATAGTAGTTCCATTTCCTCCTGCTGACTTTCTGACTGGAGTCGGTGGTTGAGGGAGGATCATTTCCCATTCTCCGTAAAACTTTCCAGCCACAGTCCTGTTTCAGTAAAATCTAAGTTATCACTGGAGACTGGAGCCGGCAACAACCACAGTCAGCGGGTTTTAGAAACAGAGTACTTTCATCAGTGCAAAATCGATCAGCCCCTGCGTGCATTAAGAGTTGTTCTTGGGAAACTTGGAGGAAATTACTCGCTTTTATTTCAAGATGTTGCCTGTTCTTCCCTCACGGTTTGCAGTAAACGTGACTCCCAAAGCAGTGAGGCAAACAAAAACTCAACATGTTAAAGCCAAGAGTCAAAATGTCTTTTTGAGAGCTTAACCAGAGCAGTTAGACCTGCTTTAATCTTTTATTTGTTTAATTCAAATGTGAAGTTTAATCTTAAACTTGAAGATGAGACACATTTAACGTAGCTCGAGTTACAATAAACTATGTTTAACCACTTTCATGCTCCATTGTATCATACTGAAAATGTAGTACGGTATATAAATATAGGAAGATGGTTTTTAGGGATTCTGATATTATGAAGACATTAATTATTGTCATTAATACCAGACAATAACATTAATTATTGTCTGGCAGTATGTACAGTTAGAGCCATTTTTTCTATGAGAAGTGAAAGATGAACAAGAAAAAGTAATATCACTTCTCAAGGACCTCAGACTTGTAGTTACACTTTTCCACAACAGGTGTATTGATGGAGAATAAGATACTGCATGTGTGATTTCAGCCGTTCGAGAACATGAGGATTGTGTCTCTCCACCTAAATCGATATTTTTCTCCTTTTGTGAACAAATGTGAATATCAATGCCGACTTTACATTTCGTGTCGGGACATTACATGATGTACAACAAAAACTGCTCAGACTCGGAGCAGC
>JBAJHX010000002.1:3609786-3622665 GCA_037176925.1 Amniataba percoides | reverse complement strand
AATATCAATGCCGACTTTACATTTCGTGTCGGGACATTACATGATGTACAACAAAAACTGCTCAGACTCGGAGCAGCGAGAATACAGAGCATCAAAGAACCAGAGGCAGTGCGATTATTCAAATTCACATACAAACAGCGGGAGGAGAGGATGCAGGAAAACTGACTAATAGCAGCGTAATCTCTGCACACACTCGCTGAGGCCTTAACCACGAGTCAAGAGCCCAACTACTCACACAACTAAACAGTGCATACTCAGATAAACACACTGCTAAATCATCTGTACAGTGACTCAACACAGACCTCCACTTGGTTACTTTAGTGGAAGACACATATTAATTTTATTATGGGTCCTAATTATAATAAATTAAACAAGGATACATAAACAGAAGTCACACAGACTGACGAGTAACTCTTTAATTAGACAGGTTTGATAAGCTGTTGTTCCTCCGGGTTATAGGGGAGACAAAACAAATCTGGTTATCTGAAGAACTCTTTCTGTCTTATTCACAGTTATCAAAAAGGATGACACACCTTTTAAGCTGGCGAGCCGCAGCAGAACAGTTTACATTAGAGCCACCAGAAACCAGCAGGTCGAGCCGAGCAGGGGTACGAAACCAAGTCACAGAGGCAGAGCCAGTGTGTGTGTGTGTGTGTGCGCAATGACAAGGGTGGTTGAAATGTTCTCGGGACATAAACCAGAGGAAAAAAAAAACACACCTGCTGACTGGCGTGGTGCTCAGCCAAGCACTCCGGTGAACACACAACTGGTGCCAAGAAAGCCAATGAAGGATGGTATCCTGGCACTGCACCAGTTAATCCAACATGTGTGAGAGGTTGCAAGGGGGAGGGGAGCAAAGAAAGATAAGATAGTGAGAACAAAGACTTCAACGTGTAGGAGGAGGCGCGTGGCAGAATACGACCGGCAATAACAACCAAGACGACTGTCGCCAAGAAAAGTTTTGGCCGTAACATAAAGTATCTCTGGTTGTGCAGCCAATGATGTAGTAATATTTCAGATCATTTGCTCTGTTTATAACTTGGTAAGTGCTGAGCTAATAAAGAATGCATTGTTCTTCATGACGACGGTTTGTTGTTTTGTCCGCGTCTTCGCAACCACACCTGATTGATAACTGCTCAGTTGTGTTCAAAGAGCACATTTAAGGTCGACTGCATTTGCACAAACAGAAAGACATGATAAGGAGCTTACAGGCTAAAAACGGGGTAAACGTGTTCATTCCCTCAAGACTTCTAGTTTGAAGGTTTGCCTGGAAGATCAGAAGGTCAGACAGTACCTTCATGTAATTAGCACCAAAATGTTCCTTTAAGCTAAACATAATGACTTCTCTCTGCTTCTCTATTTGCCCTATTTTATCATCCTCAATGTCCACTCCAAACCACACAGACACATTAATAAACCAGTGGAAAATGACAGTGATTCATGGCCTTGTTTAATTACCCTGCAATGCCTGATAATGGTTGACATTCATCTCCCTCACCGCTTCTCCTAAATATCTACATTCAACCCACCAAGAGTGATCGTTACTGTTGTATCTGGTGACACCAAAAATCTATGCAAATGTCACCAGTACAAACACTGCTGAAGTAATAGTTTGATCTCAGATTTTGATTTCAGAAGTGTAAATCCCTCCATCTTATTAAATAAAAGCAGCCGTGAGCATGAAGCGGCGTTCAGCATCACTCCATGTTTGCCAGCTGCCGCTAACCAACATACTGTGAAAGCATGATATCGCTGCGCTCTCCAGTTGTGATTTTAACACTCAGCCAACACTTGTTTAGCAACATCTTTGTCTGTCACCGGCAGATATTTTCAAGACGTGTCATGCAGCTAACTCACAAAAACACTTCCAAAGAGAGAACAAACCCATCACCGAAACTGAAACCTGCAATCGAAGCAAGAAAAAAAAAGGAAAAAAAAGATTCATTAAAGATGATTTAAGTTCAGGTGAAGATTAGAAATGAACCTTCCCTTGCTGTGAACAAAGCAGCCATTGGTTACCTTGGCCCTCTCAACCCCCCCGTCCTCTTTGTTGTACGGACGCCTACGCATGTCCATGTTCACAGCCTCCCTTTGCTCTCCCTTTGAAATGCTGCAAGGTTAGTGTGGGGGCTGAGCCATTGAGAGGCACGCTTGGCGGTGACAGAGATACTTCAGCACAGGCGAGGACTTTTAGGGAGCACAATGATGCTCTGCAGAGTGCATGTGGGAGGCTTCTTCTATAGAAAAAGAATTGATCATGCCCCGAGGAGAGGGTGGGGGTGCTGGGAATACATAGACTTTCACTCAATATTTCAAAGTGAGCTTATGTCTGATGGGAGCTTGTACAGGGATGTGTAATGTGGAGGGGACCACCCGTGGAGTCTGTTATCCCTCTCGCATCAGGCCCACGTCGCTGGTGAAAAACAAAACATTAATTCAGCTCGTATTTGCAATTTAATGACTGCTCGCCCGTTCGAGCGCGAGCTGACAACTTCCGCATTATCTTCATCGGCGGCAGTGCCTCACGGCAGGCGGTCCACTCGAGGAGCCGGCCTCATTTCGAGGGCCTCATTCATCTTGAAACCTGAGAGCGACGTTGACCTTTTTGCCTCTCTTATTCCAAGGGGCTGTCGTCGCCGTGTAATCATACTGTACATCCACCACAACACAAAGCTAATACCTGCCCTGTCACTATTACGACGCATTTGGAAGACCGCTTTAAATAATGTTGTTGTTTTGGCACAAAATGGCAACGCATCCTTTCCACTCCAGTGTCACATTAAAACCATCTTGTAACCTGTCAGTGACGCCCGCAGATTTGAAAATTGATTTAAATTTCAGTCAATCTAACCTTTTCTCAACTTTCACAGATATTCCCACCATAACAGCGTGTTTTTTTTTTTCCGACCATCTCTTCGGAGGTGTGCCGCTCGGGTGTAAAACCCCAACCCAATTACAGGGCCGCCAGATGGCCCAGCAGGTCCCCAACCACAGTGGCGACGCTGGCACGCAACTCCCCTCCTACCACCTCTCTCTCCATCTTTCTCTTGCTCTCTCCCTCTCTCTAACTGGGTCAGCTCCCTCGCTCACCCCCCACCCCTCCATCCTTCCCGCTATCTCCTCCATCATCATCTTTTCATGTTTTTTTTTCATCCGATGGATCCTACCCTCCCCGACCAGTCGTCACGCCGTTAGCACGACCACTTCTAAGACAATAATAATGGGCAGATTAGCAGCTACCACGGGGATGAAAAAAAGATGTTTGTTCCCTCTTTTTCTGAGCTCAGATTTGGACGTGTTGGTTTCTTGTGGACAGCTCTGCTCCCCACCGGCTCCAGTTTTGGCCCGCGCTCTCGGTGTGCCGGGTGTTACATCTCACGCTGTTTGAGGAAGCGACAAAGCTGCCAAAAATTCAGGCCCTTCCCAGGACTAATGCCGTCCATTTGCTCATGAAATCCGATATATTTCACAGATTGCAGCCGACTGTACGGTACAGTAAGAAGGGAGAGGGCGCGCAACCGGTCTTTTTTTTTTTTTTTTTTTTTTGCCAATATCGCTTCCCTGTTGTCGTTTTACTGGGTTTCATGAGTTAATCGCCCAGTAAATCACCAATTAAACCCATTTCATCAAGAATTATCTGCTAATTATCACAAAATGATTTGGCAGTTGTTATATGTCAGCCTAATTCAAACCAATTGACTACATGTATGCGCAGACCCCACAGTACAAAACGGGATGGAGTCGATGTGCGAGAGCTCATCATCGACACGTACAAAATGGTGCTCTGGGTAAAGACGACGTGTGTGTTGTGCTTAATTGTGATTGTTAAGTCATCATTTCTTAGCCTGAAGCTTATTAAAATTAAGATCAAATAGCAGCATGCGTTTAAAATAATTTTCTGCAATTACAGCTCTGTATTTAAAACGATCTTATAAATAGAATATGAATATATAAATAAGATAATCAGAAGGATTAGATAAGTAAGTTGTAATGTAATGTAAATTTTAGTGGATTAGCTTAGTGAAATTTATGTCACTTTATATATATTCATGTAAAATTGCAATGATAAGGACTGAAAATCCAAATCTTTGTTATTTATTGAGAGAGTAAGACAGTAGAAAGAGACTAATAGTGGCGTAAATGTTTTTCCACAGACAAATCAAAAGCAGCGAGAGACTCACGAATGTGGCGGCGGCGCAGAGATCGATAGTCCCGATCGATGCGGAAGTGCTTTGACTAAACAAGCAGATGCAAACGAACACTCTGCTCGAGTCTGAAATAAAGGGGACACATTTGATTTCAATCAGTGGTTCATATTCCCTTTATAACAACAAAATGCTAATGAAGTCATATTATGTGCTTTATGACACTTAACTGTGACAGTCTTGATCATTTACAGTCGCTCAGAGGTTTTATAACATTTGAAGGTCTGATTGGGGAATTCCTGCTGGTTAACATAATCCTCAGCGAGACACTTAGTGATGTGCTCTGGATAAACTAATAATCATAGCAAGGACACTTTATTATTATTTTTTTTTATCCAAAGGGAGCGCTAATTGTGTAATCACGATAAATGGCACAGAAAAAAAGAATTAAAGCTTGTGTTTGCGTGCATAATGGAGTGCTGCATGAAACGGTTACTAATATTACATTGAAGCAGGGAGACATTCAGCAGGTAAATTAGACTTTTCAAAGTAATTCCACGCTTTATAGAGCATTTCATTATCCAACAGTTATGACTCATATGATCTTTATTGAATGAATTGGGCTCTTTCTTCTGGCATCAGCACTACATGCTGAAGAATAAGCCCCATTCAGGTCAGGCCTTAGTCATCAATGCCATCGAGAGAATGGCAGTAATGTTTAACAGTAAATTTTTTATGGGATGTTCAGATCTTACTTGCGTAATTCAGGAAACCTTGTTTTGGGCCGTGACATGATTGAATCACAAGCTTTTTGCAGAAAAACATCTCAGCCTTTTCACTGCTGTATTTTATACACAATTTTATACTTCAACAGGATGAGTGGCAAATTTTAACAAAACAACTTAAAAACTTTTATTGCTGGAATTGTCATTATTTTCACTCCCATTAGAAGAAAACTATAAATAATAATAATAATATTAATGGGTTGATCCTGTTTCTTTGTATTTGCTGATGGACTGCTGAGTGTTTGTGAAGCGGTTTCTTAATGGGCAACTAGGCCATTTAATCCACCGTTCAGGGGGGAAAAAAGGCCGAGGGCTGGCTTACTTTGTGCATATAAACGTAACTAATTAGTCTGCTTGGTCGTTCTAGTAGAAAAAAGCTATTCATGCGTGAAGCTCCGACCTGCACCTCGGATGAACTCCAGATCCCGCTGCGCTCCCTCCTCTCTCCTCTGTCTTTGTCCACCCTCTCCATCAAAGAAAATCACCACAAAAATCAGCAGTCGGGCCAATTGCTGTGTCACCAACAAGAAAAACTCAATTTTACGAAACTGACTGGCGGCAACACATGTCAAATATCAAACCAGCTCTGCCCTATAAACTGACAAGAAGTACAAAAAAAAAAATGCAGGTAGAAAGGCGAGCAGAGCACTTAAACTTTGGACGAGGAGGAGTTAGTGAACTGGCACATTAATTACTGGCTGTCTGTCAGGTATCCACCACCATCTGACGGCCGCTCATTTGGAGAGGACAGTGTTTCCAGACACGAGGGGAGGGGGAGTCTTTTATGTGTATAATAAGTCACGCAAATGACTGTCAGGTGAGCCGCCTGCAGTGAGCGGGGGAGGGGGGATAAGAGGAGGCTGAGGCCGCTTCCCCTTGTCCGGCGTGGCCTCTTTACTCACCTGAAGCCAATCTCAGGGGGTAATGGAACTGGAAAAAGTTATTAACCCCGCTTTGCAGCAAGGGCAGGACAGCTCTATTAAGCCGGCGCACAAAGATTCCTCCATTTTCAATTACTGCCTGCAAAGCGCCGAGGAAAGTTAGAAAAAGCTGCCTTGTTGTCGGCCGGAGAGGAGGACTCGGGGGCTGGCGGATCCCAGCGGCTCTTATCATCCACTCCTGCTCCTCGTGCAGCGGGGCTCTGACACACTCCCCGAGCTGCCGGTGGATGCGTTCGGTCTATTTATATGACAAACATCGCGAGGCAAGCGCACCTCCGGGAAAATGGGTCTGTCAGCGAGAGGCCTGGGAGGAGAGAGTGTGAGGGAAAGTGTAGAGAAACACCGTCGGGGTCTCGCATTAGATGCCGAATCTGGCGTGAAATGATGTTGCATTGATTTGAATCGATGCAGAGAAACGGAGAAAAAAAACCCAAAAGGAGCTCTGTAGGCAGCTCAGGTGCAAACCTTTCACCATTCAGCTTTAATAACACGAATCTACTACTATTCGGCCTTTATCAGCGGAGAATTTCCCGATCTGATCTGAGATTATTCAGAGATGAAAAATTTCTGCCTTTCTGCGGACGATATCTGCATAACAAGTGCATAAAGAAACCTGCTTCACTTTCATCAAGCTCCTCAAAGGATCCAACCAGATGTCACGAAATAATATGAGGGAGTTTCAAAGTGTAATTTTCTTTTCCTCCGAATGACTGACACTGTTAAATACAACACTGGAGGCTTCTATTAATCTCAAACTAGTTAATATTTCATTTTATGATTCTTGAATGCACTTCGGCGTTAGCAGGTGCACATAAACAGCTGACATACTTATTAAAACGTTGCTGCTGTTGCTTGGTAACTTGGCTGATTCTGCATCTGAACAACTGGATCAAAACAGCCTGAAGGTTTGGAGAAACAAAGAAACTGATTAAACTAATTATAGATTTATAACTTTATTTACTTATTTATTATTGAAATCCAATACACACCGTTTATTTTTTTGGACACTGTCTTTTTGTTTTTTCTGTGTTTTAGGAAGTGTATCTGCCCTTGTGGGGGTAAATAAAGCTGTTTTGAATTAAGCAGAATAAAAGAAACTGGCAGCTCATGGTAGTTTTTTTCCTATTTAGCTAAATAATCTTTTGCATCTTTTGTGTACCTTCGGTTCGGTCCAGCGTTGTGTGTCGACTGAGTAACTGTCAGACGTCAGTGGATCATTAACAGCAGACACACACACAAAGACCTTGATTTCCAATTATAACAGAAGCAAAGCCTGCAGCAGTGAGGAGACAGTAAGGATTACTCCAGTTTTATTTCAGTGGTTAGTCTTTTCTTGTTTGGCCATCAAAGGTGATTAACGGGGACAAACTACAGGGATCAAACGCCGCTTTCTCTGTTCTCCATTTCGAAGGACCTCCCACCTTTAGAGACCCTTGCGTGGTTTTAGTTGGCAGGGAGGCCGGAGGTGGTAGCGGGCTAATATAGCAGCGCCTGGGGAGTCGTGTCTGTTGGAATCAAGCCTGACGTGGGAGGCGAGGGCGCGGTGCGACCGCTGGTAAGGTGAGTCACTCGAATAAAAAAGGGGGCTATTTGCTCAACTGCTGCCTAACCTCCTGGGGTGGGGTTTGGGTTGGTGCGGGTCACCCTTCAGGGGAAATAATCTGCCCGGCAACTGCTGGCCGTGTGACATTTTGGGAGTGAGCGAAACAGTCAAAGAGCGAGACTGACCCTCAGAGCTCAGAGGGCGCTGGGCTCATCGTGCCGAGAGGAACGAGGGGCCGAAGATTCAGGACTGTGAAGGTAATCCTGTCTGAAGAAACTACAGCGTGTCTGCTTTCCAGAAGAGCCACCGCGACACCCTGCTCCAAGTTCGTCTGGTACCACGTTATCTCTGCGAGGGGCTTTACAGCGATCCTCATTTCAGTCGCCTTCATGCACTTTAGCTTTGATACGTGACTCTGCTCCTGTGATAGAAACTCTCACAAACCCCCCCAACGCTGGATTCAGAAAAAATATTTCAAAGTCTCATAAATTTAAATACTAACTGGCAGAGTCAGAGGGAGGTAAAGTTGCCGAAAGCTGATTTATACAAGCAATTAATGGAGTTCAAACTTGCCCACCGGCTCCAGGTGAAATCTATTCATCAGAATCACCATTATGAAACCTGCGCTGTCACTTTTTGAAGTGCTGAAAATTCAGCATATTCAAATACAAATTTCAAAAAGGCACTTAAAAGAGTGATCTTTGGGGGCAGAAGGAGTCAGGGTGAGAGAAACATGTTGATATGGACCATCTAGTGTTAAATGATGTGCACGTCATGGTCATACATGTAATATGTGACTTTATAATAACTTTAGTGTCTGTCTGAATTACTGTGAGTGTTCATCACTGATCTCACTGTTTCTGTGCATGTCACAAAATAATCTGAGCTCAAAATATTGATTTTAAAAGCTTTAAACTGCACTTTCAACTATATATTAAGTATACAGAGAACACAGGAAAGTTAATATAGAAACTAAAACAGGAAGAAACTACCATGAACATCCATCTAGTTCATTTAGGAGCTATGTACCTATTAAAGACGATATTTTTATACCACTTTTTTAAGGGGATATTTTGGCAGCACATTTTCTCCCTTTTACATCTTTATATCTTATCCTGATAAGAAAGACTTGAATGTTTTGCCTGCGAGTGCTGTAGCTGAGCGAAGGAGCAACACAAAAAACAAATGCCCTGTAGCTTTTGATTTTATTTAGCGTCCAACCTCCAGCATCTCTTCTCCTTCTTCTCCTTTTCCTTCTTCTTCTTCTTTTTCCCGCCCACTCCTTCACGCCTCCCTCTGTAACACCCTGCCTCCCGCGGGGGCCCTGCCGCAGATATCACAACTGACACGGTTTATCAAGGCGAGTAATCAGGAGGGGAAAATTACAGCGCGAAGCTGGAACTTCACCGAAAGGTGGCGGCTAATTTCGGAGCACGAGCGTTCATTATTGCCTCAAGAGCAATAAAGCACCTTGCTTCTTATGTGCGTAAAGATAAACAAACAGACAGTAAGTAAATAAACGATCTTGATTAACAGAGGAAGAGGTCCACGCTTTTCCCTGTGTTTGGTTACACATGACGCGGCAGATGGAGCCGCTGCACTTCCTTATTTGTTGTCGCCGGTGCCGGTGTCAAAAAAGACACGTCCCCAGAGCTGTTAACGTTCTCAAACAGACGGCCCTTCAAGTGCTCTTTCCAGACACTCGCCGGCTGACCTTTTAATTCTGTTTAGAGTGCGCGGTGTGTGCGGCCTACTGATGATGACGGATTGGCTCGAATAAGACGCGTTTAAGCACCACGGTGACTAAGAGATGAATCTGTCTCATCTGATTTGTGATTCAAAACCGCAGATAGAGAGAGGAGAGGGTTGGGGTGGGGGGTCGCTTTAGTTATGCGTTTAAGAAGAGGCAGCTCTCGTCCATCCACTTTGCCTGAGTCAAACTTTTTACTTCGCAGCCTCTCAAATGAAAATTTTACTTCAGCTGACATTTTCAGGAAAAATCAAACCTTACCTAATGTGATATTTGACAAAGAGTTTCAGAGGGATTTTATGCAAAGGCGATAAATGAAACAGTATCAACCCTCGCTGAGATGGGGTGAATTTTGGGTCGAACATCAGAATGCGACTGAGTCATGGAAATAATCAGCTCCTTCAGGAATTCATCACAAAAACCACCCAAGTCTTGAATCTCATTGACACTTGCAACAGATTGCAGGTTTGCATTTGAGTCACAGGATTTTTGAAGCCCCTCTTATTCTTAATGCACACACACACACACACACGCTAAGCTGGCAGGTTGCTAATCTGATAAAGGTGTGATTGAGTGACGCAGGAGCGTGATTAGAGGGTGACAAATAATTCAGCTTCAGAAATAACAGTACAAGTGTCAGCGATCTGCCATTTTCAAGCAGATGTGAGCAGATCGCAGCGACACAACGGAGGACAGTGAGATGATGAGGATTATTAGGAGATGACGATTCATAGGTTTTTTTCTTCACGTCATCTTGACTTTTTCCCGTTTGTTTGCGTGTCCCGTTGCAGTGTCGGTTTCCTCGCACCGCTTTGATGTTTTGCCTCTCTCCTTGTCCGTCCATTAGAAAGCTTTCCCCCCACCGGGCATCCTTTCATACGCCTACGGCCTCTCACAACATTTCCACCCACACACTTTGTCTGAAAAACAGCACGCCTGCCAATGTCCAACTCGCTCAGTAATTGTCACAAAATTATAATTTAGCTGTGTTCATTGTTTTTTTTCCTTCCAGCAGCACAAAGTAAATAATAACACGAAAAGTACCCGATGAATATCCAGCGATTGAGGATTTGACCTTTTTTAAAGGATAGCAAAATAAAAGATGCTATCATTTTCCATCATTTCTTTTTTCCATTGAACTAGAGTGAGCTGTCACATCGGATCTTCCTGGCACTATCATTTAACACAACAGCCTCCCTAAATCATACTCCGCAGTGCCAGGGCGGCTCGGAAGAGCGAGACTGAACTCATTGACAGTGGTGGCAGCTTGATAGATAACATTGTGAGGGTGACATTGAAATAAACAGGCATTGTGGCGAGCAATCTTTCAGCTTATCGGTCACCATCAGGCGTCTCTGACACGGCATTAGCATGCGTTTTGATTTCTTCATTTGGGAGAGGAGTAGCACTCTCATTTTCCAAAAGCACGCCGTTATCGCCGTGACCTCAGGTTGGGAAAAGCCCCCGGTGGAGCAGAGAGTCAGAGCAAGAGGGATAAAAAAATAAAAAGAGAGAGAGAGGATACAGATGTGTGTGTCGTACATATATTTCTTTCCAGTGCTTTGATATATCTCGTCCTCGTCTCAGATGTGGGCTATAGCACAGGTGTTATTGGGTTTTAGCCACAGAAACCTGCATATGGCACACACACTTGACAGGATACCATCAAAGAAGATTTCTGCTCCTGCGAGTCTGTAGATCGGGATCAGATGCAGCCGCGTCAAGACAGCCCATGAAATTGGGTTGAAATTGCTCTTGAATAATACAGTCTGCAGCCGTGATGGCGCGATGCAGAGATGGAGCAGCGAGATGGATGTTCGGCCGTATACAGCTGCTGGAAATGGGACAATACGCTCGCCGCCTTCACGCTGCAGTTGACCCTGTCATGTGCTGCTTTACTGCTCTTTGCTTCCTCTGAGCACACAGGAGAAGACTTTACAAGATGTTTTCTCTTTCCACTGTCATTACGACTTCAGCTGCATCACTTTCAGTTTATCATTTGTCCGATTTGTTGTTTGTTTGGTCTAAAAATTATAGATAAAAAAAAATACAGGAAAACTACAAATTGGAAGTTGATAGACATGAAATCAGCAAATCTTGATATTTAAGAGGCAACTGTTGATAAATGATCGATTTGCAGCCTAATTGTTTCAGCACTGCCGGTTATTTTACATCCAAACCCCCCCGTTCTCTTGCCTCTTCATCCGCATCTCCATTTTTCACACTCTGCAGACGCAACTGAGACATCACTTACCAGCTGACCAAAAAAAAAAGATAAATTAGAAAGTAAAAAAAGGTTAATCATTTCCTCCCCCTCGAACACTGCAGCGCTTTAAAACAACCACCAGCCAACGACCTCTGACCCCCCTCAGCTCTGCGACCGCCGCCTCACTGGTCCCGACACTTGGAGGACAGCGTCACCATCGCGATGAGCCTTGTATTGGCAGACAAGGCTCCGAACCAAAACATCTGTTGCAGCCGTACCTCCAGGCAAAGATGGAGAGCCCCCCCACCCCACCCCCCACCTCCCACAGTCCACATGATAATTATCACTGCTGGCTGCGGCCAAGCAAGTCACGCTTCGGTGGATTTTGGGTACCACACGGTCCTGTGATTAAAATAAATGAGGTCCACGGGGGTGTGTGTTATTTGAAATCAAGAATGCCTCTTATTAATTTGGTAAACTTATTTTCATTGATAAAACTAAGTGTGTTTGCAGACTGTCTCTTTATATTCATCCTGTGCTGGAGCTGTCCGTGGTGCTGAAGGGATGTATTGTTTATATAGCTACTGTGGTGATGGATATAATGTTTGGCTGAATAAAACCAGACTGAATTTAACTAAATCACCATTTTACAAACATCAAAAGGTAAACGGAGAGCTTATCAGAGTTACATGCACCAGGCACCAGCGATCAGTGTCTGTTTTCTGCAAAGTTTGGTTGTTTCTCAGTGGGCAGTTAGAAAAATGTTACGTCGCATGATACCAATGTGCTCTAATCAGGATTTAGCAATACCCATTGAGATCTGATCACATTTGGCTTCTCACTGCCCACACATTCCTGATTAAGCTGGGGTTTTTTAGTATTTCGAGTGTAAAGTTTATAAAAAAAGACTTTGTGGACCTTTAGTTTCGGTACAGGTTATCTGCATTATCAACTAGGTAGCTTAGCTGTTCTTCAAATTCAAATTAGTCAAACTATGCCTAAATATTTTTATGTGGTAGTGCTACGAAAGACATTGGGTCTTTCGTAGCACTACCACATAAAAATATAAAAAATATATAAAAATATAAAAAATATAAAAAATATAATATATGTATAATAATACATTAAGACCCTTTTCATTTCTGAAAACAAAATAAAAATCTGTATTTTCATCTCGATTGTGAACCACGTTCGTTTTTCAGCATTAATGTTTCAGCTGCCATCTTGCACAAAGTTGTGATTTTTCCCTGTTTTTTTTTTTTTTTTTTTTTTTGCCTCCGCCAGCTCAGTTACACAACACTTGAGATTATTTCTGCCTCCAGAGAAGCTCTGCCAGGGAATTCGTCTAAGTAAACTCCAATCTGCTTGCTTTGCAGAGAACTGCATCTGACACACCACCCTGTCAGAGCGGATCAGGCCCGGGCCCAAACAACCCCCCACCACCACACACACACACACACACACACACACACACACACACACACACACACACACACACACACACACACA
>JBAJHX010000002.1:3579932-3600668 GCA_037176925.1 Amniataba percoides | reverse complement strand
TTATTTTTTGTGACCTCAGAGAGCATAACAATGCAGATAAAAGTCAGTCTGTGCGACTTCATGTTTACAGCTGAAAAAAGTCAGCAAAAACTAATGAAAAAGTATCATGAAGCAACTGAACTGAACTATAGGTGCAAAAATGTCCTAAATTAGACACAGAAAGCGCTCTGCTCAAAAGAAACAACACAACAAATGGCTTCCTGTGCTTCTCCTTCCCCCTTTATCTGATGTAAAAGGCAGGCAGGTTAGTATTGCTCTGCTCTTTTAATGCTCTTCTTCCTCCAAAATAACAAAATGGATTGTTCAGCCGCTCCTACTAATACCTCCTCCATCACTCCGGGTTCGGTAAATGGCTCAGCCCCCCCCCACCCACACACACACCACTGTACCTTTCCGCTGCAGATCTGAGGTGCGACCCTGCAGCCGTTTACCATCAAGCAGTCAAATTCCTCACCGGCATGTTTCATGTCATAATTTTTCTTGGAACAAGCGTTTTCACAGCTATAGCGGGAATCCGATTATCATACAGGGATCACAGTCGTCATGGAAACCAAGGACGGCGCACTGGTGTTAAGCCATCCCTTACACATCCCCGAACACTGGGAATTAGTGTGAAAATTCGGCTCCCTTAAAAATAAAGACGTGACAAATTCCAGCTTTCATATTGGGCACATTCTCGAGCAGCTGACTGTATTTTTGCTTTTAATGGCCTGCGTGTGTGGCGGGAACACAACCTGGGCTCTTTAAGAAACATGACTTTATCTCATAGTTTCCTATAATTCATGCACACTTGGATGCAAAGCAACACATTTCCCATAATCTAAATGTACAGTAGCCACTAAAACACTAAGGATGATTAGGTATAATAATATTTTTAAACAGACATTGAGTGATTTGGCACTGCTTTACTGCCTAAAATGTAATAAACTCATTGTCATTTTGTGTTTTTTAGACTTCAGCTTTGTGCTTAAAGCATTAAAAACAAACCTGCGATTGAAAAAATGTCGCCAAAATTCAAATTGCGTTCTCTTTTTTAGCAGCCCGGAGGTGCGAGTGACAGCTTGCCAGACATTTTCTGATCATTTTTTTGTGTTTTGCTGTCTATTAGTGTCTTTTGGAACATTTGGGAAAGAACAGGCTGTAACAGCTGCTGCAGCGAGGACACACTGGAGGACAGACTCCAAAACAGATTCATGTCAGGATACTTTTTTCAAGCTCTCGTCACCAATTGAAGCCACATGTTTCTTAATATACAAAACAGACAACTGCTACCAATCGTAGCAGATTCTGGCCAAAGTGGAGGAAACGTGGACAGCTGCACACACAGCGTGGCTATGTTTACACAGGCAAAGCGATTTTCTCCCCAAAACACTGAATTTCTGTTTTTTATTGAATCACCAAGGAAAGAAAGTGAAGAGCTGTTAAGTATTTTCATTTCAAAGAAACTCTAAGAGGGTTGAAGCAGTCAATTAATTGATTATTCGATCGCTTTTAGCTTCTTAGACCTCTCAAAAACAGCATTTTCTGTCTTCTTTGATCGTAAATTTTGGCTTTTGGTGGGATGAAAACAAACTGAAAACACCTCATTGCTGTCTGGAAAACTGTGATTGCCATTTTTAATTAATCCATAGTGGACGTTATTTTTGGTTGCAGCCCTGCCTGGATGTAAAGCATCGCAGGAAAACATCAGTTTGTGAGAGTTAGTGTGCATTTGTTTTTTCATTTCTTTGATTAGACTTTGATTCAAGTTGTGATTTTAATTTTAACAATCAGCCGAGATATAAAAAAACCTAACTTTAAATGTTCAAAAGCAGGAAAATCAGGGCGTTTGTTTTGTGAGAAAATCCCCTCTGAGTTGGAAAGAAGAAGAAACATTGTGCCATAATCTGATCAGCGTAAATTGTTTAAGCAGATAAGGCCCAGAAAGTCTGTCTCGTTATCCCGCTCAAGGCAGCTGGAGGGCCGGACTCCAGTTCCTGTGAGGGACAGGTGGAGGGGAGCGCAGGTGGAGGGGAGCGCAGGTGGAGGGGGGATGGAAACAATGCTGTGAAGAGGAGATAAATGAAGCCAGAGTGTCTTGGCCACACCGGGAGAGGAGAGCCATCTGCGAACTCATGCTGGAGGAAAAAAAAAGCTTATCTTATTACCACCCCTCCAGGAGAGTGAAAACTTTGTTTTCCACCTCTATGTGTCTCTCTCCTTCCTGTGATGCCTCTTTTAAATCACGTCTTTGCTTTCTTCCTGACCTCGCCTTCTGCATTTCTTTGGCAAAACAGTCTAATATTCACCCAGAAAGCAGATGAGCATCCTGTTAAACTCCTTGCTGGGTCGTCTGATGCTTTAAAAAATGATCCAGTTTAGATTTCCACTTTATGTTCTCTGAATTTTAAATCACTACCTGTGTTAAAAAAAGAAAAAAATCAATCATGGACGCAACCACCCATTACAGCCCTGCCGTCCATCAGCAGAAATTGGTAAAGCGCACACTGGCAGAGATAATCAGCACAGAGGAATCAAACCATGATGCATTCAGTCATTAGAGGGACGTGCTGACATGTGGCGAGGAAACGCAACGACCCTGAACCTTCGACCCCACCCGCCCTTGCAGCCTCGGGGGCCCCAGCGAACGGACCCCGACTCGCTTTAGTAAACACGACGGCCACACGACTCGGAGCGCTGTCACCGCTCATCACGCTGATGCGGAGCGAGCGGTGTAATAACGCGCGCGGTCATGATAGGATGTTTTCTGGATGCTCGGGGCTGAACGGAGAGGGAGCGTTGAATGGGATCAATGCAGGGATCAATAACAAAGGGTGCCCGGTGAGCTTTGAAGGCAAAGAGGAGCAATTTAAGAGCCACATGACCTGACAAGGAGGGTCCTTGACCGGCAGACGTGACCGACCTTGTGGCTTTGTGAAAAAAAACTCACTCACTCACTCACTGAGCAGCCATCATCCAGCATTTTTTGACACCAGTTTGCTGTCACTTCTCTCAAAGACACGTGTGAGAAAATGAATAAATATTAGCTTATGTATGCACACAGACCAACACAGCAACCACACGCCGCGGCCCGAAGGCGGGATTCCCTCCTCAGTGCCAGTCAAGCTTACTAGAGCGTGAGTGCGGGCTGGATTGATTGATGGACTAAAGGGGAAAAGGCAGGTGGGGCGAGAGACGTACGCTGGAGAGAACCTGAGGTTAGACACTGTCACTGATCTGACTGCTGCATTCAGGGAAAAAAGGAAAAAAAAGTGCCTGCAGGGCGTAATTCGGCTCGCTAAAAAGCGCTTAAACCTTCAGCTCCAAAGCTTTCCCTGCTCTCGTCCAGATGGAGGAAACATGGGAGGAATAACGTGACTGACACCACATTTGGTTTTCCAATTACAGAGCTGTTGTAAACACTGACCTCCATTTTTTTTCCCTCTCTATTCAGCGTCTGCGATGTATTAATTTTTGCCCGTGTCACTTATGACACGTGCACATTTTCAATGCTTGTTTGCCAAACAAATCTCAAGAATGTAATTACATGTAAATCAGCGCTCTCAGTACCTTGCAGCAATTTCCATCAACCGGACTGACACCTTTCGGACGCTGAACATAAAAAACAATTTGAGCAACAGCGATGAAAGACAATTAACAATATAAGAAACTGAAGAGGAGAAAGAAAATATGAAATTCTTTTAAAGTTAATACACGTGGTGTCTGCAAATGGGATAAAATGGAAAAAAGCATAAAATAATCAATTATCATGATGGTTTGGTTTAATTTTCTGGGTTTGTTTTCATTGCTCCAGCACTAAATGAAACTCTGAGTGAACAGACAAGAGATGAGGAATATAGAGAACAATCAGGATCCTTTTATCAAAGCATTAGAAATAAAAGAAGCGACTGTGCAGGGAAGAGAAATGGTTGTGCTTTTAAATGTGACTCAACAATCGCAAAATCACAAAACGCCAGTCTGCATAAGGAGACAGTAACCAACTTATTAGAGAGATTTAACCCTGTAAAAGCAGTAAACCTGGTTCTCTCGACCCCCCGCGCTCTCTCCTTAAAGACATCTCAGTCCTCGGGGCGAACTCTGACCACGCGGACAGTATTGGTGGAAGCGGTAAATTAGCGCAGAGCGTTCAGTGAATGTCAAACTCGAGCCACTGTAATCCGGCGGGCTTGTTCCCCGTGTGAACCGCGCTTATTTCTCTCTGTGCATCCTGGGTAATTTGTTTCTCCTGGGGGGTTTTATCATATCAGGAGCCAGAGAGGTTATTTATGCTGACAGTTGTGGTGCAGAAAAAGGGAGCGAGGAAGGAGGGCTGGGCTCGTTGCACAGAGAAAGACTTCATTTACACTCTGATTTGTCGTATCATTTGAAGTTGTTGTTGGTCTAAAACAGACCTGGTTTACAGAAACTCATTCTTTTGAGTTTGGCGATAAACTTCCTTTTTGCTTCCTCACACTTTTACTCGCCTTTCCTTTCACGAGCGAGTGGCCTTGGGAGAGACGAAAGAGGCTGCTTAACGCGAAATGTCACCGCTTTTCACGCCGAGGTGGTCTCAGGTAATAGACTCAAATGTCGCAGGGTGGATTTTGTTCATTCAGCTTCAAATTTTCAGGAACAACAAACCCCCTCCTCCCCAAAATAAAAAAATGTAGTCACGACTTTTGGCAGTAGGTGGAGGTGACGATGGATGAATAATGCATGAGCTCAATGTGCCGCTGTTAATCACAGTGATCTTGCACGTTGCTGCACCCCCCCACCTCCACCCAAACACACACACACACACACACACACACACCTCCACCTCTGATCTGAGAGCAGGTGATGTGAAATCAGAAAGTGAGAGGTAAAGAAACAGAGAATGAGTGCAATTCCACCGCTTAAACATTTCTCCTCTCTGCTCACTTCATCTCAGCTCTCTGACATTCATCACAGTGTGTTTTGGGGATTTTTTTTTTTTGGGGGGGGCACTCTCCCAAAGCAAATGCAAAAGCCACTGATTGCATTTTACCAGGCTTTTCAAACCTCGCTTTTGTGCAAGCCCTTTGCAAATGAATCCGGGGGTGGAAAAGGTGAACTTACACTCACACGGACGCCTTTAGCATGGACCGCTCGCCTCTCGTCCCCTCGCTCAGCAGAGAGGACGAAAGCTCAAAACTGCACCCACAGTGCTGCTTTTTTATCCCTCACCGCTGCAATCACAAAGACACGAATCACTACTTTGCACATGAATGTGGCGTTCGTTCTGCACGAGTATCTATTCACGACCGCGCTCTGCGACGTGAGCCCTGTGAGACACATCTGAAATGGGATCTATATCTCCCATAACGGACCTTCTCGATGGGCCAGCTGATAATAAACTCCCAAGTGGACATCTAAGATTACCCTCCATTTACTGCCGCCCGTTCTCCTTCAGGGCACGTCGATGCATCAAAAGGACGGGGAGGTTTTTGGAGGAAATGCCTGATTTGAAGATAACCTCCTGGCTTTTTCCTTCCTGCGACAGCCTTTTAACATGATAGATCCTTTAATTGCAGCGAACCGGGATCGACCAGAAAGGAAAGGTTACAGGGAGAGATGCCGACCCGGGTAAGTGGAAAAAGGGAACCGCAGGAAATCCATTTTTTTTTCTTTTGAGCGTAAAGACAAAGACTGTGTGTTCTCCTTGTTTGTTTCATTGGATGGAGTGAAAATCAAAGGCTTTGATCAACAGTATCCACCAGAGGAGGCAGCAGGATAAATCTAAGATTGGTTTTCATTCATCGGGAGAGAAAGTCGCCCAACAGGCACATACTGTGCCGATAGGAAGGGCCTTCACACATTCTTACTCTTATGTATGGGTGTGTCTGGTAATGTGGTCCTTCATACCTTTAGACAGATTTTTGGTAAAGTATGTTAGATTCACATAACAAAATCCCGTTAGTGGAACATTTCAGATTGTTAGATCCTTGCAAATCCTTCTTGACATGAAGTTGTCAAGGATTTATTACAGTTTGTCCTCTTGCCTGCTTTGAAGTTATATAAGGTTTCACTCTGCATGGTGCCCGCATTATTTGTAAAAGCTCCACATAGTACCCCACAGTGTCCCATCCAAACTCTTTTTTAGGGCTAAAACAGCTGCGAATTCATCCTCACCAACAGTTTCTTGTCTTAAGATAATCTAAATTTTCCCTCCGATGATCACCTCTCTGACCCAGGAAATTGTTTGACTGCATCTCCATTAATTTAAGCTCTGACGGGGCTGAAGACGAAAACTTTACAACCGCTGATCCTGAATCTGATACCCTCGCTAACAAACATCCAGTCCAGGTGGTGCGAAGCAAGAGACCGGATGATCCGCGATGAAAGAGATAAGACACAGTTTCAGCAGCGCATGTCGATATTTTCTCTCCACGACACGAAATGAGAGTGATGATGAAAAAACACAGCTCTAAAAAAAGACCTTTATTTCTTGCCTTTATTTTTTCCATTACCCGTATTGCACACTCTGTGAAACACAAACAAGGCTTCTCTTGGTGCTTCAACTACTGAAAACCAGTGGGTTGTTGCTATGCAACTATTAAATGTTTGAGGTGTGCTACTCTTGAGTTTCCTGTTACCTTTCAGTAACCTGTGCACTTCTGAGTTAAAGAAAAAAAGGCACTTTCTCTTGCTGTCAGCTCTGCCCCCCTCCCTCTGTAAACAGAGGTCTCAGGTGAATATGCAGCCTTCTGTGGAGTCGGAGATGTAGCGATAAAAAGCGGCTCTCCTTTTCCACTCAGATCGCAGCAGATTTACACGCCGCGGTGACAAGGACGACAGCTGCGGCGTACCGAGATGGAAAATATACCCTCGCTGCGTCCCCCCGTCACCTCCCTCCCTCCTTCATCCCTTTTTCTTCACTTTAAGCTCAGTTCACATCGACTCTCTCTTCATGTGCCTGCCATCATCAGCACTCCTCCGCTACAAGGAGGGTTTATAGACGGGATGTGGACTCGAGGAGGGAAGCGACTACCTGCCAGAGGCCTCGGGTCAGAGAGGGGGGAAGAAGCAGATGTGTGAACTCTCTCCGGCCCCGGTCTGACACGAGGAAATTAACTCGCAGTCTGAACGCTGACACACGTGGCTTTCTTTCCATTTCACAGCAGGACAGTTTATTAGCTCTCAGAGACAAGGACATCTCAGAGGAGGGGTTAAAAAAAAAAAACCACACCTTAGTTTCAGCAGCGATGACTGCGGCTGACGGGGAGAAAAGAAACGAGGCGGGGACCAAACGGATGGATGCCTCCTGGTTCGCAGCGTGTATTCGCCTCTTTTCTGGATCATGTTATTACCACACCAGTGGAAGACACTTAACTCATGCCTATTCAATTATGCTAATGCATAAATATACAAATGACCCCGCTAGTTATTAGCCACCTCAATTAGGAGACATGTGTATGGGGGTTCAACAGAGAGAGAGAGCGAGAGAGAGAGAGGGAGGGAGGAGTGACGGGTGGTTTGCTGTCCACTTGTGATAACAGAGGCCTGAGGGCAAGACTTGAGCAGCTTTTATTGTTTCTGTCGGGGTGTGTCGGCGCGAGGTTGGAAGATGTGGGGGGGTGGAGATGCTCTGTACCCGGAGGACATGCGGCGAGGCACAAAATCGATGCCACGCCGAGCCGGGGTTTGCATATTTGTGTGGAAGTGTGTGTGTGTTTGAGGGCACAGCAGAAGTGGCTCTCATCTCTCTTTCGAGCTTCTCTTAGCGTATCAGCGAGACTCTCCGCGAACTCTCTCTCCTGTGAACTCCTTCGTCGGAGATCAGAGGGCGGTCCGCGGCGAGCTTTCATCTAACAGCTCCGAACAGAAATAACCCGTTTTCACGTCTGATTTCGCACCCTCTTACTGCGTTTCACCGTTATCACACAGAAGATGTAAAACACGTCTAATTAATCCGTGAAACTGGGTGATTTGCAAGTAGCTACAGAACACGCGGCCTCGGCTGATTTAAAAATGTCTTCCTCTCCATGAGTATACTTCAGATTACACAATAAATCTGCGTCACGTGGATGTCTTGAAATGCTTTGCACGTATCTGAATAGTAAAACCATGCATTAAAATCAATAAAATGGATCGACGGAGCCATAACTGACTCATACATCACATCTATTACAGCCAAAGCAGATTAATCACAATGATTTGTAGTGTGAAATGAAGCATGTTGCTATTGGAGTGAGTGTTCGTCTGGGGTAGGGAACACGAATACTGAGCAGAGAGAAGCTAAGCTGAAAGGAAGAAAAAAAAAAGCTACAGTGGAGATTTGTGGTCGTGATCATTGGCGAAGTGACGAGAGAACTAATAAGCTAATCTGCAACGTGGTGGAGGAACAACCTTTCAATCAGCAGCTGGAGCGGAGAGCCTGAGGGATGTTTTCTCTTAATGGAGTTAACTGAAATACAGTTTTTTATATGAAGATGAATTACAAATCTAACAAACAACTATTTCTATGTTTCCCAAGGCAGAAAGTGTTTGTCATCACTCCCAACTCTCCCCTGCTTTCTTTGGAGTTCGTCAACAGCCCTGGCTCAGACAAATCACACAAATCTTCATAAATGGTTTGCCAAATCAAAAAATATTCACTGCATCTCGTGAGTCACACATCAGCCCAAATGATCAGGTTTAACCAACAAGTAGAAAAATAAGTGTCTGTGTAACATTTCTAAAAATCCAGAGAGGTACCTCCGATTACAGCAGTGAAAACGAGAGAAAATGCAGAAATAAAACTGACATTTATTTTGCCATTCATTTAAACAATCTCAGAACACAGTTTGACAAAAGTCGCTGCCCACTGAGCAAACCTAACTAATCCCGATTTAGCCAAAACTTCCCCGGTAAAACTCGTACAACAGAGTTTCTGTCCCATCATGCAGGCAGTGACATGAACAGACTTCTTAGACAACACTTGTTTGGGTCACCAAGCTGAGGAAAGTTAAATCAAACATCCTCTACCAAACGTTCAGGACGAATAAATGCACAAGCCTGATGTCTTTGATAACTTTTGCCTTTGTACATTTATGTGAGTTATTCCTCTAGTTCTTTACTTATTCTCTAATATATTAAACACATGTTTGTTTCTTGACATGTCTTTGAGTCTGCAGAGTATTAAAAGAACATTAAACTACAGGGAGCTATGGGAAAGTGGATCATAAGCATCCCCGACTGCAAGCCAACAAGGATTTAACGCTCCAGCGAACTACGGGTGCTGCAGTAAATACAGCGCGTGGCCTGTTTGTGAGCGCTCTGTAAATTTAGCAACCGTCGCCATTATTTATCCAGGCTACCTGGTGAAGCACCGTTGCCCCCGTTATCGTCGCCGTTGGTTGGTACACAAACGAATTAAAGCTGGTGAATATTCAAACACTGCTGCTCAGCTACACTTCTTCTTGCAACCGAAATGTAAAACCGTCATTCCCTTCAGTAAATCATCCAATCACCAGATGAATAATCTTTACAAACATGTCTTCCTTTATTTCCCCCCCTCTGACCCTGAGCCTCACTCCTGAAGTCTCAAATCTTCCTGCTCCTCGACTCTTCGGACCGTTGGCGCTGTCCCCGAGAGGTGGTGCTGAAATTTCACCCTCCTCTGCTTGTTGCCGCCTCCCTCCCTCTGTCCGTGGTTCTGAAACAGCGAGGCTCTTCCCTCTGAGGGGGGGCGGACAGGAAGAAAAAATAAAATAAAATAATTTGATTTTTGGCGGCTGGCTGGGTGACTGGGTGGAGCAGCTTGGACCTCGTCTCAGCCGGGTCTGTCTGGAAGAGGCAAACGAGCCAGAGTCACAGCAGGCGGGGGGGCTCCACGCCCTGTTTGCTTCAGAGCTGTCACATGTGACGGCATCATCTTCAAAGGGGACGGGGGGGCTGGAGGCCCGAGCGGATCCCTTAGATGGATACAAAACATGACGGCGGTCGAAAAAAAAAGAAAAATCGCTTTGCCTGAGAAGCATGACACTTATTTTGGGCGGATGTGCGAATCTCTGAGGCGGCTGGTGACACAACAGAGGCGACTTCCTGTCCTTCCTGCTCCAACTTGGAGCCATGTTCAAGCTTTGCGAGCATGTATCCGGCAGGATGTTGTGTGAAAAGAACGGCTGATCCCTGCTCGTGAGAGACCCGTCACCGTCCTGTCTTTCCCCCCGGAGTAGAAAAGCCGGCCAATCAGAGTGGGCGAGGCAGTGAGTCACGGAGCGAGCGGACTGCATCCAGTGGACCGAAAGGAGCTGCCCGCCGCTTAAGGCAGGAGGGCCGCAACGTCCGCGGACGGAGCGATCTGCTCAGACTTCATGCACACACATACAGAAGAAGAGTGTATTTACAGTTTTTTCTAATTTCACACCAAAGTCTCCTCCCTCCTGTCACACTTTCATGTCCTTTGCTCCGTCTTTTATGAGATTTATGAGACGAGTCATTACTCTCATATGTTTCCACCCCTTAATATCTAACCAGGCTGTGACACTGCAAGGTTGTGTGAAGGTCAACACACCTAGACGCACACGCCTAGATCCACATCTGAGCTGTGTTTAAGCCCGTACAGTAGAGTGTGTGTCACTCAGGGCTTTTCAGCTGTTAGATAAAGAAAAAAAACGTCTGAATGGGCCGTATGAATGAGAGCTGGAGACACTCATTAACTATTGATGTGATGGGAGATCTCACAGCTGGATACACATCATGCACACACACACACACACACAACAGTTGTTCAATCACACGACAATGGCAGTGGGCACAGTATTTCACAAGAAAAGGATTCAATTGTCCTCAAAAGGGGGGTGGGGGGATGAATGGCGTTAAATAGCTTCTGCAAATGAACATATAAATCTAACAGTAACAAAGGCGCGAATATGAAAGGTGAGCGGATTTGTTCGGGTCCGCTGTGGGACCCGAACAAATCCATTTTCCAAGGAGCCACAAAAGGAGCGGTGGTGGTGAAAAGGATTTATTGGACCTTGTGGGAGAATAAAGGGTTTGGAAGGTGGAGGAAAAATGAAGTCAAAATGGAAGTCAGATCCCAGTGAATTAGTTTTGCGTTTGAAAGGACCGTGTCGGCTTTCATGGCTTGTTTCGGCTCAAGACAATGGAATCAAATAGACACTGGTGGTGTTGGGGTGGGTGGGGGGGGGGGTTGCTATTTGAAGCCCCACAATTTACCAACCTTCACCTCTTTCATGTTTCTAAATGAGAGATGAGTGGGGGAAAAAGAAAGAGAAAAAGATAAAAGTGCAAACATTATTAAAGACAGAGAAGCTTTGTTCAACCCCCCCACGGCCCCCCTCATCTGTCTTTTGTTCAACAGTCTACTGTACGTCAGCATGCATGCACGGACGGAGGGAGGGAAGGGAAGAGAGATCGACTAGTTCATTTCAGTTGAATCTGGGATAATGAGGACAGAGAGGACGAGATAAGGAACGACAAAGGGGAAATGACAAACAGCAGGGCAGGCGGTGATTCGATTACAGCGCAACTTCTCATTAAATGACAAAGAGGGCGAGCGCGTATCCAACTGTACCGCTGAACACGGCACGCTTTTTTTCCCTCCTTTCTTTTGACGGAAAAACTCAACACACACACACACACATACACACACACAGTCTTATCCCAGCGTGTCACTGATGCCACTGATCCATCAGCGGAGGAGCCACTTGCATCTGCTCACAAAACTATAAATTCTCACCAGTTTTCAGAGTGGCTGCCAAGCACAAGTCAGCACTTCACGCTAGAGTAGAAATTTAAACTTTATATTTAAAACCACATGATCTGGCTGCAAAAAAGAGAGCAAGAAAAACTACTAAATTGATCTCATCTTGGATATTTTTTTCCGTTTCAGTGATCCGTTTGACTCTGACGTACCCTGACATCTGTCATCCTGGATGATGCTGCTGTCAAAAAGACACAACACCTCCTCCTCCTCCTTCCTCTATACGACTCCTCCGATCACAATTACAGCACAGTGCCCTGTTTGCTCACACGCTCTCTCACACACACACACACACACACACACACACACACACAACAAAAGCAGCTCTTCTCTCGCGTTTCAGCCGAGCAGCCACACAAAGGAGAGCTCGTGCCTGACTGAGCCGCCTCTTACCTGGCAGCTCGGTCTGGTCCTCCCTGGCTCCTCTTTACAATCCCAGGAAAAGGTAGGTGGGAGTTGGGGGGGTTGAGGGAGCTTCGAGACAAGTTCTGCTTTCTCTGATGGAAAGAAAAAAAAAAAACAAAAGGTTTCAAAAAGCAACGTCCACCCTCCTCCTTTTCTGTCTCTTTTTTTTTTGCCCTCCTCCTTTTCTTTTTCCTCACACGGCGGCTCGATCACACACTCGAACACTCAGTCAACAGCTCCGCCGATCGAGCATCTCTCTGTTCCTCTCCTCTCTCTCTATCCGTGACACTCAGCCTCTCTCTTCCCCGCCCACCTACTCCAGCCCCCTCCCCCGACTTCTCTCTCTCTCTCTCTCTCTCTCTCACTCTCTCTCGCCTGCTCTGCTCTTCGTCTGTCAAACAAAACGTGCACATCCCCTCCACGTCTCAGCTCACTATTTTCTGACATTTCTCCCCCCCCCCCCCCATACACACCCACTCACACCTTCTGCTCCACAAAAACAAATATCTTTGAGGGTACCATTGCGTTTCATTTTCAGCATTTTCAGGAGACATTTTCTCTCGCGAAAAGCCTAATAGCATTAGATGGCGTGGTTAATGAATAATGGTAATGAGGCGTTTGTACTGTATATGATTACAGTTCAGCCAACACCCCCCTCCCCCCTCCATCCCATCCCCACCCCTCCCTCACTCACACCTCTCCCCATCCCTCTTCTCGTCCTCCTGACGCTGCTCACGTGCCTTTTATTTTCTCAAGTCAAGGGCATTCCCAGAGTAAGTTTATGCTAATGCTTCGCTTCTAGGGGCTCGCCTGGTAGCCTCCCCCCTCCCCCACGCTCACCCCTCCCACCTCGACTCTCAGCCCAACCAGATGTGGCACCCGGACCTCTTGGGGAAGGGGTGGGCAGCAGATGCGAAGGCAGAAGAGGACCGGCGGCGAAGATCTGCCAGAGCGGTCCAGTCTCATTGGACGCGGCGAGGCCAGCGGCTCGCGACTTGATGGAGGTGTGGATGTTTAATGGTGCTTTATTGGCATGACATGCAGAAGCACTTAGGCCTGCTGCCAGCTTCAGTTTTCAGCCACTGGAAGGTGATAAAAAACCCACAACAAACAGCTCTTTATTACGCCCGACGACTGAAAATAGATCCTGTAGGATGTAAATATTCCCCCGTATGTTCGGACGTGAAGTACATGAGGGATTTAAAGAGCACCTCTCACTCGTTTATTCATCGGTTTACTCACTAACTTGCAGCCAGCCCAAGGGCAGCAGCTGCACATTGAGTCTGCTGACCCAGCCTGGCAGAGCAAAGGGCAGCGTACAACCGGCGAAGAGAGGAAGCTGAGCCGCGCTTGAAGTTAAATTACTGGAAAACTCTGCACAGTTTGTGAAAACATCACATTAAAGAGATATCAGTATACCACGCAGGCTGCAGACCACGAAGATTTCAGGACTGGTGCAGATATGATACCAAATATCAAACAACTTTCACTTAACAAAAGAAGCCAAAACCCTCAAACATCAAACGTGGTGTAAATAAGAGCAGCTGTACAAGAAGTTTGCAAAATACAACAGCTTGAAACTTTGATTGAAATGAGGAACTTTCTTACTGCCGAATAAGTAAACAAGACTGCAGAGCTAATCAACATTCACTGACAAATACAAGTGATCACAAGCAAAACCTGGAAGATACAACATGCTGCTGATAAAACATCAAATTCAAATTTAAGATATTTTTCCAAGACACAAAATTCCACATACAGATGGACTACTTATATTTTACTGACATATACTAAATCATAATGGATCTTTATGTGGTGAGTTACATGCCTCATGTGATGGATGTGTGGTGGTGTAACACTGTAACACTGAACGCTGGGAGGTCTTTTATAATGACCAGAGTTTTTATGTGTTTAAATGTGAGCCTGTGAGTAAGAGCTCTGCACCCCCCCGCTGCTTTGTTTATCCACTCCGCACTTCCTGTCTGCCCTTTCAGCCACAACCAGCCGCGCACTCAGGTCATCTCGGGTCCAATCAATCCTCTCCTCAGGAAATCCTCGAATTTACCTTTCGAGTGTTTCCTTGTTTTGTCTTCGGAATTAATTATGAGGCATTTGAACGGGCGGCCATTTTCCACTGATGCACGAGCTGCTTGGAAACAGGAAGTTTGCAGCAAAACTGTAACTGTAACTGCAAGAGCAGATGTTAGACGTGTGTGTGTGTGATCTGTGGAGGGACATGGTGTGTAAATAAAAGTGCACAGGTGGACAAAGCGTAGCGAGACTCACACACACACACACACACACACATTCATAAAAGACATATAGAGGCAGAGCAAACAGGGAGTCTGCGTTAATGATTACCAGCTAACACCCTGCCTGGACGCTGCACAGCTTGCTCCTCTGTACACAAGCTTTGGTTCACTGGCTCTGTGTGTGTGTGCGCGACTTGTGTCATGTGGCCGCGGGGGGATCGATTACAGGGTGAGACGATGTGGCCGGCGACGGATCTGCAGCCCAGCGGTCTAATAGTTCGGCCCTAATGAGCGGGGGAAGAGGCGCATCCATGCTGAGCAGCGCGGCACATCGTCTACGGAGAATATCTGTTGTCCATCCCGAGAAAGTGGGCTAAACACACATCCCATCCTCCATCACGCCGAGGGGCTGAAAACCACACACCTCCGGACGCTTATCTCCCTTGCAAACTCAAACTGGCTGGAAGACAGATGATAGTTTTGCCCAAACAATTTCTCCAAGAAAGAGAGTAAACACTCTGGCAAGTCTATGTACTGCGCCGAGCTGTTTTTTCAGATTAATGGCTCTCTGCACGGGAGCAAGAAATGTAGGCAGCGATAAATCACTAATGACTGGGCCGGGTTGGTCTCTGGGTGCAGATCGCTGCCCTCTGCAGACGTCACCAAGCTCCAGAGGTGAGGCACTTATCTGAGTTAAAACAGCTACTGCGCTGACATTAAGAGACTGAGAGAAGAACATTTATACCTATTTTCTCCTGGAAAGGATATTTCCCCTCCCTGCCAAATGGAATTGGAGTGATGTCGCTTCTTTTATTCAGAATCCATTAAATTCTCATTTTATTTGGTATCTCTGATATCTCTGAGAATCCGTGCGACACACCAGGGTTACACTTTACGTGTAATAAAAAGAAGAACTAGACAGTTTGCTATGGCAGTGACAGAAATCGTGCTTGGAAGAGTTAAATCAAGAGCGCCGCCCACAAAAGCTCAAACGTCATCTATAGACAATTTTAAAGGAAGCACAGAAAATGACTGTACTGTTTGACAGACGTGACTTTTAATAATTGTAGAGTAGAAAAAAGCAGAGCACAGATTAAGACTGGGCCAAAAACATCAGGGAACACATTAGCCAGTGATTGAGAAGGAAATGGTGAAAGTGGACATTATGACCAAAAAGCACATTAGCACTTGAATTTTAAGAACAGTGAAGTGGCGCACTTCAACATTTCAAATGAAACGGACAGGAGAGAGAGGCTGCAGAAGCTAATCTTTGAAAAGCAGGAGCCTGTCCTAGTTTGGAACAAGAAAAGAAAAAGGAGGAAGAGGGATCAACAGGGTGAAATTGGAACAAAAAGGGCGAAATGGCATTTAGAAGAAGAAGGAAAAAAAAAGCGGTGAAATAAAGGGAGAAGAGTGAACAAAAGGGACAATTTCCTAAATGTCAGAAGCATTTGAATGTTCACCGTTGGACACTGTAAATCACTGGTCTTATTCAACCACTACGAGAGGACGTGCAGCTTTAGAACAGGATGTCACTCGTTTATACAAACAAAATGAACGACCAATAAAATGTATTACTCTGAAATTTTCTTACATGTGGACAACAAAGTAAATCCACACAAATATCAATGGAAAAATGTCCAAATGTGTTCAGCTGATCAATATCAGGGGAAGTAATTAAGTCGTTTATTTATTTCGTGGTATACTGTATCTCTGCACAAGGGGACATTTTCCTGATAAAATCATGCACCTGCATCATGCACTGAAACCAAGGTGACCGCTGGACTTCCAATACGTCTGCAAACATGAATTCAATTTTACGAGTTATCTGTCCTTGGCAGTGTATCTTGCGCTCGCTGCTTTCCATATAAGTTTCCTCCTGGGACACTGGACTCTACAAAACTGTCAGTATTGCCTTCAGCGAGTGTTTAATGAGCCGACGTGGTTGGTCGCGAGCGTTAGACGACACATTACGACTCGTTCAGCTGACAAAATGTCAATATAATGATTCAAGAAGCAACAGGTTCCATCAATTCCAGTGATTTTTCATGGCTAAAACCAGAACTTTTGGAAAGATTAGAGCTTTTGACAGTAAATGCACATGATTTCTACAGTAAGTTACGGTTATGGATGAAGAAAGAAAGCAACACAACATGAGTGTCCGGTGATGAGTCCTAGCTGTCAAAAATAATGAGTTTCTTCTTGTTCTTTTAAATCGTCCCAGTTTTTACATGAAGTCCTGAAACATCACGCTCCTCCAGCCACTGAAAAAGTGAAAACCTGTCACCGCTCCCTCTGCACACGGCACACTTGGCACCCAGCACCTTTATCCGCAAAATTAGCACCAACCTCCCTGCCAATCCCTGCAGATATCTCACTGCCTTTTTGTGGCACTGGGTTGTAGAAATCTTTTTTTTTTTTTGCCCCATTAATGCATTCAGGTCGTACAGCTTTGTCACACCCAGAGTATCTACTGCTAATTCTCTCTGAGACAGAGACATGCACTTCCAAATGGAGGGAAGTAGCCCTAATTACAGCTGATGCTCTCATTTAATCTCTCTCTCTTTCTCTGATTCTCTCCCTCACTCACTCTCTCTCACTACTGCAGGCAGGAAGCTGCCACGAATCGCTTACAGCTTCATCGGGGGGATAAGTGGCTGTTCAAATATGGAGCTATTCAGAGAAGTCTTTTCAATACACACAGATGCTCCTTTCACCGCCCCCAGGCTCCTCTCCGCTCACACGCGTGTTGTAGATACTGTACGCAAACTCTCACACACACACACAGTGCACATGGTTACACAGAAACACACACACAACACCTGCTGAGGTCGGTAACACTTTCCAACGCCACCGATATCACGCAGATGTTTGGCTGGCAGCTGAGGTCACAAGAGGAGCAGAGGAACACCGAAGAGCTGCTTGTTTTCCCTGAATTTGCCCATTTTTTAAAAATTCAAACAGCTCCAGCGGGTCGTGAAGTTTCACTGAAGGATAACAACTGTGCTTTTCAATGTTTCAGCCAATCAGCTGCAATTTGCACACGCCTGCCGCTGACTATTGTTCAGAAAGTGTCAGGAAGTGTTTTTGTTGAATTTCAGCAGCTGTTGTGCATCACTGAAATATATTGCTTTGTTTTTTTCTTATTTTTCTGAGGTGTATTTCTGTGATGCTCTTGTAAAAGTTACATTAGGTTGGACTGTACGTTTAAGGCAGATGTTGAATCTTTAAGACAGAATTATCACTCATTATAAAATAAGAAATAAATAAAGTGCTGCAAGGACTAAAAGGACTCCTCTTTAGATGGTCGGAGCTCTGGATGAATTATAATGCTGCTCCATGTTAACTCGATGTATTACTAGAAAAAATATCGCTATGATTGCTTGTTATGTTAGCTTTATAAAAACACATCATTTGTATGTATCACCTGCTCTTAAAGTGCATATACCTGCTTTGCTGCAGTAAGCAGCCACATAGATCACCTCATTTATCTTCTTATAACAGTAAATTAAAGGTAAGTGCTGCAGAGGATATTTTAACAACTGCAGCCGTTGGAGAGAAAGTTCTCTGAGCGTGCTCAGTAGCTTTCATCTCCTCTCCTCCTCGTCTAACTCCAGTCACCAGGCGCCGCCGCTGACAGAGGTCACTTCCTATTCATCCCAGCAGTGATAATTACGACATTCTTATGGAGAGATGAGTGGCCCTTTTGACCCCGTGAGTCCCCTTGACTCGCACACAGGAGGAGGGGGTGGGACGTGAGAGGAATTCATTGGGAGTGATGAGTGTTGAAACACACACTAAGACGGACGAACAGCCACACCGTGTGGAGTACACACCTTACACAAACCACGTAAGAAGCATCTTTGCACAGAAGGATTGGTGTGTGTGGGTTTTTTTTGTGGGGGGCCCCTGTCTGGGACGGGTTTGAGGAGTCAGCGCTGCCTGTTAGAGCGCCCCGGGCCAAGCCTGTGTTGGGGACTCAGAAGGGGGATTAGCGGGGATTTAGAGAGCAGTAATTACCCTTGCCCGTGGAGGGTCTGGTAATTAAATTACCTTAGCAACCCCCGTTACTGCCCAGCCACACAGAGCCTCCAAGGTCGGCGAGAGCGAAGTTTCAGAATACGCCGCATTTTTTTAGCATCACTATCAGAAAGCATCGCTTTGGTAGTGGCCTGGTCACCGCCGCCAAGACACGCCGTTTGCATTTAAATTGAAAACCTGAGGCGTCACATGTATTATGCATCACGTTCAGTGTAAATATGCTTTTTTTCTATATGTTTTCTGTATGATATAAGTCACACGGCTTCATCAGAACACATAATGTCCCCTGTGCCATTCTTATCATTGGTATAGAAAACAGCACGTCTGTGTGATGAGAAAGCGTTATGTTATAGCATACTGTTGCACGAGTATAGGTTAACCCTGTCATAGCAGTGTGATTGCTCCGACAGTAATTTATGGTAGGAGGCACAACAGCAATGAGCTTTTCTGATGAGATCCAGGGCAGCGTGCGGTTAACTCGCATGGATATTTTCCTTTATGGATGTTGGTGACAGGGAGCGGATTGGTGCTTAAGTGAGAAGTGAGCTGAGGTTAAAGACCAGCGGATCTGGAGAAAGAGAGAAGAGAGACAGGGAGATGCGTGGGAGTAGCGGCAGCTCCCACACAGGAAGGAAAGTCACGATCCGCCGCTGAACAGCACTTGCTCTCCTGCTCAAACTGACATATAAACACGCCGACAACAACTCCCATGCAGAAAAGGGACCTGATGTTCCCTGCACATGTAAAAATCTAAGTTCTTAACCATGATATTAAGAAAAAGCAATGTCCAACATGATACTTAAATGCAAATTATCCATTAAAGGCCTCATTAAGCTGTGCATTAAATACACCTTGATGCCACTAAAGCGTCACGTGTCGGTGACTGCCATTTCAAATCGAATAATTCACTTCTCAGCGTATGTTGTCTGACAGTCACCCAATGTTAAGCTTTGCCACGGCAGCTTCAATAGATCCATAAGCTGCAACGGGAAGATAAAGTCCCCAAACCCACCTACGCGCAAATGCACGTTGACATATGAATGTCACAGGAAAGCACCTACACACACACTCAAGCACAAACCACGCTGGAGCGCCGTTAAATTAATCACCTGCCGTTTCTCTAAAATTAAAGCAAATTAATTGATCCACCTCTCTTTAAATTCTCTGTTTGCTTTGAATCGTTCGAGCTGTGAGATGAAGGCGACCTCTCCCTTATCTGAAACACCCACAGATATATTGATGATGGTCGAGCAAAATAATGATCCCACTCCACTTCCAAGTGAAGGCAACAGATCAAAGTGTCTTTAGTAAATCAGTTACTCAGGCATAAACTTCCCAGGAGGTCCTAATGTGAAATAAATTGCTTGCTGTGTGTAGTGTTGACAGGATTGGTTTATTCTCTAGCACACTGGTTTAACTAAGCTAAAGTAATCACTAAGAGGGATCTTATCTGCATACAAGGTATTTTTTATATTATAACAGTTATGTAAAAATGTTGAATTTAATTGGGAAAATGAATATTTCCAAGTTTACCTTGTTATATCTGCGTGTCAGTCTGCAGAATGCTCAGTGTGATATTATCATATTGTTATTTTGGTGAAAATCCAATCCAATTCAGATCATTAACATTTTACTTTATGTCCCCTGATTTTGCCTTAAAAGAAGCACACAAACATTTACTACACAGTTTCTGATGATCTATTGGTGTATCTTCATTAAAGGTCATGTCACGGTTTGAATCTGCACCTTCCTAAAAATATAAATGTACAGATCCACTTCCTTTGTTCCACTGTCTGTTCTTCCTTGTTGCCTGGTTGCTGACTTGCTTTATGTGTTTGTGTCACTTCAGCCTGAACCTTTACCTCGACACAAGCCTGCCTGTAAGCTCTTTTTATCAATAAAGCACTGAATGCATCCTGCTGTTCCTCTTCTCCAGAAACACTCAGCATCTGTGCGTTCAGACAGCCGGTCCAGGTGTTTTGGATCGGGGGTCACCAGGACTACTGGACTGCATTTTTCAGCAACAGCTTTTTTGTTATTATCTCTCTGTCAGTCTTTAAATCCCAGCTGGGTGTTCCTTACAAAGGAAATCTGTCTTCTTGAGAAACTTCTGACAGAAGTTATTTGAGCGGATGCGTCGTCTGTCTGCGTGCTGATGAAAGCAGCCTGGTTAGATCCGAACAGACAGCACAGTGCATGGCAGCACAGTTGCTCATTAACAGAATTGACTCTGCCTGTCAAGCACCTGTGTGTGTGTGTGTGTGTGTGTGTGTGTGTGTATATATGTGTGTGCGTGTCTTGGGACTTTCTTGGTAGGATGATTGATGCCCT
>JBAJHX010000002.1:3566416-3579832 GCA_037176925.1 Amniataba percoides | reverse complement strand
TGTGTGTGTGTGTGTGTGTGTGTGTATATATGTGTGTGCGTGTCTTGGGACTTTCTTGGTAGGATGATTGATGCCCTTTATTGTACATCAGGTGTTAAAAATACCAGACACTCAAGGGTTTTCCCCCCTTTGTGTTGTCATATTTTTCACTTCCTGCGGTTACTGGAGTGATGCAAAAGGGAAGCTGGATGGAGGGCTGAGATTGGGGGGGGTTGGCAGCTCTCCAGGACACAAGTCGATCAACAGACATGTATCACATAGCAGTGCCATTAACTTCTGCTGCAGCCCACTGGAACATGTAGAGGACATGAACAGCTGGTACCCTCTATAGCGCCTGACGGGGTGCGATGCTATCGGCTTGGCAGAATTAGGCCGCCTCGCCGAGCAATAATTACAACAAGAGATCTTAATCTCGAGCGTGTGAATGAAAGCAAAAGAAAAAAAGTGTGTGTAAAAATTTCCCTGTCACGTAGGGATCTCTGAAGTCACACCCACCTACGAAGGATCCCACAACCCCCACACAAGAAGTCACCTTGACGGTGCCCTTCACGGTCCTCCATCACTGCACCGCCTGCGTGTGATGGACCAGATCGCACAGTCTTATTTATTCGACTCTGAAGGTTGAAAAAATGCAGCTTTTTCCTCCTTTAAAGAAAAGAAAATCCTTTTCAAACTGGATGAGCGCTGCATGGGACCTCATAAATTCTGACATCCCCTGTTCACATTAAGGCAAAAAATTAAGAGAGAAAAACAAACTAAAATTACAACTCTTCACCAGCACCAAAATGTTTTACCAACACAGAGCTGTCTTGGTTAAAATAGAGTACGTCATTCGGGCTGGAATTATTTCACAAATTACACACTCAGACAGGCCGCTCATGTGTGATTAAAATGACAGATGGTTTCAACAAATATGACGAGTCAGTGGACATCCCGGGGAAAAATCAGCCCTGTGCGGTGGAGTCCCGTGTGAGAGGCCACGGTGAAAGACGGGGGCAGAGGGAGGGTGTAGCATCTTCATTTACCCGGTGTCACAGAGTAAGTTGGATTAATGCACTCTGTATTCTCTGTTTCTGAGCTTTAAAGCTGTATTTATTGTCTGGCTGGAGTACAAGTCTGACGGCTGAGTAAGTTATATAGAAGCAGGAGCTCGGGGACTCTCAGTTTAACCTCGTCTGCCCTGATGAACGCCGGTGAATTGCATTGTTTTAGAGGAGAAAATTGGGGGCCTGCTCGGGACTACAGAAGGCGGAAGTGGAGATCCACTCCTCTCGCTCCATCTCAGCTTCTCGCTTTCCCTCCCTCTCTCCCTTCTTCTGTCTCTCGTGGACGGCGCTCTGCCACTTTGGATATGTCACGGGCAATAAGGATGAAAAATTGGACTGCTCTTCGGGTCCCCAGTCGGCGCACCGCCTTCATCCTCCACCTTCGCATGCCTGGAGGAGGCTGAGCTCCACACTCGCAAAACAAAATAGGATTTAACAAGGCCAGAATCACCCACAATGCCTCGGTAAATAGCCACTGAACCCTGCCTGAACCAGCGTTTGGCTGGTTGAATGCAGACTTTAACGCAGAGGTGTGGAGCGAGAGGATGGAGTCTGACAGGGCAGGAAGGACCGTGCCGGTTTTGAATCCGCGTCAAAATACAAATGCAACAACCAGGTTAGATGAAAACCTGAATGCTAAAGTCAGCAGGCATAAAGTCTGCAGGCCACAGTGGAAAATGTGAACTCAAACATGGCAGTCTTATTCAGAACGACAGCATAATGGCTGATTTCTGTACTGTATAACATTGGGAACATGTGCTAAATAATAAGAAAGCTGTTGAATAGTAAGAAAGTTTTCTAGTTTTTTTAGAGCTCACACATTCTCAACACAACCCATTAAACTGGCATTATCCATTAAGACAAGGCATGAAAAGGACCAGCAGCTCCAGCGACACGCATGTGATTTCAACACATATCTGTATTAAAATTAATGCAGACGTTTTTATGAAACAACAAAGTCTCAAGTCTTCTTCTGCACTTTGTATTCATCACGAGGAACAGTTGCCTTCCCGGTTCCCAGACGACACGATTCATCTTGTTTTTCTTTTTCTCCCGATAGCGCGGCATGTGCGCTGACAGGTGGGGGTAGTGTAAAGTCATCCTGTGATTGTATTCCCCTCTGATAAGGTAAAATCAATAAGACATTATTCAGCCCATATGTACTGGACCCATTAATAATCCACCGGCCCAGCGTGAAGGCTACATTAGCCGGAGATCAATCTGCATAGCTGACAGCTCGCCGGTTGTCCACAGACTTCACTTAAACAGCAGGCGCGTCCGTAAATTGGTCCACCGAGCAGCAGCAGTGTCCTCGAGGGTCTAATTTTCCATATATTCACAGAGAAAGTCAAATAAACTTTAATCAAACCAGCTAAATGTGCAAGTAAGCAGCTTCAGTGATTCCAAAAAAAGAGCAAATAACTTTTTCCAAACACGCTGCTGCATTTTAATCTGAGTGGACTGTATAGAAATAATACACTCTAGGAAATTATAAAATTGTATTCTAATTTCTCACTCAGGAAGCTGACATTTCAGTCACTTTGTATAACGCACCCAGGGTGGTTTATAGAAAAGTAAAAGGAAAAGAATGACGTTCTACAGGAGGCTAATATATTTTATAGTCCATTTAATATATTATATATCCTGGTGAATTCTCGATGCAGCATGAAACATGAACCACATAATATTCACCTTCCAAGTGCTGTAACAACAACTAAATGTCTTGAAATGAATCTGAAATTATCTCCATGGGGACACCAGTGTGTTACACAAAGAGATGGGAGGAAACATCATAGGAAAAATAGAAAATAGACATAAAAATAGAACAACACGATCCTAAAGCTAAAAAAGAAAAAAAACAAGAATGGGCTGAAACACTGAGATGTGGAAAACAAGCAAAGTACAAAACCTGACTGCGTGATAGACGGTTTCAACATCGACACCGTCACACTGCAGGACATGTGACGTTAAGTTATTCATTCACACACACACATCACGCTGCTCAGTGCAAAACATCTGTTATCAGATTAGTCTCATTAAAAATTGTTGTTTGTTGTGGGGCTTCATATGTGCACAAACTTGGCTGTAGCTGCATTCAGATCTATTTGCACTTGTTACTGGAGTTTGAGTCTGTCTTCCACCATAGAGATTGAGCAAACATTAGTAATGGCACATTATATAACATAACTACTACATACAAGTAGAAAAAATGGATTTCAGTTGCTTTGTGTTTGGTAAAAAATGAACAGAAAACTAACCTTTAACCTGCAGTGTCCCTTTAAATGCTTCCTCCGCACTCACCGGCAGTCACTCAGATCTGGAGAAGACGAAAACGAAAAAGAAACATAATTTTTTTTGTGAATTAAATACAGAAGCACATCTTATGTGAGTTCTCACAGTAAACCCCAGGTGTCCCTGAGATGCTTGCAGGGGTTCCTTTGTTTGGTATAATTAATTCTCATCACCACATGGAGTGCTCTGCTCTGCTAAATGTAAAAGCACAGAAAGAAAAGCCAACAAAATCACAGTGAACATGAAGGCTGTTGGCCAGATGTGCTCTAAATTCATTTAGGGATCTTTGTGATTGAAACTTGAGGTAATGTCTCTCCAGAAACTACAGTGAAGAGAGCAACGTGCAGGTACACGAGACAACGCTTTGCATTTGAAATCAGAGACACAACAGGCTCAAACAGGCACAGATAAATAAGCCTAAATCTTTTGCCCCTTGTTGATTGTTCCGTGTCAGCGGCGGGGTGGAGGATATTCATTATCGACGGACTGTTTTCACACACAATTGGCCGTATTCGGGGAACGACCAGTGGAGGCCGGCCATGTGTTGGGGAGCCGGTACGGGCAGCAGCTGGGATCTCCTCCCAACAGATGCTGTCTGCTGTGGGAAGATTTCCAGTAGTGTCCTGGTGGGTAATGTGGGGGGGTCTGGGTGCTGTCTACACTCACCCCCCTGATCTACATTTATCTAACAAGGCTAATATAGTCCTACAAACTGTGTTGAGAAACAGATTTCCCTGCTTGTGTAAATAGTCAATTACTCGATTAGCTGATTAGCTGGCAGCTTCTCGAACTGGTTCAGATTGTCGGATGATCAAAATACGCAGTATGAAGATGCCTTTTAATTTGACGAGAACGACAATTCGAGCTCTGGAAATAATTTTTAATGACATTTTATATGCAAAAAAGATTCTGTGATTGCTCAAGTAAATAATGATGAGCTGCAGTCGCATTTTGAGGCTTACAAATAGCTTCTTTCTGCCATCTAAAATAAAATTCAGTGTCAGATATTCTCATTGTGGCTGAATGTACAAAATATAAGACATGTAACAGGTATGTTGTGGGTTAAAAAAACGGTGAAAAACATAAAAAACATTACAAAAGCCTGATGTGTTAAGCAGGATCCATATTCAAAACAGCAGTAAACTACAGTATAGTGCATTTTTTAGAGGATTAATTTGTTTTTAATGGCTAACTAATTAACTTACAGTCTAATTTAGCACAGTAAACAACAACTAATAACAACTTGATCTTAATGTACTAACTTCTGCACATTTAATGTATTTAAACATCAAAAAGGTACACCAGGGATAATTACTTCCTATCTAGGGAAGTAAAAATAATAAAGAACAAATTTTGTAATTGAAATCACAATAAATAAAAAGTTATTTGTCATTTTAGTTTGTCTACAAAGTTCATGGGGGGTCGTGAAAGTGTTAAGAAAATTGACAATAAGTTTATGAAATCAAAGTTAAGTCCAAGGTGGCCAAAGATAAAAGGTCAAGAAGGTATGAATATCCACTATGTTCCTCACAATCATGGCAGCTTTCAGAGATCTCACCTCCAAACCAAAGTTGGATGAGTCCGAACAAAAATCTGCCAACGTCCCTGTTCTGAGAACAACTACAACTAGTTGTGAAAAGTCCTCTGCCAGCACAGGAGGAGACGAGACTACCGACATTATTCTGCGAAGTTGTGTGAACGTGGTACGCCTACAGATGACTGCCATTCATCCCCCCCCCTCACCCCCTCCCCCATACTGTGAAAAGTGTATTTACTGGCCGACTGATGCGCAGATTAAAAGCCATTACCTGTACTTGGCAGGAATATAAAGGAGAGGCATTCCCAGACAGCGCTTTCATTCACATTTCAATGCACCGGCCGCGCCTTATCAGAGGCAAAAATTATGATGGAAAGTGAAAAGGTAAATAAAACGCATTTTACACAGCACCAGACACATTCAAACATATTCAAATGCCTTATGCTAGTGAGTGATTTTTCACCCTACTACCCACAGTCACATCAGAATTGTTACTTTAATTGAAAAAGTATAAATCAAATTATACTGAGCATTACAAAATATATAACACTTTACAATATATTAGGTTACAGTGGGTGTTCCAGTTACATTAGCGACATTTAGTGTAATAAAACAAGCTAAGTGCAGCATTTTTGTGGGTCTTAACACGTGTCTGCTTTCCATTTTTCCTGATAATGTCATATTTAAGTCATATATTGGGTCCCATTGGGGCTCTCAACACTTTCCAGCTGCTCTCACATGTAAATAGCATGCACAGAGAGAGTGTGCAGGCTGTGGTGACAGCGAGTCCCATTACAATCTTGTGCACAAATCAATGATGCGTCATCATTTCGAATGCGCTGCTAAATATGCATGCATAACAAATAGCATGATCGGAACACAATGAGCATGTCATCGTGATATTAGTCGCTAGCAGCTCAGTATTTTTGCCTTTGTGGCTTTCAGCAGCCATCTGCACTATTCCTTTGTGAGGCTTCAGAGAACACAGTTCCCGTTTCCTGCTGTGTTTTCACATTTTCTTCTCCAATCCTTCTGCTCGTCAGTTTTTTAAACCAATTTTTGACACAAAAAACTGGCACTTGCAAAGACAATTCTCCCAAATATCTCTGTGTTTGGAGGTATTCGTCCACCTCTCACAACTCCCAGTATGCATTAGCCTCCCTCTTCAATCATCCACATGTAAAGCTGACACACTTCTTCAGTAGATTTAGCACTTTTCCACCCAGGTAGTCTCTATCAGTTGCTGACTTTAAGCGCAGATTATTTTAATAAGATCTCGGGGGACTTAAATGACGCGTGTGGAGGATGCTGACCCCGGCCAGATGTTGGCCAATTTCAGAGGCTGCACTCGTGCGACCACATCCAATTCCACTTCAGCGACCTGAAAGCGCTCGTATCGCCGGCAGAAATGACATTCATTTCTCTCAACAACATCCCAGATACGGCAAACGCAACACGCGGCTCAATCTCCATGTTCAACAACCTGTGCAGTAGCTTATGTAACGACGTGATGAGGAGGCAAGGACACAATCTTTAGATCTGAATGTAGACTGAGAACCAGTCGAAGGGGAGGTGAGGTGGTGGGGGGGGGGCACTCGACAGGAGAGATATTACCACAGTAATCTACACTGAGAGGGCGAGCTGTAGATCAAGCTGACCTTGAAGAGTTTAACCTGCCAATCAAAAGAGTGTTTCTCCTCTCTGACAGGCAGCGAGGCAGAAAGCAGAGCCCCAGATATGTCAGCTGGGTCCAGATGTATAAATGATGTGCAGACACAAAAATAATACGCGTGCCGCTTTCCACGCGGAACCGGTTTGTCAATTTGCCGAAACAACGTGAGGTCATCCAGGTAAAAAAAAAAAAAAGATGCCCACATATTGCTTTGCGACGTCAGATTTCTTCTGTTTACCTCACGTGTCGCGATGAAAGATAAAACAGGGTTTTCTCTGAGCATTACAAAAAGTAGTGCAGTGTTTTGGCGACTGATAAGCTTTTAAACACATTAATCTGTTACTCAAACTGATCTTCCTGGATTGAATTTCACCACCGCCTTAAAAACACACCCTCCTGCATCTAATAAGCCTGAAAGCAATGATAGACTTGTAAGTTGGGGTTACTTAGAAATAATGAGCCTCACTTGTAGCCTGATTATAAGCCACATAAGAAACTGATATCAGCCTTTAGAAACATGAGAAATGTGACTTTTTCCTCCTTTAATTTGGCTTCTTTTGAATATTTTGTGTGACTTTGCTTCCTCCTGCTTAAGAAATATAATTAAAGCCTACATTGCCTCATAAAGACTTAAATTTCTGTTCTTTGTAGGGAGCAGATGCATTTTATGATACAGATGACTTGAAATATGTGATTTTTTACCTGCAGCCTAATTAGCTGACAGTCTAAGGCTGCAGGGTTAATAGCTGCCTGTAAAAGGCTGCTCCACCAAACGAACATCCTTTATCTCTAACAAAACCGGGAAAAAAAAGATCCTTAAAATCACTGAGGCTAAGAACATAAAAGCATCTCGAATACCAGAAAGCCTGTTTGTGAATGAACGCTGCCTGCCTTTGTGCTCCGACATACCATCCATGTGTCTCCCACGACAAAATGAATGCCACAGAAGTGCTGAGCAACTGTTTCCCCAGCACGCTCCACCGCGACCGCGCTCCGCTGTGCGGTGCATCTACAGAAGGTAAAGCCCTATGCACACAGGTCTCCACCAGGCTTACCATCTGCTCCACTGAAGACACGTCCACCAGTCCATCAGTGTATGTTACACCATATATTTCACCACCTGTGCATCTCTACATATCATATTTAAATACTTTCAGGATCAATGTTCACTCTTTCTTTAAATAGCTGGTTGGCTTTCGTGGGAAATAAGATATCTGACACTCAAGACCCAACGCGCTGTTGTTCACATTTCCGCCCATTTCTCGAGATCTTCGTGTCTCCTCGCCACACGTGGTCTCCCACCTTTTTGCTGAGGCGTCGCCAGGTCGTCTGTAACGATGTTTTATTCTGCGCCGCGCTCTGTCTGCTGGAGATATTGATTGACAGAGGACTAGAAGTGTTACAAGGTGAAGAGACTGACACCAGACAGAGGAGCAAATATGAAAAACACGACACCCGGTGCAGCTCTAACTTCAGACTGAGGCTTTTTGTTTTTTATCCAGTTCTATTTTGGTAAGAAAAACTCACTCTTTACTCCCATTGTGACTCTGATCCCCTGTTCTCCGTCACGACACCCCGCCCGGCGCTCTTCACACCACAGACTCTGAAGCTTTGGGTGGAGATACGCCGCACTTCTGTAAAAACGCAGGTCTCTGCAGCAGCTGCGGCATTGGTAGCTGAGTTATTCTGTTGTGACACAATTGCAGTCCTCGCCTTCTGCTTCTGATGGCTGCTCACTGGGAGAGTAATTATGAACCCCAGAGATCACTTTGAATGGTAAACTCCCCTCATGCAGAGTTAGTCATTTCAAATTACAGTCAGGCGGTTGGTTCCTGTATCTCCTTTTACCAAAGTGCTTTCAAGTTTGAGTTTAAATACTTTGCTCTCTTTATTGTCTAAGTCAGTTTCTGCGACGCGGCTTCACGGGTCGCTCTTCATCCGCGGTGATGTCATACAGATCCGTGCGCACACTGCGAGGCCGCTGCACGCCGTCTTCTTTTAAAAGACGTGAAAGCGGGGATCACAATATCTCCTGCGTTGGGGCTTTATCCCTGTGGCAGTCCGCTGTCCTGCACAGACGCTGCCCTCTGAGCAAACAAGATTACATTGATGAACAGAGGCAGGCTTGTTTACTCCCCGTGTCAAGGTACTTTGGGGGTGACTCACTGTCAGCGAGGACAGGAAACTTTGGAGATGAGACGCCGCTTTCAGGTACCGATCAAAACTAAAAAATTCTGTGAAGCAGATTTTTATTTTTTACGAGCTATCGTCTAATGTATGTTGATCACGTTCTCTGTATTTCTGTGCTAAAATGATCTAAAAGTGAGCAAAGTCATCTACAGTACATGCAAGCCGAAGAAGACTTCTAGTGGATTTCTTGTATTTTTCCAGCCTTTCACTTCTCATATAAGGTAAATAACACATTGCCTTGGTACAAGGGCAGGAAGTAGTATCATGTTTTTATACTGCAGTGACGTGGTGGGCGACTGGTGTAGGACAATAAATCATTTTAACACTGACTTTGAAGTTAAAATCTCACATTTCTCAATACATCTTTACCTCTGTGTGTGGCAGATCTTTATTTTTTAAAATGAAGGCTCAGTACTTTCCTGAAAACACTCATTTTTAGAGAATATTTTCATTTATAGATTAAAGTGGATGTTTACAGCAGCAGAAAGGTGTATGTTGAGTGAGCTCTATCGCATGGAGGAATGGACAAAATAAGGATTAGCTACCCAGAAAATACTCGTTAGGGGGATGAATTCATTGTTGGCTTTGGTGGTTTAATGGGAGTCACTAACAATAAGAATAATTTGGATCATTACCACCCTCTTCTAACATTTCCCTAACTGTAATTAATCACTAAATAGCTCTAACCAAATCAAATGGTAAGTTTGAGTCTATGACAATACATGTAAAGGCAATACCCTCCAAAGAGACGATAAATGTGCCAGTTTTTCACATAACAAAGTCAAAAGGTTGCAAGTTACTGTAATGCAATGCAGTACAGCAATCTTGTGTCTCAAACCAGCGAATATTCCCGTGTGGTGGGTACACGCTGATACACGGGACCAATGCTCGCTCTAACAATGTTCACTGTGTCACTACATCTGTGCTGCTCCCTCTATATAAACACTGTTCATGGACTCGACCAGTTTAGGTCACATATGATCGTGATGGATGTCGACATGTGTCTGGTCCGCTGTGCGATTGCCGGAGTGAGAGAGATAGCTGTGCGCTTGGTTGGCGGACTGCCATTTGAGAGTGGGCTCCATCTTGACTAAGGATGGCTGATTCCTATCTCATTCGCTGTCATTTCCCACAATGGTTTATCTATCTACGGGGGGGGGGGGGCACTCCTATAGCTGCCTGAAGTGAGATGATTGTCATTCACACGCATGCCCGAAGCAACATATAGTGCCCAGAGGCCCTAAACGGCCATTGTATGTAGGTGAAGGTGGATACATCCTAAAAGAGAGATCAGAGATGGATATAGAGCTGAAGGATAAACGAGGTCTGCGCCACTTTACTCGAGGCATTCAGAGGCTTTATGTGAACACAAAGGAACTCCACATGAAGCATCAGCAGACTGAAGGCATACGCCTGAAGAAAATCCAAAGTCTGATCCATTAAAAAAAAAGAAAATGTTTTTTGCCTCAGTAATTTTGTTGTTTTGTATGCAGCGCACCAAAGCATTTTCATTCAAAGGTAACAAAACACAGTTTGTTTTTTAGCTTCAGTTCTGCTTCCACAAAAGTAAAAACCAGCCAGAAAAAAAACTCCTTGACGTATTTCCTTATAGAAATGAGGTATTCTTCATTATAATCTGTAATATCAGTATATCTGTAAATGTGTAGTTTACTATTTAGTGGATAGAGAAGTGCAGTTTATGGACTCATCTAATTTTATTTCACTGACACATACAGTAAGAAAACAAATGTTGGTGCAAATGTTGATGAATTAGACACTTTTTAGTGGTGTAAATATAAGAAAATTGCAGTTTTTATACGATATAATAATTTTCTGTTTAATTTCTACTTTATTTTCTTTCACTGTTTGAATAAAAAGCCTCTTACATTACAATCTCACAAGAGGTGCTCCTCAAATAAAGCTTAAGTGACCTTCATACACGGTGCATCATGTCTGCGTAACCTTGCACTCCCACTGCCCACCAGGCAATAATAACACAGTAAATGTCACTATGACGATGTCTGCGCAGATCATGTGTTGTACCCTCCTCAGGTTTTATCGCAGCAGAATGTAAAATCGTAGAGAGCGAGTGTGTGTGTGTGTGTGTGCTCTCCGTGGAGCGCTGCATAAACCACACTCGTGTTTATGTGCTGGGAAGGGCAAGCAAACTAAACTAGGCCAGAGGGGGGTCGTCTCCATGGCGACAGCAGCCAAAGAGCCAGATGCACCTGTGTGATGCCAGCTACTTATATATATATATAGTGTGTGTGTGTGTGTGTGTGTGTGTGTGTGTGTGTGTGTGTGTGTGTGTGTGTGTGTGTGTGTTTCTTTTTTGGTCAAGATCACAAGTGGTTAAATCCATTTGAAGCTTCATGGAAACTTCTTTTTTTTCTTCTTCTTCTTTCTTTTCTTTTTATCTTACATTTGAAAGATTTGGAACAATAACCTCCTACAGAAAATAAAAAACTGCATCTTAAGAGTCAGTATAAAAAACATTTCATCTGAAAGACATTACATACTGCATGTTTTCTGCACTAACAATCAAAACTCTGCATCATCATATCATTTTGTAAAAAACACAAGTGGTTGACCTTCTTTAAAATGAAAGCGAGAATGATCCTGAAGAGTGATTTCAGTGATAAGGTGGTATTTTAGTTCGGGATCTAAAGGTCACAAAAGCCCCTGTTTCATACAGTGCATGAAAAAGAAAGTACATCCTCCGAAAGTTAGAGAGATGCCTTTGGACTTCATGTTTTGAGCCTTTTTTAATACAAGAAAAAAAAAAGATTGCCACCCCAGTGCCTTTAATGCGCCTCTCCAGCTCGAGCTTTCCAGCAGATGATCAAAGCCTGTAAAAAAGCTTGACACTAAGGGCCAAAAGGGTCCATTGACTCCGGCTCCTCTCCCTCGCCTTTAAGGGCCCAACTGAGCTTTCATTTGCTGCCGCTGCCTCGCTGCTATTACCGGGAGCAGATGCCCCGAAAGACGCCTGCTGCTTTTTCATCTTTAAGTGCGAAGGGGGGAACAACGTGTGCTATGAAACTGCAAAAAAATTTTTAAAAACACTTCGTTTTCGTCATTTTTCAGGATGATTTTAAAAGGTACGATTATTTAGGCGTGATAAGTGATGGAAAGGTTTTTGGGGCTCTGCAGGAAAGCCCGAAAGGGGAAGTCAAGTTGACCCCTGCTGTGACAATTGCCCCAGTGGGACACGAGGAGGCTTTGGTGCTTTTACGCCGCGAAGGTAAAAGCATTCGTTTAGACGCTCCTCGAGATGCTCCCATCACATCGTTTTTGCACCTCTCTGTTCAACAATTACACCAGTGTGTCATTCTGTTCTCGCACTAATGCGTTTTTTCCCCAAGATTTGGTGTCTTTTGTGCTTTTATTGCGGCTGCTGAGGAGGTGATTTCTGATGTTTCACTTCACGGTTGAAGTCTCTGTGAGGTTCACATCTACAAATTTAGGCGGATTCTTTGACATGTTTGAGATAAAAAAAAAAAACTTCTTCTGCCTACCGTGATAAATTAGACGTGATGATATTTTAGCTTTACTTTGGCGAGGTTCCTCGGCTCATCGGTGTAACAAAGCAGCTTGTGAGCGCGGCGTTTATTCTTAGAGGAGTGAAAAAAACCTGACGTAGTTTTCAGAAATAACAGCGCTGGTCTTAGGAGGCGTTTTTGTTCCCTAGCAACTCGACTGCAAACCCGCTTTGACGCAGAGCTGATGGTGAAGTTACACATGAACTCGGCGGAGTTTGTAACGCGTGTCCCGGCAGACACGGCCCAGAAGATACAACACCACGACACAGAAAGAAAAACTTCATCCTCTATGTGAACAATCGAGTCGGGCACTGGGGGGAGAAATTAAAATCCCCTCTGAAGCCACGCAGGCAGAAGGTTCAGCAGTGTTTGAGCACAACAAACAGACACCTAGAATTACACTCCCATGTTCAATTTACAGCCGACTGTGAGCCAGCGCAGCATTAAACAAGCATCTGGGTGTTTTGGCTCAGGTCGCCGTCAGCAGGGTGGAGAAATCCCCTTTTTTTTTTTTTTTTTTTTTTTTTGCATCTCCATCTGAGGCACCTTCATTTAATGTAACATGAAGAAAAAAAAACTGTGTTCCTTTGTTGGTGAAAACTTAATTAGCTGAATCAATTTTGCTTAATGGTTCTGCAATAGTCATTAAAGTCTTTGTTGTTGAACTTTCAGGAAACGTGCACTAATATAGGCAGAGTAATTATGAACCGTGTTCTTGTACTTCACAGGGTGTAATGACACTGAGCTTAAATTTAGTTTCTTAACATACTCACACCACAATATTATTGCAAATTAGTGACAAAGACGTCTGATGGAAGCTCTCGAGTGGTTTGAACCCTGCAGGTCAGGTCGCAAAATAAAAGTAAAACCTCACAGGATGACTTTTTTCTAATATTTGCTTTTGTTTTTTAATAACTAAACTTTTATATTCACTGAAAATATCTCTACTTGAGCTAGCTGTGTTGTTTACAGCTCACTGAAACTCTTGCTGTCGATGCTTGATACTGCTGTTGATTGATGGTGTGTAACATTAACGTACCTGGATATTCTTACCTTTATTTACTCATGTTGGTTGTCTCTTATCACCTGATATTTCTATTTCTGTGCGCAGAACGTACACCGATAGCAATGAAATGA
>JBAJHX010000002.1:3556206-3566316 GCA_037176925.1 Amniataba percoides | reverse complement strand
TTCCTTCTTTATTAAGCATTTTATGGCTGGTGCGACTTGTACTCCGGAGCGACTTATAGTCCGGAAAATACGGTACTCATGTTGGTTGTCTCTTATCACCTGATATTTCTATTTCTGTGCGCAGAACGTACACCGATAGCAATGAAATGAGAAAAATATCGAGGTGGATACCTTGTACGTGGACACATAACTGATTTAAGTGACGATGTAATTTGGTGCTCATAAGAAAAATACAGTCATGAGTCATTTTAGCTAGTTGTTGATCTTCGGAGGATTTTCTCTGAAATATCTGCTCTTTTTAAAACCGAGCAAGCATTTCTCTTTAATTTCGTCATCACTGGAAACTTTATCCTTCATATATGTTCAATTTTTAAGTTTGCCTGGAGATATTTGCTCTATATATACTCTTAAAATAAAGTCTTACTGATATTTACAGCTCCAGGATGACGAAACTCAACGTTATCTCTGAGCTTTAAACCACTCTGGTTTTCCACCATAAACAAACAGAAATGTACACGAGCTGTACTGAGGTGTCACAAGTAGATAAAGCTTTGTTTAAGATGGACACAAGACAAACAGGTTGGTAATAACACGCTGTGAAGCAGCAGAAGCATTAAACCACAGTAATTAGACATCAGTAAGAATCGAGCCCCAGTGGAGCCACGAGGCCTCCATAGGATAAAAAGACCTCAGAGGAGCTAATTATGGAGGTGTACTACATACGACGAGTGCAATGTCAAGACATGACGACACAGAGAAGAAAAAAGAAAAGAAAATTACAGCCAAAGCAGAAAATCCCTGCCTGAGACGGACATGCTGCTAACAACGACTCTCACCAGTCTTACTAATCCATCTGAGAGTTTTTGGCCACGAGCTCCCGTATGCAAAGTCACGAGTCGAACAGGCATCATCAGTGTGATTGAGTTCACCCCTGCGGTCTGTTCAAATATTTCCCCGTCAGATTAAGTTTGCTAAACACACATTTCAGCACAATTACGTTACAAGAATGAGGGATGGGCGGCGGCGAGAGGCGGCTAAATTGCTCCGGAGTCGGCCTATCAATTCATTAGTGGTCCGATTCAAAGCAGCCAGCGGCGGGAAGAGAGAGGACAGAACATCTGCTTCGCTTAAACTTTGGATGCACTTCGGCGGCACTGAAGTACAGACGTGGGTCAGAAAACAGAGGAAGCGTAGAGGGGGTGAAAACATGCAGATAAAGAAGAATAACAGCGATGTTCAACTCAGAAAAACAATATCCATTTGTCTTTGGACTGTTTAGCCTGTATTAGGGAAAAATGGTTCAGCTCACTCTAATCTGGGATGTCAAACATAAGCTTCTTATTTAATTAGGAGAAACTGTTTCAAAGGAAGGAAAAAAAAGGGACCAGATAGCGAGTGAGAATCTGAATGTGCCGAGTCTGTTTGTTCTTCAAGCAGCAAGAGTGGCCTTCCATACTTGGAAATATTTACCAAGCTATAGCTTAATCCTCGAACCGAGGGGGGGGGAGGGAAAAAGCACCACCTACACTCCCGGAGGAGTTGAGATGGGGATTAAAGCCTGCAGTCTTTACCTCACACCTACACACACCCGCCCCCGCCCACTCGAGCAGCGGTGAAATTTCACAAACTCGGATGTTTTTGGGCCTCCCCGTGGTGTTACAAAAAAAAAAAAAAAAGAAAAAAGAAAAAACGCTGGCCGGTATTGATGCTGACTCGGTTTGAAAGTGCTCCGGGCTCAGGCATCGTGATGAGTCACCTCCAGCTGATCTAAGAGCAGTTTGAGGAGCTCGCCCGCCGCAGATATTTCAGAGTCGAGGAACAGATTAGAGCTCGGCCCGCTTTGATCCTGCTAATATGATGCCTGCCATCTTTTCCGCCACCTTCGGTACACGAGACGATTTGCCTCTTCCCTGCCAGCAATCAGTAAAGAGGGTTTTTTTCATCTTCTCCTTTTTCCTCATCGGGTTTTCTGGCTCTCAGTCATCGTGTAATAACATTATATTCAGAGATGTGCTCAGTGTTTTTGCAAGCGTGGAGAGTAAGCAAGTTTGTTTTCTTCACTGTGAGTCACGGCGGACGAGTTTACTCGGTTGCACTTTTGCATTCAGTTGGTTTCAAGCAAAATCAGGGTTTGCAAACACACTGCACACTTGCAAGCTGCTCGTTAATTGGAGACACCGCCGTGTCTTATTTTGGCGGCGCCGGTTATGAGGATGAGGATGTTTTTGCTGAGTAGCACATGACAACAGTCCTGACACCCATTAAATCTCTTTTTTGGGGTTGTTTTCTGCATGTGGTTTGGATTATTTTGTTGCTACTCAGGGAAAGATCATACATTGAGTGCTATTTTTCCATAACTGCATTATATGACAAAGATTTTGAAATCATTTGCACTATTTACAGCAACAACCTGGTTTTAATTTGCCTTGAGAGGACATCACCGCCAACTTCTGTCAGTTCAACTACACTGTGGTGATTCATGACAATTATTTAATTTTTCGTCATAATGAAGCTCACAAGATGAAAACATGATCATATGTAGACTTTTTTCTGTAATTACAACTCATTCTGATTGGAAATTAAACTAAATCTGCACATTCAAACTGTAAATTTCTGAGTTTAATGTTAGAAAAGGCCCTGAAACTTAACGCCAAGGTGCAGATATGCATCAGACTACACACACGCACACTTTTCCGTTTATCAGAAAGTAGCACAAACATTTAAAATGAGCCTTATCTCAAAAAACGTTGAAAACCCTTTAAGAAAATCCCTGGATCCACACCAAAAACTAATCTCTTGTTCCTTGGCTCATTGCCCGACTTTCTGACTGAATTTCAACAAAAATGTTTTCTCGATGTCAGGCTCACAAACAAATACAACCACTTTGACTGACTGTCTTCATTACTATTTCCTGGAGCGCAGATACACATTTCTTGAGGGAAGTCTCTCCGTTTACGGGTCCAAATACGACGATAATTAAAATGTCCAAGTGTGAGTGAATGAGTCATCTTTGGCTTTCTCTTTGGTGGTCCCTATGAAGTATACGGCCGCTAAGAAGCTTTCTTTCAGGAGATAAAGTCAAGGCACGAGAAATCTTGCTTTCAATTTAACACACACTGGGAGTCGGCGGTGCCCTTCTACACTGTTGCTTTTCTACTCCTGCCTGGACACGAAGAGAAAATGGACTCATTCAAACGTTTGTAATCTGTCTCTGAAGACGCAGTGCATGTCTCTGCACGTCGGGGGGGCAAAACTCAATCTGTTCTGCCAGTGGATTTTTTTTTTTTTTGGATGCTACATTTTCAGAAAACACACACGGACAGATTCGTCCCTCGATGGTTGAAATGTGAGCTGTAACGATGATTGTGTGAGGTACCACATGATGAAATGCTGCTGTAACGACAGAAAAATACATCTGATTTCCATAAAGAGGAAATCAGACTGAAACCGGAAGAGGAAACCACGGCGGAGTGATGAGCCTCCAGTAACTTCATTTCTAATCCTTTAAATAAACACGGTGTCCTCTGGTTTTGTTACACGTGCTCAAGTTCGATTTTAAAAGGGGAAAGCTTCAAATGAGGCACAGTAGGCGAATTAAAATTGAACAGTTTTAATCTAATAAGTTGACATTTAAATGAGTTTTAAATTAATTTAGCCTGCTGTTCAGCGCAGCAGCGAATACACCGAGCATCGCATTTATTGTTTCACCGTTCTCCATCATCACTGCAAATACAGAGAATATTTCAATTCATCCAGTTTCATTAAAGTGCAGCTCTTTATTTTATTTGTTTCTCTTTTGTTTTAAGATTGAATATGCTAATTTTGCAAAACTCTAAGGACTTGACAGCCCTCCAAAGAAAGACGTCTGCGCTCATTCGGTATCAATGAGCTGCACGTTCTTCTCTCAGCGGAGAGAAACGAAACAGGGTCTGTCTTTTGTATTTGTCATATCTCCTCCAGCCCATGGTGACCGCAATGTGTCTCAGACACTTTGGCTCACAAAGGACAGATCGACACCACGGAGCCAGGGGAACTGGAGCATTGTGGGAAATGGCTTCCCTGTGGCCATTTTGAACACGCCGGGCCATCTAACCCTCACGTGTTGTCTCCTCTTAAGCTCATCCAGAGGGGACTGTTTTTTTCCTCTCTCTCTCTTTCACTATGTGAGGATCATACGACTGCACTGACAGAGACAAGCCGCCACATCTGATGGTTACTAAACACTACGTGGCTGCCTCGAGCACACAGCGGAGTCACTGAGGAAATACTTCATCATACTATATCATTAAAGTACATGTTCTGCTTTACACACACGCAGGGCGTCGATAGTGTTTCAGGCAGACACTCCATCCACGAAGATCTTCTTTAAAGATAAAAAAATAAACTTAATAACTGCGTAAGTTTTATTTCTGATACTCTTTGAACTGTCAATTAAGACTGATAGGACGATGGCTCATTAGCTTCATTTGCAGGAAGAGTGAATGCAACATCAGGAAAACTTTCAATGTGCACATCTGCAGCAAGTTAAAACAGGAAGTTGTAGCTTTATCATCATCCCAACGGACAGTTTGCCTTTGTTTTCTCTTCAAAATAAACCTACTTGTCTTGGGGGGGTTTTAAAACCTTTGAAATAACTTCACAGCTTGGGCTTCTTGTTCTTACAGTCTTACATCTTAGAATCATGTTTGAATGGTAAAATACACTATTTTTTTCCCCATTTTATTTAACACATTCAACAAATGCCTTGTAATAGACTTTTTTTTCGTATCCCTGAAGGCTGAATTGAAAGCTGGATTCAGTGCACAAAAATAAAAACTGCTCATACTGCCCCATCATGAAACATAACCATAGCATGATTATTAGGCAAAATACTGCTTTAAAATGAGTCTTTCTCTATTAAACTCTTGACTACAACCACTGTATGAGTGTGCATCCTGGATAGACTGTCACTGAATGTTCAGTGTGTACTGAATGTATTCCCTGGTGTATTTTTTAAAATCTAATTTGTAAATTTGGCAAGAAAGGTATCTCATTTCACCTTTCCCCAATCAAACAGCGCTGGTTGTTAACTTGGCTTTCATCACGAGGATTATCGCTCAGCAATTTGAAGAACGCCACTTTCCGTTCTGTCACAATTTTTCTCTCCAAGTGACTCGAAATTGCGTCTGTCTGGTGTCACTTCGGGCTCGGACTGATTCAATGAACGAGGACGGAAATGAAATAGCAGCACAGTCAGATTACAAAATGGAAAGCTGAGCGCCGCCTGTCCCGCCTGAAAAGGAAACATGGCGACAGTGGAGGAGGAGGATTTCATTTTGAGCTGGAAAGACTCGATGAGAGTGCGACAGAGAGACATGTAGGCCACCCGGAAAAATATTATAATCCTCATGCAGCTACTGATGGGGACAAAAAACTGCTCTGACTGGATTATTACCATCATTTCCTCAGATAACTTTTTTCACCTGATGTTTAAGATGTGAATAATTCACTTTGCTACCAAACAGAAACATGATAAGTTTGAACATTTTAATAAGGGACTTATCTGTCACCTCTGATTAGATCTTTGGGCCTTTCTCCACATTTATAAATAAGGTTAAACTAAACTGAGATTATCGTCATCTTCATCATCATCTACAATGTGCATTAATTAAATCAGAGCCAAGGTGTTGCACTCGCCATAATTCATCCAAAAAGTCCACATTCCTGGTCCAATGCAATGCAAGCACCTCTGTGATGCTGTACAGTCCTAACAAGTTGATATCTAGTAGGCATAATGTGAATATAATTTGTTTTTTTCATTTTAGCAAAGGATTGCACACATAGATGGTGACAAATTCGAGGAAAAACCAACATAAAGTGTCTCAGTAAGGTGTTGGTCCACCTCCAGAACAGCTTTAATGAAAAGATATTCCCTCATCTGGTGTTGTGATGATGGTGGTGGAGAGCTCTTTTTAACACTTTGCTCCAAAATCTCCCACAGTTGTTCAGCTGGGTTGAAATGTGGTGGCTGTGAAGGCCATAGCATCTGATTCACATAATTTTCATCCCTGTCAAACCTTTCAGTGACCCTCCGATGGATGGGTGGCATAAAGGTGATCACTCAACAACTTTGGATTGATTTGCAGTGAATCATCACTCAAAAGGGAGCGAGTGGACCAGGAAATCACCTCCCACAGCATTACAGAGCCGCTGGATCTGCATTTGTTATAATTATCAACTAATTCTGTTTTTTTCCTTTACTTTATCACCCTTCTATAAACAAAAAGTTAAGGAAAGATAAGAATTATTGCTTAAAGTCATCTGAAGGGGGAGACATGAAAGTTTCTACTATAATTGTCCAACAGCTGTTCAAAAAGAGACAATCATGGCCATCAAATTATCCAAGATGCCAGCATAAAAAAGTAGTAAAGCAAAAAAGTTGCATCTGAGAAATTCGATGGCATCTTATCAGTCATCAGTCATCATGTCTCCAGAAAACCAGTCATTGAGTGGCATCAGTCACAACTTGATGTATGAATATGCTGCTGTTTTAGGTCTCTGAGCAGTAAAATATAATGTATGGATTAGTTTGCTTTGCACTAAATAATTACTTTGCAGCACTAAGCCTCCTCACTGTCTCACAGAGAGACCTGGCTGAGTAAGAGCTTATAAGTTAAATGAGACAGTTGTCAGTCCCCATGAGCCGACATTAACCGGCAGATTCATCACTCTGAAAGTACGAGCTGTCGGGATAATATTCAGAGTCAAGGGAAAGCATGCAACATGTCTATGTGCTTGGATGTGTCAGACAGGAAGCTACTAAACTACATAAAAAAGTAGAAATAATAAAACTTTTAATGTGTGTATAGCTCAGGTGAGAACTATCTAGAAAGTGTTGTTAAATTAAGGGTAGGTGCACTCTGCAGCAGCCACTTATTATCTTTTATCATAAGTGAATTTCACAATGACTCCATGTGCAAACTTTTCTCTCCTGCATGCATGCTGACCCAGACTGCTCTGCAACCTCCTGATGTCTTCAAACTCTGTGAAACAAATTAGCAAACAAAAAAACTAAATGCTGCCAAAACACTGGCTAATTACTAAATGGAACATAAAACTTTTTAAAAATCCCACCATAATTATGTTTACTATAAGTGATGGAAAAATAAATTCTGCAGAACAACAAAATTGTGTTGCAGGAAGCACTTAAGGCCCCTCTTTTATCGCATGGATAATTTGGTCAAATCATTATTATTATTATGGACCACAGGGAACCCGGGGGATTAGTGGTACAGTAGGAAACTGTTCTTTCTGGGGATTATCAGTGGTTGCTGAACGTGAGGCAAGTTTAAACAGGGAACAAAGACTGTGCACAGGAAAGATGTGGAACCGTGGCACGCTGGGATTTTAACCCAATCATATGGCATGAAGGATGATTAATATGCCCGCTAATGGGAGGAGGCTGAGATGTCTCTGGATGCGAGATCAGGTATGAGGCGTAAACAGCAGCGAACACTGGCAAGCTGAAGGTGGGAAGTGCACAGTGCATCAATCACCGGTGACAGCTGGGACAGACGCAGGGAGCTTCATCATCGAGAGAGGAGTGGGTGCTCCACTACGTCAAATCAGACGGTGCTAATTAGCCGTTTCTGAAAATCTATGCCTCTGACCAGCGACCGAGAAAAACCTCTCCAACTACCCAGAATGAAAAGTTACATGAGAATTATCAAGCAACTTTACAGTAAAGGTATTTTTTGGTATTTATTCTTATTTATCCATGGAGTTACAGCTCTTTTGGGTACACTTAATTAGTAACTGAAATCACTATTTAAAAAAATATGAACTCAATATGAACTGAGAAGTCATAGTAGGCTCACTGCTGCTAAATAGTCAACTTTTAGTCAACCTGAAGACTTTTTTTGAGAAACATTTGCCGTTTTACAGGATTTTCAGGATCTCTGACAACAGAAACAAGATCTTCATTAACAAAAAAAGTTCTACTTGTCCTGAGTTTTGGTTGAGAAAAAACAAATAACTGTTATATTTGTTTGACTGTGTTTGTTTTGGGTACATTTCCATGTTGCTGATGTAGATGAAGGCCCCTTTTGTTGTCATTACTCATTTGAAGTGCTCTGCAGTTGAACTATGTTAAAAGACCTGCATAGTTTGACTTCCATGTTTGACAAGTGTTTCTATGTGTTTATGTGTGATTATGTCTCTGAAGTCAGAACACATTTACTTATCTAACAAATCTTACTTAGCTTATACAATTGTGAAAATGTTTCCTCTGCAACATTTGCATTTGATATTTCTATGCAGACGTATGCTGGCTTTAAAAATGATTTCAGCCCCACTGGAGTTTCCCCCTCAAACTCCACATTCACCATCAGTATACCGTGTACAGAAAAGGCCAGCGCCTCTCGTTCTCCTCACTAAAGCCACTCCAGTCCTTCTGATCACAGCTGACTTCACTCCACTGAATTAGCACACAGCGTTCTGGGCTACAGGCTCAGGGGCCATGTTGGAGCCTCAGTGGTGAATATTAGATTGCACGCCTCCAGATCTCATTAAAGGAAGCAACAGGACAATGTCTGCATCTCAAATGAGACCAGGGGCCATCAGGCATCCTGACTCCCTGGTGGATTTACTGATTTGATTGATATTGTGTGTATGCGTCAGGGCATAACAGGAGGGTAAGATGTCCTTTTCGGTAAATATAATTAGGCCACTTTTACAAATTACACAATTTGGGTTGGAATTTGGGATTGTAAAGCATGCTGCAAATATCCCACATTATACGGCCCTTTACATACACAGGTCATGTGATAAATTCAATGAAGACAGACACTTACAACAGCTTCAGTTCGAGGGCTTTCCTTCAGTCTTCCCTTCCAAATGACAGCTCACTGAAAGAGAAATATCAAGGGGTCAGTGCCCTTTGAAGACAAACATTACGTCAAGAAGAACTATATAAACCAGCGTGTAAATACAACATCATAACACAACACACAAATGATTCATCCGTTTTATTCCAGCCGCTGTGGTTGGTACAATTTAATGAAATGTGTCAAATGAGTCCATGAATAAGGCCTCCAAGAAAATTACACAAGTGGGTCATTGTAAGTTTTTTAACTAAGATGCCCAGTATTAGACTCAAATTATTAGTTTTAAATAAGAACTATGTGCGCCTGAAGGCAGGACTTTCATAGTGGTTAAACAGTAGTCTTTAATTAATACAATTAAGTACCAATAAAAGCTCCCAGTGTCCACTATTAAGTGAAAAGAGGCTGATATTCCAGAGAGGTGAGATGAGAGTCAATAAAAGACCATTTACTATGAAATTCATTATATTTGTAGGACTGAGAAAATCTGTTACACCTTTGTAATTGCATCTCTATTAATCACCTGTCTTCATTTCAAGCAGCTCTCATGTCCTCATGCCAAAATCTCTACTTCGCACCACATTATTATTACTGATGGGCCGTATAAGAGGTGTTTTTGACTCAAAGAAAAGTGTAAATTAAACATGGAAAGGCTTGTCATCTGAGTTGATAAGGCAAGAGTCTGTTTTTATTTAAATATTTTTTTCTTTAGAGAACAGTTCAGAAATAGTATTGAGCGAGAAAAGAAATCATTCTCAGGCGGAGGTGATCTAATCAATCCAGAAACACGAGCATAATCTCATCTGAAATAAACAGATGGGATGCTTTGTAAATGTCCATTTATAGTTTGTGATCCCAACTTTCTTTCAGCACCTTAAGAGTCTAATAGGCCTGAAATTGGGATAAAATTATTAAGCTTTCAGTCAGTTAGTTTGTGTTTCAACCAGTTAGGCTTAATAATGAAAGTCTGGCTTCAACCCAAGCTTGGTGGTTTATTTTGAAATGTTAATAAGTCTGACAGTAATTGGTGACAGAAATTGGTGGTCTCATTTGCAGGCAGCAGATGGCACGCCACGCAGCAGCGACACATAAACAACATACAGTATGTTGGGCCACTTAAACGGGTTCAGAGGACAAACAAGCTATATGAATCAGAAGAAAGTCATGAGCGCGATTTACACACACACACACACACACACACACACACACACACACACACACACACACACACACACACACACACACACAC
>JBAJHX010000002.1:3530337-3556106 GCA_037176925.1 Amniataba percoides | reverse complement strand
ACACACACACACACACACACACACACACACACACACACACACACACACACACACACACACACACACACACACAGGGGATTCCTCACAACATCTCTGACAGTTCAACCATGTGATAAAATTAGAGGGTAAAAACACATTAATACAACAGCTGTCTGCGATCACAGTAACAAGACAAACAAATGAAAGAACTTGAGATTGTATAAAATACTTCCACTTCTTCCAAAACTACTGAATCCATATTTAATTTATACATAAATCTTAACAAGTCCCACTCTGACATGGCCATAACTATCTTATACACCAACTTCACAGTGTTTTTTAATTGGCCTTTGCAAGTATACTGCTGTTAAAGTGAAATCTGGGGATATTATTCGGCACAAGGAAGCCAGAGTCCCTCAGGGAGGCGAGGTGTTGCCCTCCTAAATTAGATATAAGTGGGGTGGAACAATATCACACCTTAGAAGGGGGTCTAAAATTTGCATCAGCAGGATTGAGAACTACGATGTAATGAGGCAAATTTCAGCTCTGAGTTTTTCTGAATTCTGCAAGTCACATTTTTCTACCAAAGTGCAGAGGAAAGCAACATTTTCCAATATTTACAGAATAACCATGTTATTCTGTGGATGAACATACAGACAGAGACACAGAGAGAGAGAGAACAGAGGACGTTTTGTCCATTGATTGCTAATGGCAGAAAATCAGTAACCAGACCTGGCCGGCTGTCTTCCAAAAGATGATGCCGTGAAAGATATAAACAGCCGCTAATTAGAGGCTGATATTTACCAGCAGACAGCAGGAGGGCTTTGAAAGCTAACTCTGTGCTTTTACTGAGAAGGTGTTTCGTGAACGTGCAACTGCCGCGTGGATAAGAAAAACAAACACCTCGCCGCTTGCCCGTTGGGATTTATGGTCCTAAAATAGACCTAAATGCCCGGGGAGACCGGTCACCCTCACTGGCAGTCATTGACACCTAATAATCTAGGTGAAGAGGGCCTAAAGACATGTCTATTTTTAAAGTAGAAGGGTCGAGAACATACCCTTTATCGTGAGTGACGGGGACTGGGGGCCCCACAGCTAAACTACACTGCAGGACGTCTGAAATTAAGATGTCATGGTGCTCAAATCACATGCAGGGAATGCCCTGAAATCAACGACAGCAGTGTTTACATCACTAGATTCTTTAAAAAGAGGCAAATAATGAAATATAGTTAAAAAATTGTTTGAGAACGTCACAGAAAAATGGAAATTCATCAATCCATCCAACCAGTTTCTAAATTATAAGGAGTAACTGAAGGTGAAATAAATGTGGCACCTGGTGTGTGTTCAACTTTCAGTATGCTAATCCTAAAAAAATCATCTGTGTATTTTACCCCTCTTCAGAGCTTTCATGGCTTTTGCACCATCACAACTTTGGTTGCCCGTCTTTCATTCTCTGCTGTCATATTCAAAAGGAGCCGTCTTATGGTGGTCCGCTTTCACACGAACATCCCCTGCAAACACTCGCCCTGGGAGTCTGCTGGAGGAGAGCTCAAACAGTATTATCAGAGATTTCATTGCTGGTCTGCAGGTCGAAGCCATCTGTCTCAACAGCAGCAGAGTGACCATGTTGTCTTTTCATGGTAAGTCCTCACTGAGGTCCTCGGAAATTGCATTAACTGCGTGGTGTAAAAGTCGATTAAACAAAAATCTGTCTTTGGTAAGTTTTTCTTTTGATTGTTTGGTTATGCTAAAATACTTTTTTACACAGCATGTTAAGGTTGAGGCTGTGTGTGTGTGTGTGTGTGTGTGTGTGTGTGTGTAAGACAGTAGAAGTTCATTATGTTAAATTTAAAGAAAATCAACATAAAATGCTAATGAATGCATAATTCACTGCTGTTATGCAGAGTTGGCCACATCGAGATAAAAGGTTTGGGCAGTATCTAATATTTCATAGATTCACACCTTCCTGACGTTCCACCAGGATATTTAGAAATATGATGGTATTTGTGTAAATTAAAAAAAAAGAATGAAAAATATGTGAAAGCTGCATTTGGCACTTGCCCAGTGTTAACTTCAGACCCTCTGCGTAGGCGGCAGTGGCAGACTGGTGCCGCGTGTTGTGCACTACAATGCATCATCCTGTCTATACAGGTTTAATTGAACGTGGAGAGTCTGTATTGTTGACGGCACTGAAAATCATACCTTCATACTGCCAAAACTTAGTTGCTGGCACTAATTATCCAGTCGGGTGCCATTTAAACACTGATGATGTTATTAAAAGAGCCCCACTCAAACCTCGAATGGAGGAAAACCATGTGGAAAACATAAAAAGCTATCTAGTGTTTCCAGTAGACAAATTGAAAATGCAAATAAAAAGAACAGAAACTAACTTTTTTTTGTTTTGAACAGACATGAGAGGCGGTCTTAACTCTGGTTTGGATTAAAAAAAGAGAACTGCATCCATCATTCAGCATTTCCTGGCCTTCACCTGTGAGTACTGCATGTCAGTTTCAAAGCAGAAAGCTGAGGGAGTTCATCAAATAGAGCAAGAGTAAAATCTCAAATCTAACAAGCAGCCTAAACGGCCTCCAATCCTGGAACATGGTTAAAATGGTCGTGTCAAAGAGGCCAATTAGATTTACTTTTGCAAGAGCAAAGGATTTTTATATGGCTGAAAGTTAAACTTAGTGTCAGTCATACATATCACCCAGCTTACACAGTTTAAAGTGCATGTTGCTTCAAAAGGAATAGCAAAAAAAAAAATCATTAGCAAATCGATATATCACACAAAGAAAATATGCATTTATATCAGTTCTACTACTTAAACACTTTACAACAGCTTGAATAATACCAATAATTTTGTATGTAATCACCATAAACAATGGCCATACAGCATCAGCACAACATAATACATTAACATACCATTTTCAGATATCTGAAATTCGGATAAACAACGATCGTCCATTTATCTCGCTCCTCTAGACAACACATCAAATATTCTCCAGTGTACACAACACTGCGATACTCATATAGAACAGGAAGGAGAGTCTCATGAAAAACACAAACACACAATATTAAACTTGGGCTCATATTGGTGTTTAGATCTCAACATCTATTTAATAAGAAGCTGAGGGGACCCATGTTTAAGGAACAATGGTGGCCCCTTTGTTTAGCAGCAGGCACACAAAGCCAATATCCGGTATGGTGATATTACCCCCGGGAAGGAAGAGCCTTCATCATTCTGTAAATTTCACGCCATCCTCTCTTTAGACTTTGAAGGGCTGGATGGAGCCACGTCCATTGTTTTCCTGAAGCTGGTTGCTTCCTTCCCACCAGACAGGCAGCCTCGACAACAGCCAGTTCTGAGGCCCACTTGAATTTGGCTCGAAGAATTTGGCAGAAGGAAGCCAAACAGCCTGTTAGCAAACGTCCAAAAGATGAATACACCTCTATTTTGCCAAACCTGTACACAGGGGCACTTGTATTTTTGTGGGCTGCAATGAGCCAGCCGTATGACACTGTCTGCTCTCCCCCCTGTTTGCGAGCTGTTTACATATCATACATGACTGATGGCTTCTTTTGCCAGCGGAGTGACAGCTGGAGTTTTCTTGGACTTCCAGACAAATTATCTATGCACTAGGTCAGCACGGTTTTTTGGGACGCAGTTTTTTTACTGAATTGAGTAACAAGTCTTTTTTTTTACTCGTCAATTATAAAGTTTCTGGTACTGTCAGTACGATGCATATCTGTGATAAGATCTCTGTGATTGAGCAAATTCAAAACTATTCTTGCTCTTTAGACACTTAATGGATACAGGTAGGTCCGGATTATTTTGTGCAAAATCCTTTTGATGAACAAAGTAAAGGCGTCACATTAAAGACAACTTGTAAGAGTCGTCTCATTTTGTGCTTTTTTGTCACTGCAACAGTGTTATGCTGTCTTGATTAACTGATAGTTACACTACATGTATATTAGTATTCTTATGAAATTCAAGGAGTGCATTTAATTTTTTTTCCTCAAATGACTGAGAATATTTTTCCACAAACTGCGTACATTCTGCAGTAAAAGAGAAGCAGTAGTAGCAGTAGTAGTAGTAGTAGTAGTAGCTGCTGCAGCAGAGGGCCCTTTTAGTTGTAAATAAATGAGACTAAAGCATCCCATCTGTAAATTTTGATCCTTGTTCAGTGAAGTGGTGCTATTTCTAATGACATCTGAAAGCAGTCACAAACTGAAAAAATGATCCAAAATAAATGCACTCTTTCCTTGAGACTCAACAGAAGGACAGCCTAACTCTTCACAATTATAAACAACTTCTGGTCATTGAAGGTCAAACATGGTTTTTCTTTTTTCTTTTTTTTTTGCTATTTCATACACCATCTGGCCAAAAACAGGCAGGTATGCTTTGATGCCTGCATTCACGCATCCGGGCCAGAAACCTCCAGAACGACATCGAACTAAAACAGACATTTCAAAATCAACTTTCACAGAGAGAAACACAATCAGTGCAGAGAGACAAGACGTCTGCATCCCTCGCAGGCAACAACATGCAAGTTAGTGTAAAAAAACAATAAAATGGCAAACCCGGAAAGTCTCCTGGTGCTTAGAAACAGAAAAACAGGGGCAGTGAGGAACAAGACAGGCTCCCCGTGATGCATTTATAGATTTAAGATAGACTTCTTTTCTCTGCTGCAAGAAAGAAAGAAAGAAGCTCGAGCATCTCAGATAAAGCAGCACTTCAAAAGCCTACATCAATCAGATGAATAGAAAAGAAGAACTGTACATGGATGCTGCTGCTGGGGCTGATGATGGAATATCTCTTTTTTTAAATGGGTTTTCATGATAAATAATACTTTGTCATGCAGCCTTATCATTAAATTATTTTTGCTAGTATTGGGCATTCCTGTAAAAGCTTTTTTTTTTAATACCCTCATCTTTTCGGTGCTTTCACAGCCCGACCAAACCCGTCTTCTGCGCATCAATTCTGCTCAGCTCCCCATCTGCTGAGGCTGGAGGAATAATTAAATGTTTTGTTTGCTTTGTTTTTTTTGTGCAAAGGAGAAAGGATGGGTCTCCGCTGTCAGTTTCTGTATGATCCGCTGCTCCGGTCTGACCAGGCCTGTCAGTCAAACGCTCCTCTCTCTTGACATCAAAAACATTTGATAATCACGCCGCTACAGATGCTGAAGAGGGAGGAAAAGGAGAAACAGCCGGGTACACTGCGCCTACTAATTACGCTGCCTGAGATGTCTCTTTGTCACCGGACTAAATTGCGTGACATTTAACAATAAATTGAATTTTTTTTTGCCCATTTACTTAGCTGAATGCACAAGGGTAACAATCAAATCTGAATGCATGCAGATGAAAACTGAGTATGTGACAGGAATATACGAAACAGGCGGATCCAGTTCGGCGCTTCCATAGCTTTGGTTGCATTGTTCAGAGGGAGAACATAAGCTGATGAGACAGACTCGTCACTTTGATTATGGAGATGCATTTCTTTGGCAAACACATGTTTACCTGTCAAACCACTGCAGCCTTCGCCGGGCGGGCTGCTCTGGGTGTAGGTGGAGTGACTCTCCACGAAACTCCAAAGCGAGGCAATCTCAAACCCAATCTGACCAATCTGAGAGGCATTTTCATTCTAATCTGGAGCTTGTGTTTTCTCGTTGAGGCTCTTTGATTGTTCACAAGGGCCCACATTTACTTAACAGCACTAAGGTACCAGTTTTTATAGATGTTTTCCGCTGATGGAGCCAGAAAATAGCGATTACCTTGGAGCCACTACAACCCATCTGCACTCAGCATTAAGTAAATGAAGTAAACCTATTAAGGACTGAGTAAATAAACTGAAATGTTTTTTTGGGTTTTTTTTTCCTGAATAAATGAAACGTTGGATCTGGATGAGTGCTACAAAGAACTTCAATAACCGTCTGGGTAAAGTGAAATGCCCTTGAAGCTGGCACTCAAATCAGACAGCATAATAACATTCAGATGGTCTCCCTGCATGATGATGACACAGCACTGGCAAGCCCTGCCTCTCCGGTGCTTTGCCCTTGAATGATAAAGCCTTTACCCTTTGCATTTACACAACTCCATCACAGGCTCCTCTCCTCTGAATCTGCAGAAAAGGTAGAGAAACATCACAAGTTGCATCCATTCTTGCACCTGAGACTCCCTCTTAATGCGGGAGTTGAGAGGTAGGCAGATTTTGCATAACTTGAAGCCTCACATGGTTTATTGGAGGAGACAACCATGACCGTGTGCGGCGTACCGCCAGGCTCGCTGGTCACCTCTGGTCAGGATGACCCACTTTGAGCCGAACATCGATCAAACACTCTTTCATTTGAAAGAGAGCATCTTAAGCCTCAGCCAGTCTGGGTAAGCTGTTTAAGGCGATAGTCTTGGGATTAAACCTAGATCCATAACGCCATTCCATGAGAGACAATCTGTCTTTGTTTAAGTGATACACTACTGTACCTTCTGCACTGCCAGATAGCGAGCTAAACCCGGGCTATTGATGAGATGTTTTGTAGATTTAGAGAACGGGTAAACCTGGAAAGTGGATGAGATGCTCTTTGAACCCTCCCTCCTCTCCGCTTAGGGGTGATCAGGACTCAATCCTCTCACGTAACACAATCAAACTGAATGACAGCACTCAGAGTCTGCACTCGGGATAATCATGCAATCAAATTGCATTATTTGGCTTCCACAGGTGCAAAGCAAATTTGGAGCATTTGCCATTGACGCTAATTTGAGCCGTATTTGGCTCATTCTCCTCGACAGATCTCTGTGGAAATCATTACTTTGTGATGAGAGGGTTTTCTTCGTGTTTGAATGTTTGGTAATGGGATGTTGCAGACTATAATTTGAGAGATAACAATTCTGTGAAGGACTCAAGTGCCACATTGTATTTTTCATTCATAAACATATACAGCCAAATATCCTGTCCAGCCCTCAGGAAACAATCAGCCGGTGTTCTTGTGGTCATGCAGTCAAAGCAGGGAAAAAATATTTTCTCTCTAGAGACAGAGAGTGAAATAAATATACACATCACGTATTCATTTAATCATAGTTTAAATGTAAATTACCAGCTTCAAATCTACTGTGATTTCTCTACATCGTCCATGTTATTGCATTAAAGACACAGCATTCGAGCTTGAAGAGCTAAATAAGAACGCGACATAATTATGTGTTGGCAGAACAAGACAACCTTTGTGACGTGAATGTGAAAATGGGCATTGTTACTGCATGCAGATGGCACATGAATATCAAGTTGAGAAGAAAAGAAAAAGATCTCGCTGAGCAGGAGTCTTTTTGCCAACGCTGACTTTACCAGCCCTGTTTTAAGGGTTGCTAGGCAACACTCATTAGTGTGCGCCGCTGATGGAGCCAGAGAGACGGGATATGTGAACCCGAAGTTAGACTTCTGCTCAGAGGCAATTGGATCTCTTCAGGGACAATTTGGGAACGAACGCCAACACCTGACACACTGCTCTGGTGAACCTAAACACACACAGTACGGCCGAATGTTAAATCAGCTTTTTGCAAGCTTCAGAAGTTGTTAAAATGTCAGCCTGGGATATTAATTTGCTGTAGAGTACATATTGCATTTTATCACTGTGGGACACTGAACACATGTCGGGAATTAAAGTCAAGTTTGCTTTGAAGTCAGTACATCTATATGTGTGCTCAGTCTTTGTTTTGGCATCTGATAGGAATTCAGTCAAAATTGTAATTACAAAGTAAAGTAAATTTAAGTTATATCTATTTTTCTGCTTTGTTCCAACTGATGATATTAGTATTGGTAATTTCTTTGTCATATCAATGAATCATGTATGTTGTGCTGACCTTACAGGACTACCACAACTAGACCAATGAAACACACACTTGTTGAATGGTTTTAAGGACAGATGTACTAATATGGGCTTGTTGGGAAAAACAAGGAATAAACCACCTCCTCACCAACCTTCGAATGCTGTAAAATGCTCAGTCAATGGTTCACCATGAAAGATGACAGCACGCCAAAGGAAATGTTCACCAAGAGGCTTGAATCTTTGATGCCGTATTCAAAACTTATCCAAAAAAAAAAGGAATATGGACAGTAGCTGTCTTATAATAACAACTCGATTTCAACAACTCACTTTTGTCAACTTCATTTTGAGGATTCTTTCCGTTCTCCATAATTCATACTGGACGTGAGCCTGTTTCATTTAGTTCCTGCTGTAACTTGGGGGTGCAGAGTGATGTGAGACAAGATATTTTTTTACAGCTGAGGATGAAAGCAAAAAGTCACGGCCTATTCTTGGCTGGTGGAAGAAGTGGAATGTCTGCCTGTGCTTTCGATGAATTTCTCCTATTGTGTTGCTGAATATGAGTGGAAATTCCAGGGTCGAGAAGGAAGTCTTCACTCGTTTGACATTAAACTCGGAGTTTAGCAGCAACATTTTCTGCTATCAAACTCCATTATAGCTGCTGACAGTATCATGAGATAACGCAGCATCGCCAGCATCTATACAAAAGAGAAAAATACAGCCTCATTCGAGAAAATGGACTCAGATATTGGGGTCAGAAACAAGAACACTAGATTTGGATTTTTTTAAAACCAATGAGGTTGCTCGCAAATGACTGCCAACATGCAGTTTTGCATTCAGATAGCTATTGCCAGCAGTTTCATTACTGACAGAAAAGCCTATTTGCTATTATATTGCCTCAGATGTGCAAGTCGGTCAAAATGGGGAAAGAAATGGGAGGAATAAAATACAAAGCCAGAGTGTTATTGTAGAAAATCCACAGTTTTTAGTGTTTGAAATGGGTGACTGTGACCTCATGATAAGCACAAATCACCCAGCATCAACTGAAACACATGAACACACACACACAGACTAGAGTTTATTTAAATATACTCCCCCTGCAATGATTCTTAGTTATTCTTTTCATTTCACGACTGGAGGGAAGGAAATAACCAATAACCTTTTAATGATATGTTTGCCCTTGTTATTGTGGGTGCACACATTTGATCTGGAGCACATATTGTAGATCACATCCAGATCCAGTTCATTAGTTTCAGATTGAGTGCTGGCTATTTTGCGGTTAAGAGAGTAGAGAAAATCCAATTTTGCGCTCATCCTACTCGCCAATTCTTTCTTTGGGAATCTTTGAGGTGGCCCGTCTAATGAGCTCCCATGAAATTTGGTTTCCACACCAGACAATATACCTCATTGTGTTCAGGCCAACATTTATTTCTCCTCTCCCCTCCACACTTAGTGCGTGCACACACACACACACACACACAAAGCAATTTGAATTGGAGGAAGCTGCCAAGTGTATGTTTTCAGTCATTACCTTACAGCCGATTAATATGACTATTAGCAGAATGGTCTTTTATATGGGGCCATTTCTAAGTGGCTAATGTGCAGCACACTATGAAGGTCAGTTGTACAGAAGTTAAAACAGGCTCTGATCTTCCCCCATGTACCTTTAAAGAGTTACTGTCCATCACAGGCTCCTCTCCTCTGTAGTCACTGTCATTGTTCCTCTTCTCCTCCGTCCCAGTCATAAAACTTCCTGGCTAGACTTTGTTCTTGTTACATTGCATTGTAATCCTGTATTATACTTATTCTGCATTAGCCAAAGCTTATAAGAACAATCATAGTCTAGTTTTGCTGTAGCCACCAGCAGACATACTAATGAAACCAGTATAAACAATAATAGTGTAAAGAAAGAAATACCAAAAAAACAAATTGTATTTAAACATAACAGTTAAAACTAAAGAAGTCAAACAAATAGGCCCGTTATGAAGCTGAATGGTGTAAAGGACCCATTTGATCAGGCAGCAGTGAAGCTTCATCTCAGGTTTGGATGACTCTTTAAATAAATATTGTGAAAAGTTACAGCAACCAATATATTTTTCAATGCACACATGTTCTGGCATTGTACTAAGACAAACTTGATACCTTTAAAATTATACTTTAATAGAAGTGACAAACCGGTGAGGGATTTATGTGTTCACTTAAAACGTTGCTGGCTGGAAATGTCTCTGTCTCCAAGGTAGACAAATAAATCAAACTTGACACTGCAAGAACTTTGATATTTGACTTTCTACATTACGTGGTGAATGCAGTTCAGTTAAGGATGATGGCAAATAAACTATGGTTCAGATCATAGTTCTGCATATTACACACGCAGCAGACCACCTCCTGCATTAACACTGACACAAACTGCGAGGTGCACAGTCATCCAACACACTGAGCTGCTGCAGTCAGAAATGTTGTACTGTTCTTGTCTGATCATCTTGTTGCACGGCTCCACTCCCAGATCCCAGAACCACCTCCTCAAAAAAGTAGGGCAGCCGTCAAGTTGGGAGTAAACTGCATAATGCAAGAGATTTTTTTTTTCCCTTTCAAACTGAGAAGCAACATGTTTTCCAAGTTACAAACTACAAGCGTGGTGTCATTGAGGTGGCTGTCCGTGGCCCCGAGTGCCCTACATGCTTATTTTTGGCCGGCTGTCAGCATTTAAATGGATAAACCGAAGGTCCTCTTGTACGTCAGGACATCGGGACAGAAACACACACCAACACACACACACACACACAAACTGCATCATCTTGCAGCCGCATAGATTAGACTGTTTTAATCAGGTTTGTTTGATGAGAGCATGGTTTGACTGGGACGTGCAGCTGGCAGCAAAGGACGGAAGAATTGAATTAGTCCTGCTGTAGACAATACAATAAACCTCTGTGGAGGTTCGTTCTTCAGAGTGAGTGCAGACAAATTTCCATAATATTAAGAAAGAAGTATCCGAACCACAGCAGATGAAAATGGGAAGAATTGTCATGGGCCAGTGACCATATGTCCAAGACTAATCATTATTGGTTTTTGTAGACTCTCACCAACACTTTCATCCCCCACAGGCCCAAAATGTGTGTTTTCTGCTTTGAGAGGACGCTCACCGTGGTAGTTTGCAGTTAATGAGGCAGCGTTGGGACAAGCACAGCTCTGATAATTCCTCAGTAATAGAAAATAAAGAGGCAAATAACAAGAAAACACAAATGACCTGCTGATAACGGCAAAAATAAAACTCCACAAAAATAAATCATTAGAAACCACAGGAGAGTTTGCGCAGGTGGTTTTAAAACCTGGATTTCATGGCGAGGTTTTTCTTCGTTCTCAAACTAATTTACCCTTATTTCTACAATAATATAAATCAGGACAAGGATTCATTTATTTTTGGAAAATTTAAAACCCAAAAGAATTAACTTTAGATGTATTTCACAGCCAAATGACATACAGGTTTCACCAACAGGCCTTTTGAGTACTGACCATCATAACGTTGTGGTGATGCTTATTTTCACAGCAAGGAACACTGAAACTGTGAAACGGGCAATCGCTCAGCGTGATGCGATTATACTCTCAAATGTTTACAGTATTTGTTCGAGTCCGGCAGCTGTTCCGAGTGACAAGCTTATTTCCACCTCCATTTTGAGAGAGACGGCAGGGGTCCGCCTGTGGCTCATCACAGCGGCGAAGTCAGTATTCTGCGAATCGAGCCATTTGAACCTTTTCTGACCTTTTATGTCTCATTAAGGAGTCGGGGCAAGCGCCCAGCACATCAAACTGAACAAAATGGCCGAGGTCCCCAGAAGGTTCGACCGCAATTTGTCAGAAATCTACTCCTTTTGAAACTTCTCTTTGAAAAGAATAGAGCTTTGAAATAATGTAGGGGGGTGGCTGAAGTTGTAGGTTAAAGGGATGCAATGTGTGCAAATGTGTTTTGACGCATGAAAAAGCCAATTCTTTGACTGTGACTGACTGAGATGTTATATTATCACCTGCAGAAGTTGGGTGCAGGTTGGTTTAGGACTCAGTCTGACTAGAAAGGACTCTTGAGGCCAGTTTAGAGGTGATATCTGATCCGCCGGGGTTACGGTGCAAGAAGTAAAGCCAGCCTGACGGATGAAAAAACCGCCATCGTCTCTTTGTGACGCAGCTCGCTCTGCCTAATCAGTTGTTTTTGTTCTGGCAGAAGAGACTCTACCTCCCCAGCTCACGTCCATTATCCATAATTAACAGAGCAGAGGGCTGCAGATGAGGCAGAGAGACTAAGTATGCAGATACAAGTGTGGGTTGCATAAGTGGAGCTCTCTCCTCAGTCATGATTCGAGCAGATTCGAAGAAGGAAGAGAAAAAAAATCATTAGAAAACAACCTTAACTTTATCTGACCCACACCATTTTAAAGAAAGTATGACTAATGAGCGTCATGCTGGTTTTTTTATGCAGAAAAACTCTAATTTGACCTATCAATTTTTTTTCCAGGAATTTATTACCACATCACAGCACCTCACTGAATATAAGTGACTCAGAACTTTGCAAAACAATGATATTACAGCTAATCAAACCTGGTAAAATGAGGCAATGAGTATCCAGCATAGTTAAGTGTAGCCTCTGTCTATATTCTAATCAGCTACCCATTCAGTGGTGAAAAGCATCGTTAAGCAGCACTTATTGTCTAGACTCTCTGACCCCCCAGACAGTTTGGTTTTGAGACAAAGTTAAATCAGTGCTTTCGTTCTCGCTTTAAGCCTGAATTTCTCAAACGCACTCCGTGGATCAAATGTGAAGAAAACTTCATTATAAAAAGACCCACAAAAGGTTCAAGGCATCGTTGAGAATTTGACCTTCAGCTTCAGCTTAGTGTAAAGTGCAAACAGGAAGTATTTTTTGGTTATTTAGTCGACATGGGAACGTAATTTTCAACAGTGGATGCAACACATATCATTTACTGTCCTCACCATACTTGAGGATCTTATTAATATAAATGCTTGGATCAACTGACAGTTGAATATTTATACTTTCTCTCCCTCTCTGGTCTCCATCTCCATTTTTTCCTTCAATCATTTTCTGGACAATTATTCAAACCGCACCACTCTGTGCAGATTACAGCTCTTGTTCCTGATCCAAGAGCAGCAGCCTCCATCTCCCTTTTGTATCTGGCCTTTCATATGATAAAAACCAGCGAGAAGGTAACTCAGTGCCTCTGAGCTGAACGGTGCCTCAGCCAAGTTATTGGCACCGATCCATACATTACAAGTAAACGCAACACATGCCACCCTGCTTTAGTTTAGCCGAAATAAACACTACGAGCACAGATATACATGTGCAAACATCGACGGATCTTTCTGATGGGATTATGGGATCAATTTTGATGATCGCAGCTCGTATATTTGGATGCTCATTCGGAAAGGGGGATACTGAGTCGGTTCAGCTTTGGCATTATATCGTGCATGTAATCAATGTCAGTCAATCCTTTCATTTCGGGATGCTCAATTTCCCTTTTTAATTGGAACTTAATGTCCATAGGAAATGCCAAAATGAGGACTGTAATTTCCCACTACATTCATTATCAATGCTTGGTAAACAAAGGCCCCCATTGTTGCCGCGCTCAGTCTCAGCCCACAACTTCAGAACTGATCTTATTCCATTTGCATTGCAGCACATTTTAAGAAGCAATTACCAGTGCTATAACAGACCCCTCTCTAGGAAAATCATATAGTGATTTGTAATTAGTGCCTAATCAAATCCTAAACAGCCATTATTTAGGAAGTTAAATTACTCTTCTGATTATTCTTTCTGCATATGCATTATGGACAGTCTTATTTAAAAAGGTGATGAGCTCTCCGGGAATGGGCGGAGAGAGTCTCATGATTGGCTCGTGTGGTTTTCTGCTCTACTTCCAGCAGAGATGTGTGTTATGTAAGGTGGCCTGTTGCATCATACCAACTAGTCTGTGCTGGACAGAACTGCTGTCTGTGGCAGAAATGGCATGAATTAATAATTTAGCCTGCCATTGTTGTTGTTGTTGTGCAAAATATTAGCTTGATTTTTCCCTGATGTTGACAAGCACAATCCACACGTCAGCTGCCTCACACACCGAAAATCCTCCTCAAACAGTCTCACTGGGAAAATGTTGATATTGGGCCATCTCCTATTTTGTGATTAACAAAGATTTAATAAAAAGAAATGAGGAGGCAATATCAGCTTCTTTTTTTTTTTAGAATTACTGGAATTATTTCTGGAGTGTACTGATTATAAAAAAATGATATCTTGATGTTTTTGAGGCTCTAAAGAAAGCCATTAATATATTAGAAATACTACCTCTAAAATTAGATCTGTAATCAGTTGTTGCCAGTTTTGTTCGGAACAGTGCTCCAGCTTGCATTTTAGTACAGAAGACCTGCGATTAATCCTTCCCTCTTGACGGTTATAATGCGCACTTGATGTATCAATGACTAAATATGAGAAACACTTCTAAACAAGTCAACAGCATCACAAGCTACAGCCTCAAAATGACCATCAACATGTCTATGAAAAGTTTAAGAAACATTTTTAACAGTAAGAGAAACCACATAGTCAGTAAGTATTTTCAAGAGTAAAGAGGGGAGTGCAATCAAGCCCCTCTTCTGACTTGTTATTTCTGCACGGCGTCTCCCACTGAGCCCCTGTTCCCCTCAAATCACATGCAAATGTAATTTACATTCCCAAGTTGGCCACATCAACTGCCCACCCACCTCCCAGGATATTTGCATGTGAAGATTGCACTGCTACGCCAGCGAGGAGGTGGAGGGAGGAGAAATGAGGAGGGGACCATTGGAGGGGAGGGAGGGCGAGGGTGAGACTGTGAAGGAGCAGTGTGTACCCGAAAGAAATTCATATTCATCAGTTTGTTACGGAGAGCTTGTGGGACACCGCAAACCACAGAGTGCAGCGTACGTCAGCCTGATGTATACGCCATGCAACCGCCTCATCTTTAATGGCCTAAATAATCTCTCTGGATTCAAGCACTCACACCGTTTTTATTAATGCACTCAAATGTACTATTTGTTTTTTTGTGCATTTCTTCAACGGCTCGTGGTCACTGTCGACGTCGATGTGCCTGACTCACAGCTGATGGCAGTTCTCGAACACGGCGTACTGGTACATTTCCATTTCAGGCGTCAATCACCTTTTTTTTTTTTTTTACTTTCCCTTCCTTTTAAAGTGGCTGCTCACTGAAAGGATTGAGACGCGGTGCACGTCAGCAGCTTGACCCGAGCCTCATTGATTGGATGCAAAGAAATCAAAGGGCAAGTCTCACCGAGCACAAAATTGGCCTCAGAAAAGAAGTGCCTTCATCCATGTGCCACGTCACGACCTCTGGCCCCTCTGAAGACCAAAGCAGGTGATATCTGTCTCTCTTTTCAACTGTGGCAATATATTTGAAGCCAAGAAAGTGACAAAAAACATCCTTTTATATGTATTAAACAGACAGTTCATAGGTAGTATATGTACACTACAGATCAAATTTATACCTTATCCTCTGGTTTTGCAGGAGCCCTCTTTCTTCCAGGTCTTTTTCTATTTTTTTCTAGTCTCTTCAGAGAAAATACACATAACTCATGCTGGATTTTAACAAAGGCATTGTGAACAGACACAAGTTGCTTCCAAACTTTTGTCCTGTAGTGTAGGAGCGCCATGGTAGCCTTAGAGCAAACGCCGCTTCAATTCCAGCCTTTGTTGCATGATGCAAAGATAACAGTTTAGACGGTACTGCATGTGACGCTCAGGTTCTAATAAAACATGCAGCCAGACTTTTATTATCGAACAAAACTTTTCCAGCTTCTCCAGCTGCAGGTCAACACTCTGAACTCAATTGTAGCCTGAGGGCCGTCTGATCTAAGTAGCAGCTAATGTTCTCTCATGTCCCTTTGCTCCGCGGCCTGCAATGTTAATATAAAGCTGGAAATGTAAAGTGACAGAGAGCACTTGAAAGGTTTTGTTCCTCCAGGCAGACGGCTTTCAGGGCCCAGATTTGAAAAACAACCAGACCTCGCCCACAGAGGCCACAGGCAAGCACAATGTGACCAAGAGCTTCTCTAAGAGCAGAAAAAGTCTTGTTTTTTGTATTCTGGGAAATTCTGACAATGGTATCATGATAGTGATAATGGCGATAACAATCTGACTTCAGACAATCGTAAACCAGCACGATACGGACGGACTAAAATGAAATAAAACTTATCAAAAACCAGTTCCCCTGTTATCTTCTTTCTTCTTCGCAAGGTAGCGAGAAGGGATTTATTGCACTGGAGAGTGGTGATGGATGGCAGTGATGAAGGAGCTGAAAATAAATTTTAAAAAAAGCCTCCAAGGTTGAAACAATGACCAATGAGGCATTGTTGGTGGAGCTGAGATGATCGATACGGTGACAAAGCTGGCAGTCAGACCAACAGGTTAGACTGAGATGAGCTCAAACGAGGTGGCTTCTGTTGTTGCCAGTCTCGCCAAACAGTACGAAAGACGAAGCAGTTTCACATGATTTCCATAAGCAGCTTGATGACATTAAAAACATCTATTTTGCATTGTGTACTAGAGAAAGCTGCATGAACATATTGTCCATCGTGTAAACAGGCACATAAGAAATATTACCTGGATAACAAAATATGGACTGTTAGTGCTGAATTATTAATTATTTCTACACATCAAAATCTCATTTTGAGAGAGGGCACTTCTCAAACTGCAAGAGCCACAGGTGTAATTATAGCTTACATTATTAACAATGATTTAACAAGCCGTACAAACTTTTAATGAAAGTTTAGTCTGTGACCATCAACTTTGCCATCCGTAATGACACCTGTAGCCGGCGCAGCTGAAGCTCATTAAAGTCTATTTAAATGACTAACTGAAGTACAAAATGCTGTCTGGTTGCCATTTTAAAGGCTGGATTATTATGATGTTGACAGTTGGCAAAAGCTGGTTTCTAAGTCACAACACCACTTTTGTTTCATTTTCATGTTTGATCCTTTCATTTTCCCCTCTTAAAAAATTAATCACGAGTCTTTCTCTGCATTAACAATTAATGTGGTCACATTTTGTAATTGGCAGCAGCTGCTATCTGGGAGGCTGCTAAGGATGATGGATGGTCTAAATCTCTCACTCAAACTTTTAAGCACATTGTGAAGATGGCCAACTTGAGCTTAAGCTCTAATCCCGAACCTCGAGGACTTGGATCTGTGTAGTAAGGTTAGTTAACACTAAGCTCAATCAGCTTGGGACAATCTGAAGAACGCTGAAAGACAGAAATGAAGAGGCTGTGCAGAGCGTATAGCCTGCAGATCTGTTATCTTTCCTTCACTAAAAGCAAAGAGCAGTTTATGAAACGTTCATCTAGCAGCCTCATCTTTACTCGGAAGTGGTGCATGAAAAAATAAGACCATGGTTATAAGACTACACTGTTTTTCAATGTGTCAGATACATCTAATCAACATTCAGGTCACTGAATATGAATATTGGATGGGACTCAGTACCCAGAATTAAAAGACTCAGGACCAAAAAAAAACATGATCACGACATCCTTTGCAAAATATAAAACATGTTTACAAGAATAACCAACAAACTGTGGATGTGAAGACTTGAAATGAGAATCTGTACCAACAAAATTTGACCTATACAGGTCCGACTTCCATCAGTCTTCATGCCAAAATCATATTCATCGTCTTAACATCTGTAACGTGTCTCACCACCTTAAAGTGAACAGCTGAGAGTCAGATATCAAAACACTGTCAGAGGTGACTTTAATACTGATAAAACTTCTTCCTGTCTGTCAGTTTACCACACCTATTCTTCATTACTCTGTCACAATGAGTAGGCTTTATAGCTGCCGCGTTAGATAATATAGCAACAATGTATGTCTGGTAATGTCAAACTGTCATCCAGCTGATGCACCAAATGTGAACTAAAAAATATATTAATAATATACCCCCAAATCGTTCTGTTCTGTTTTAGTTTAAAGTAGCTCAGCATGTTTTACTTACACTCCTTCACTTATCCATCTGTTTTTTAACTCAGCTTGACTCTTACTGTACTGGACTCCCCACAGTGAGTCTTAATGGCATGCAATATCCATTTTATTTCTTCTCAGTCACAGCCGAGATGCCATATGATGCCAAGGAACAAATACACTGATATGTATTCTCCTCTGCCGCCTTCACGCCAAATCTTATCCGAAGGCCCAGACGCATCGAGTTCAAGACACCCAGGAGACAAAGAGGAAAAGAGAGAGAGAAAGAGAGAGAGAGAGAGAGAGAGAGAGACGGTGGGACACAGCCAAGTCTCATCCTGCCTCTGCAGCCGCCAGATGAGCACCCACCTGATTGCCACCCCTGGGGGCCCTGAGCAGCACACAACAGCTGGCAGTGCCATGTTTATTACCTATAGATTATTCCCAAGCAACAGAAATTTCGCTGACAGGCGGGAGCGTACAGTAAAGCCTGGGTGTGTCTCGCAGCGGTACAACAAATAAGTAAATGTCAACCAAAGACGGGAAACAGAAAACTACCCTGCCGACCGGAGGGGGTTTCTGCGGAAGGAAGAACCTGTCAGACTGAGTGAAGAACCGCTGAAGGTATGCCGCCATCTTGAGTCAGCGCAAGTGCCATCGCCTTGCTGTGAGTCATGTTTATATTTAGATTGGGGAGGAAGAGGAGCAACCAGGCAAGTAATGCACATCACCTTCCCCCGGTGGAAGTGTTTGGCCGCGTGCACGTGTGTGTGTGTGGGTGGGTGGGGGGGTATTTGCCAGTGCGCGCGGATGCGTGCGATCCGCCGTCTGACCTAGAAAATCAGCCGCACCAATCAGAAGATTCGTGGCAGTTGGGCAACACACTCCACAGTATAAATAACTCGCCATGTGCCAGTTGCATGCATAATTACAGAGCGGAGGAGCAGAAGCACGCAGCCTAAAAATAATGAGGCATGGTGTGTTCCCCTCTCTCTCCTGGCTATGTGTCTTAAACATGGCTTGGACATTGTATGCTCCTGTACAGTAGGTGGGGCTACAGTATCTCGGTCATCATTCAATACATAATGTGCTGTGATATATCCTGGTGTGTAACCTTATCACTGTTATACTATGAGCACAATAAATACTCTGAACCTATCAAAAACAGAGATGTACTTGCATTTCCACATTTGCTTATCAACATTTTTGCAGTATTTCTGTTGCTTCAAAGCTTTAAATCATCCTCATATGCTTCTATTTCTGTTTCATCCCACATGCACACAGTAAAGGGAGGAAAACATGAACATGTGAGATGATATTAAATGTGTGTGTATATGTTGCTTTATTAAGTTTTCCCTAAAAATGCTGGATTATATGAAAAATTCATTGTTTTATTAGCTCATGAAGGGTTGATTTTCTAGAGGTACAGCACAGCATGGAAAATATAGTGCATATGAGAGTGAAATAGAGATGAGGTAAAGGAGAGCAGAGTGGCATGGCTCTGTAATCTCAATAGTATACAGAGGGACTTAATGGCTTTTTGACACAAGATAAATCAAACTAGTCCTTAACTGTATAAAAGATAGTAAACAATGCATCCGCAGACTAAGTTTCATTTGCAGGAGTGCCACCGAGTTCAGCGGAGAGGGAGTAAATCTGACTGGAGGTCAATGGGGGATCTTGGCGAGCATAAAGGGCAAATAACGCAGCAGGCAGCAGAGGATGCTTTGACCTTTTACTGCTGCTTTTAGAGCCAAAAGAAGGGCAGGGGGCTGGGTGGAGGAAGCTCTTGCCTGTGGTGAACTGGAAGCACCTCAGATCTACGGTATCGCCACCCACTTTGCCAAAACCTCCTCCTCCTTCTCCTCCTCCTCCTCCTCCCGGGAATCAAATGCAAGTCACGAAGGACCATAAGGGTCACAATTGCCGACAGGTCTGAACCAGAGACCAATTAAGTGTCTGACTACTCTTTAAATGGTAAAAAGTATAGGACAGCTGTCTTGGTCAGATTAATTTATTCATCTGATACCATTTTTCCAACCTAAGAAACAAGATTGACGACAAAAATATAGTAATTTTCCATTTTAAACCTCTTTGTTTTCAATTATGTATCAATGGAAAAAACACAATTTGAACAATGTAAACCCCTTTAAATGTTCATTTCATACAGTCAGTCACAGCAGTGAAAGCAGCAATAAGCAGACCCATTACTAAACGATGCATCTATCCCTGCACTTATGTTTGCATTGACGCCTGTGCCCTTTTCAATTATTAATAGCGTGGTTATCCAAGAGTTTGTCAACAGCATGCAGTCTGATGAATATTATATCAAGTTATTATATTATGTGTCATGGGGTCCGGTTATAGCACAATAGACAAACCACAAGAGCAGCTTTTGCTGATTAGATTCGAGAATGGGTTGTGTTCAACATCAGATCCCACCACTTAGAACTTTGAGGGTGGGCCCAGATTTCATGCTAACCTTCTTTTTCAACCTAAAACTTTACATATTTCTGGTGCTCTGTCATAGAAAATACCTCGGGAAATCGAAAGTGGGTTACAAAGAGGAAAACACGGCTCTCTTTGGTGCTCATTAAGGCTGGTAGAACAGCCATCAAACAGACTTGAAAACTAGAAAAATCATGTTTTCATCTTTTCCTGCTAAAAGGTTGAGTTAAGAGACCGCATAGCTTTCTTATCAAAAGGTTTCTCAATAGGTTTGGGCACACATTTTGACAAATCCGCCTGGTACCCGAAAATGAAACTGCAGCATTTCAATTCTATCTGATGCAAATGTTAAAGCATACAAGTTTTTTGGAGGCTTTCAAGAAGTTGTTTTAAAAATAAAAAGCTGCAGATTTTCCCTCACTTTGATTACAACCAGTCAAAGCCCATTTTACAAGTACAGGATAGAAACCAAAAAGTGTGTTACAGATTAGATGAAAGACCACAAAATTACTGACAACTAATTTAAGACTGACACTTAACTAAAATCTTATTTGCATATAAATACAAGACTGTACTGACGATGCTATGGAAGAGTTTCAGGAAGACTTCTGTTTAGTTGTCTATAGGCTGCTTGTTTACAGCAGATCCAGCTGCATAGATGCTGGCTATTAAGTCAGCAGGCTAAAAACAGCTGCTGTTTCGACTAAGATGGTAAATACCACCACTACATTAGTCTGAATGTTACTTTGGAACAAGGAAAAACAAATGCACAAGCTGGATCTGTACCAGAGCTGCATCCTTTGAGAAAGACGTCAGCTGAGGTCAATTCTTTGTCCAAAATTTGAGCTTATTTCTATTTAAGCAGGATTTAGCATTATCTGGACTGGACCATACTGCCATTCTGCACGACCTGTAAAACATACAGGCTGTAGACATAGAGCCCAGTGGTCATTTTGAACAAGTCAGATAAGCCCAAAAAATCCAATCTTTTATCCAATTCAGAGGCAGGTTTTTCAATTGGCGTGACCACTGGTTTGAACATGTATTGGCCAGACAGGCACACCACTCCAACAGGGCTGAATCTCATCTACAGTGAAGCTGCAGGCATTGTCAGCATGAGTGAAAACCACAATAAGGGCATGATAAACATGACTTGTTTCACCATGAACCAATAAAAACAAGGGTGTCCAAATTCCCTTCTTCGATGCATGCCAGTGCAGAGCTTTGCTTAATCACACCCAGAGGCCACAGGCTCCGGGGAGGATACTGATGTTGCTGCCAACATAGCTGGAGTAAACACTTGCACAGTGTAAATGCCTCTCTGCAATCATCTCTGTCCAGGAAAATGGCATTTTTAGGTTGGAGATGCACTTGAAATGACAATAATGTTCATCAAATCTGGTGTCAGAGGGCCTATTGTTCATTACTGTTTTCAAAATAGAGACTAATAGACCAAAACAGGATCCATGCACATCAGCTGTTTGTTCAAATGCATCCTAGTCTATTCAGATCTACAGTAAACGTGAGTTAAAATGTCTCTTCATTGTTAAAGTGATCAGACGTTAATACTCCCTCCTCATGTGTGTTGGTGCATTAGGCTTTCTAAACAGCATCAATCCATATTCATTTTAGCAGCATATGAGCTCTTTAGTTTCCCATCTCATAAATCTATGAGGAGAGATGAGGTCTGCACATTGACTTTCATCAAGGCAGATTAGCCCTACAGTTTGAGACACTCTGGAAGCACTGATTCCTATTTTGGAAATACTAGGCTTTATTAGGCATGGTTATTTAGCGTTGGCTTCTGTTTGCAGCCTGCCTGCTTGTTGCTCAATACAGGGTATTAGCTCAAAGTGAAGGAAATGGATGCTGACAGACCACACACACACACTCGCAGGGTGGAGCGTGGGTCTGCCATATTGCTGCATTTCAAACCCGCACAGTTTCGTTCCACTTTGTGATTGTAGCTACTTTAGAGTTACACAAGCAAAGCAACAAATGCAATATTTTGTCATTATCTACAGCAGGAAAAAAAGATGCAAATGCCACATCTATCGCCGTTACGGCTTACAAAATATATTCAACATGCTCTGCAAAGACCAAAAAGGTAAAAATACATAATCTATTCTTACAATTAAAAATGTAATTGGTCATTTATGTGTGCAAGATCACCTGTATTTCAAACAGATTTTCTCTAAGACAGACACAATAATGATGAGCTTTGGGACCCCGAATAATTTCTAACAAAACTTTAAAAGGTACCAAAAAGATAATAAAAAGAATTCAAAAAGCGTTGAAACACTATAATACTGTTTGACAGTGCTATGACAGCCTTAATCAATAAAATGCCAAATAAAGTATTTACTCTATAGTCTACATACTTGAAAAATGCTAATGTGTGTATATTCTCCCATGTTTCATTAATCTCAACCAACTCTTAACTCCTTTTTTTCACCAGATCTGTACGTGTGCAATGTATGCCATCTATGCTGATGACATGATTATGTTTTTAAAAAGGTTCTGTTGTGACTTTAAAACTATTTATGTACTCTGGCCAAACCCATTTATGTTTTTCTTTTAGCATCCACTATGAGATTGTGTTTCTGTGGAGTTAAGGACTTCAATCAGAATAGCATAAGATTTATTCATTATTAATCAACACTGGGTTTCAGTTCCAAAGGGATTTCTTAGCCAAGATTCTCTTTCTAAGCTTGTTATTCATGTGTGATTATTTTTTAGTTATTTCTGGCGCACTGTAAATAAGCTTTAGGTGTTCCAAGATGTTCATTCCCTACAGTATATATCTGTGTATACCCCTAATCTGCTTTCAGTCCTCTTTTTATTACACTATCTGGATTTTTTTCCATTATGACGGTATTCCTGAAGGTGACCTTGAACCATAAAGGAAATCTATGGCATAGTTTGAGTGCTTACCTTCATGGCAGAGAAGATAACACTTGTACATGGTGGGACTAAATGCAAAAAAAATCAATCCTGTTCTTGTGTATTGATTTTGGGATTATTACATCATCGAGACCCTCCCATCACCTTTCCTGGTCAGAAAACTGGAATAAGCTAAAACATTAGGTTTTTCCTCACCGACGGAGATTTTACTTCACAAAAGGAAAAATGTGGCACCTTGTGGCCATAACACTTCTCTAAAATAACTCAAATCATCAAGACAAAGACCGCTGGATTAGTGTCCAGAGGGTTCCTTTTGCTGCTCAGCTTTATGTGGCAAGCGGCTCTCCAGCCAAGTATTCGCCATCCAAATAAACAACGCCATGTCAGCTCTCTGCAGCCCATCAATCTCAGTTCATCCCCAAGAGTCCCGTGAGCAGATAAAAAGCTAATCAAAACCCTCCGCCATGTAATTCATCATTGGCCGCTCTTGAACACTCCATCTTCCATTCCTTCACGTCCCCCCCTCTTGGCAGTGCCTCCGTTTCTCTGACAACGGAGGCGAACTGCCGGTGAAGAGCCAACAAATCAAATTTATCTCTTTGAAATCATTATGGTGATACTGATATTTGATCATGTTATTAGACATTTATTGAGTACAAAAAGACCTAAAGCATTCTTCCTTATTCAAAGTTTGTTGTGTACTGAAACTTTCATGGTTACTTTTACACGTACATAAATAAAATAAGCACATTTTACGTGTAGTACCGTGTAGTATTTTGTCTCCATTTTGTTTCAAGTCTTCAAGGCAATCTTTCGGCCCATATTTTAATATATAAATCTCTAAAGGACTCATTGCGAGTCACTTAGTGAGCTGCTGTCATATAAGTTGCATTTAATTTTTTTGAGAAGGATGTCTTGACTTTAAAAAGTTTAAAGACTTTGTGTTTTTCCTTTTATGTACCAACTGAATTGTGCAACAGAATCAAAACAAAATTCTCAGCCTTATTTGCATGCATCTCACACCACACAGAAATATGCGAGGAAATAACACAACGGCAATCTTCATTCGGTTAAAGGCAGACTTAATGAATGTGAACCGACGGCTGCACAGCACTGGATACAGTATTTGCACTCTTTGATGAGGCAGAAATCATTACCATTGATGTAGGTGCAGGGCATGCATGGGATGAAAGGGGCCCCAGTCCATTATTGGAGTTGCAGTTATTGAAGGTTGCCACTACAACAGTGGTGCAATCCCATTACTGCAGCTGAATGAATTAAAGCTATGCCGTGCATTCAAATTGACAGGGCGAAAGGTGGCTGATGCCTGTAAATCGCTGTGATTTTGTGTTTACGCCTAATGAATATTTGCGGAACCACGGCTGCTAACCTTACTGGAGTCTCTGCGAAGGGGGGGAGGAAAATCATTTTATGGTGAATTAAAGGAAGACGGGACATTTTATGTTTTGGCCACTGCAGAGCGCTTTCCTGACGCGATGGCATTTCATGGCACGTTGTCTTTGCTCAATTTCCAAACCCTCTGATGCTCTCGAAACAACTCATCACTGCAACAGAAGCTCTTCATCTTTTGTTTTTCCAGGACCAACCCCTTGATTTCATGACTTTTTATCTCTCGGCCTGTTACTGAAATACTCTACCATGATTAATTTAAGGAAACAAAGCGCTTATTTTTGCAGAGCAGCCCTCTCTTTGGGCTCTTCATGGCATTCTTTTTTAGAGATTCAATTAATTTTTTAAACAGTGGGGTGTCATTTTGTTCAAAAGGCGTAATTTATTCTTTGTGGTTAGAGCACGTCACATTAATCTACTTGCGCTGGCCTCCTAAATACCCTTTGAGAATGCATCCATAACAAGAGTTTATTGGGTGGCACATGGATGCTGCTGATGTTGATATGCAGGAAGTACATACACATGAACAATTATCTGCATCTTTGTTTGTCCCTTTTACTTTTCAGTTGGGGGGATTTAATGCAAATTCCAGCCATCCTTTTCATTTCTGGTCATGAATGCAAAATGGAGATACGCAGGGTGGTAATCCAATATGTTTATCGTTCTGGGTTCACCGGCTTCTCTTCATTCTGCTGTCGTCGTTGCAAAGTGAAAAAAGGAAATGAGAGATAGCGTGAGGGCCATCTTCCTCTGGGGGGATACACTTCAAACACATGCCACTGAAATTCAGCCAGTGTCTGTCTCTCTCTGTATGTGACAGCATGGAAATTTTGACATTTTTGTGGCCTTAGAATTCATCATCGGGCTGTGGGGCTTTGAGACTGGCCCTCTACGGAAGACCACTTTGAAAATAGCATACCTGCATTATAAAAATATCTGCACTAAAATATGGATGGCCACAATTATGACTGTATTATGATTTTATTCATAAAATATATATACACTGTAAACAATTGCTGTAAATTTACAGCAGAATTTCAACAGTATTAATCTGTTATTTTGAAATACAGTGTGTTACTGTCAAAACACATGAAATTCTGTTAAATTACAGTCCAGACAATGTTTTTTAAACTTTACTGTACTGTATTCTTAAAATACAGTACTCTACTGTTCATCAACAGTATCTTACAGTATTTTTTGAATTCTGGGAAGCGGT
>JBAJHX010000002.1:3498303-3530237 GCA_037176925.1 Amniataba percoides | reverse complement strand
TTAATTTTACAGTAAGATAATGGCAACTGTGCTGCCAGTTGATTACTGTTATTTTACAGGAAAATATTTTACAGTGTACTATAAAGGCCACATTGTGAAGATACTTGACTGTTATTAATATTGAAACACAACAAGAGCTGTGCCTTTTTGTCTTGTGCCCACGACATCAAAAAGATGCAGATGCAGAAAAAGGACGCCCGCCTTTGTTCATCAGCCATTTGATTTTGTTGTGTTATTAGCCTTTACATGATGAGCCAAATTACCAAGCCTAATCTCAGTACTGTATAATAACATGATGGTTATCAAAGAGAAAATCAGTATCAAGTGTGTCCCCTGTCCTGACTTAAATGCACATTATTGTCTGCTAATATTTTTTATGATGTAAAAATCAGAGCATTATTGATGTCTTTACACAACATTAAAGAAGCACTAACAGAGGTTTTTGACAGAGCCATCGATCTTTAAGCTGGTGCAATTACTATTAACTTGTTTAATAAAGGACATTTGACATCAACACTGATGAAATCATGATAATTAGAGGCAAGACTTTGCATCAGACAACCATAAAAAATGAGTCAGTCTCTGCCCCAAAGTGTTCATACTGCAGGGATTACATCTTATTATGGTTACAACAAAATGTGCTTAAAATGCATTTTCGATCCCTCACGAGGGCCAGTTGTCCCCTACACACAAAGGAAGCTGTGTTACTTTTAAATAAACTTCAGACCCTGAGACATTAATCAATTGAAAACCATTCTGTTCAAACAACGGCACGTCTTTGATCTCTGTGCGATTTCCCAACGGCGGAAAACTTTCGTGTCCTTTCATCTGAGCAAAGGCCGAATGAGGAGGAGCGTCTGGAAACAGGTGTTACGGCTTGTTTGATGTTCGCCCGCGGTGGTCGGGCAGGTTTGGGAACACGAAGCAAATCGTGACCCCCGCTCTGGAGACCCGCGACGCGCTCGGCCGCCTCCTCTTCCTTCCTTTCTGATGAGGCGGCCAGGTGCCAAAAATACACGCAGCTGTGTTGAATAAAACATCTGACACGCTGACTCCCTGACTGATGGCGGGACAGGAGGGGCCGCCCCGGGGACGGAGGGGTCCGGGACTCGCTGTGTCTCTGCGCACGGCTCACGACACAAGTTAATAAAAAAGTTTCTGTGAAGTCGGACGCCGCAACGGGGCTCCGGGTGAGGGAGGGAGCTGTCCTGAGGGCCGCGGTGCTGAATCCGACTCTGCTCCTGCCTCTGTGGTCATTCAGGCGTTGAGCGTTACTCACGCTGGCTGAGCAGGGAGCTTTCTTGTTTGCTGAAGGGCACAAACATTTGATACAGTTGCAGAGGGCTCAGAGTTTGTTGTTTACCCATTTCAAGAGAATGTATAAAGATTTTTCACCATTGTTCCCTTGTGCACCCAAAAGTCGTGCAAAAGATGTCAAAACTGAAGTCCTCTTGTGAAAATCAGAGCTCACGAAACCTCACAGTTTCAGAGACAAAGAAATAAAATAGGGAGAAAATGTCAGCAGGTCTCTCAATTAGTGTTTCATAGCCTTTCATAAACCTGCTTTTAAAAACTCATGTTTCATAATCTCCTTTTTGGCTTGTGACACTTTCAAAGAAGCTGCATGTGGTTATTCCTCAAATTATTTTACCCCCCTTTGTAGCTGAGCTTTGAAAGCCCTGAACAGAAAAAACTGCAGTAAATGACAAGAAAAAAAGCAATAATAAGAAAAACTTTTGCTATCCTGTTACATTTGTGAGGGAATGAACATCATTCCTCTAACAGCCAGAAATCTCCTATGGATGTTCAGCTGGGGTGAGATTGCATCATTTTCATACTCATCAATCCATAAAATGACCCCCTCCTGCCCCGTATGGAGGCATCTGCATTCATTACGTTTCTCTGCTCATTTATTCAGTTTTCTCCTTAATTAGCCACCCATCCCCGCGCATACATTACGTTGTGTGGAAGCATTGTATCATCACCCGCCATGATTCAGGCATTCAGTCGCAGATAATGAATGCGTGTTTCGTGGCTGGCATTTTAAAAGCAGGGCTATTTGTCCCCATTAAAATCATCCCAGCGCATCATTCTCGCAAACACACTTCCTCTCTCTCTGTGACAGACAGCATCACTGCGCCCTGTGGAGGTCGACCTCGCAAAGAAGTGAGAAAAGCAGCGCAGTTCCTATGCAGTTGAAATGGGACAAAAAGCAGCGACGCGCCAACAAAACTGAACGCTGAGTTATTTTTAATCAACATTCGAGGAGTCATTTTGGTCCCCATGCTGGCATGCCATCAAGGCCCCGAGATCGAGCGTGTTTAGCGACGTATCGATTCAACATTTAAAAGACTAGTTGAACCGGCTGTATCAGATTACGGGAGCCGCTGCTCCTTTAAGCCTCTGAGCAACACCAAATCCTGTTTTAAATGGCATTACAAGATAAACTGGGCTTAAGTGTTTGGTTAATGTGAAGGATATTAAACAGAAGAGTGAGGAAAGTATTCGGTGATAGTAGAGACCCCCCTGTCCTCCCCCCCAACAATGATCCAAACTCTGATAAAGGATCTGGGTCACATTCAGTAAACTGTTATTTTAACACAGGTCTGCTGCTTCAGTCATTCAAAGAAGTCTACAACGACGCCTTCGAGGCACAACATCAAGCTCGCAAACGGTCTCAAATAAACATCAGAGGAGGGTTGGCGAAGCAGGTCAGCGCGGAAAACAATCATTTAGCCCCCATGGGACAATTTTAACAGACATTAAATGAATGATATTATACCGCGGGGAATGACCTGTGCAACTGCTTTCTCCATTTTCTTGCTCTCAATTCATTTTGAGCACATCCCGCGAAATTCAACGAACCAGACGCTGCCCCGTGGCTGTGTGTTTGTTCACCAAGTCTCTTTAGATATATGCATCAGGAGAAAGGATTATACCCAGAGAGAGAGAGAGAGAGAGAGGAGGGAAGAGATAACAAAGAGGAGTCCAGGCGATAGGAGGGTAAACAGAGAGCCAGTTTAGTATGTGGTGACCCCCAAAGCTGGAGATGGAGTCATGAGTCACTGAGTGTGTTTACTGTACACAGAGTGAGACAGCGAGACAACACAGAGGGACAACATCATTTACCGGCACACCTCTCAGATACGGGGGTCAATCAGCAACTGGTGATTTGCGGTAAAGACGGAAGAAAAAGAGGATGTTTTCCGTCTGGAGGGGATTTTTTTTCCCCTGCAGGGAGAAGCAAACAGCCTCTCACTGTCACATAAACAGACAGACTACCAAAAGGACAGAGCGGCGTTCACACAATTAAACTAAACAGCAACTTAGCGGCCTGATGGGACACATTTCTGGGATTTTAAGCTTCCCTGAATAAGATTCCTAACACATCTAATTAATTTTTCACTGCTCGACTGGTCTGCAGTGAATTGCTGATTAAAGTACAGTACCTTGATTTGTTTGAGCAAAATTGAAATCCGTGCGCACCAATGTGGAACTAAAGCCAATTAAGAAACGTGAACGGGCGTTCGGGACTTGATACGTCAACAGTGATGCAGTTTTTGGTGCTCAGTGTCTACAAGTTATTCAAAAACTTCATCGTGAGGCATTTAATTAGAGCTGCTAATCGACATGCCAACTTTTTCCTCTGTAAAAACAAAAGAGGAAGTAAACAGGAACGTTTAATAAAGTTGTTTTCTCTCTCAGCTACCCTTGTTTGTCTCATTCTTTGGTATTTACAGATGAACAGATGAAGGTGTTGCAGTGAGAGTCTGTTATGCAACGCTGCCTTGGCTTCCCAGCGGCCCGTCTGATTCTCCAGGGGGGGCGGACAGATTTCAGGTTGCAGCAGTATCTAGTGGCTGCGATGCCTCATTGCGCCTGCTCCTCCCAAATCTGAATGACAAGCAGTCCCCTGGTTGATCATAATGACGGCAGCAGCTCCTGCTCACCGTGACCAGGTGGGGTGTTGTGGTTCTGTTTTCATAACACTAAGTTTTCCATCGATTTCAAACGAGGAGACGCTGAAGTTAACAGGTCAGCCGCCGGCGCGGGGATATCTGTCTGAGCTCGTCTGCCGCTCGGGGCCCCGCGGGGGCTCTTAGCAGGGTTGGCCAGCCAGAGTGGGAGGACGGGCTCCGGAGTTATTGATTGAAGCGCCTCATAATCTGTGAGCGGGTCCAGAGGTGTTGCAGGGCCGAGCGTGGCGAGGATGTTTGTGTGTGTCGGTGTGATGCTCCGACATGGAGGTTGCACCTTTTCTGAAGGTGTCTAGTGTGGCTACCAAACAAATATGTCTCATTATGTTACACCGTGAAACGGAAAGAAATTCTTATCTGTGAAAAGGATTCTTTGGATTTTAGGTTTTTTGGAAAAGAACGATCCCCTGCGCAGGATATATAATAACTGATCAATGGAAACAAGTTGTTTCATTGATTTTGGACAGCAGTAGTCTTGCTGGCTGAATGAGCCAGTTGGAACCTGTTGGTAATTAGTAAGGGAAAAAAAAATCAAATGGCTGATTGAGGCTCCTCCTGTAGAAGCTTTTGCTTTTGTGATTCAAGGCTCTTTGTTGCCATCTCAGTGTTGTTGTCAGCTCTTTTCAAAGAAAGTCGACTTGGTGAGCTTGTTAGAGGATCTCTGCACCTTCACAGCTCGTCACGTTGCTTCTGAGCACTCATTTTCTTTCAGATGCCTTTGTCGCTGCTCCACTAAAACCACTGTTGTTGTTTTTGGTTTACCCTGGTTTTAATTACATCTTTAATCTCCTTGGTATTGCATATTAGAACCCAAAAGGTTTCCACCATCAACCGCGATCTATGGCACATTTTGTCATCTGGAAAAATTAAACTCGAGTGAAATAACGCAAAGCCAAGCAAACAGGCTTTAATTGATCTGTTCACCCAAATTACAAACCAAATTATATTTTCCCACTCACCCCTCGTGGTATGCTTCTTTATAGGGGAGTTTCTGGTGCTAAAACTACCAAACAGACATTAGCATCTTTGTAGAAACAAATTCTGGCTATTTGGGATTATCACCAGATCCTGATGTGAACAATCTCAATCCTCCTTTTTGTGTGTTTCGACAGCATTAAAGTTGACTAATATTCAGGCCGGGTACTGGGCACGACTTTTAATTGGAATACTTGCCGATAATGACAGCAGCCTTACAGGGTTTGTTTTGCGACGCACAATGCATGCATAATCCACATTTGTGAGTGGCTGCCTCTTCATTAACAATGTTTAAGAAATGAACGCGAGGAAATCGATCATTATCGTGACTCGCAATCACCAAACCCTACGGCAGGCGCAAACTCATAATCTGAGGCAATTTGCATATGCAATTAGTGTGAGCTTCAAGGAAAGGACGTGATTGACAGGACTGAGATGTTTTGCCTAGTTGGTCTGATTGAACCCAATTTACAGAGCAACCATGGTCGACTTTATGGGGAGTGTTTTCCAATATTGTGTCTCTGGAGCCGTTTTGAGATGCTACAGCAGACGAAGAATGACAATGCTGTTTGACAGCTTGACCTCCAGGCCGCCAATGCAGCAAATATGTCCAACAGACAGAATCTGCTCACCAATTCTTTAAGCCAACGGCGCTGCATTACTTTGGCACGCTCCTTCCACTTTTCTGTCACACGCAGCGACAGCAAACACACACTCTGGCGATCAGGGAAATTCTTCAATTGTGTGGCACCGGGCATGTTTTTCAGGAGAGATTTGAAGATTTTTGCCACCATCCCAAGAAGCTCAAAACACCACGCTGCCAGTTTGATAGAATTTCATTTCAGAGGAGACGCCGACAGACACAGTAGGCATCCTATTTTTTCCCCCTGCTCTTGTCTGCCTTTCTCATTTTTTTTACCCCCCACCACCCACATCCCCTTCTCCTCAAGGTTATTCATTTGGCTGTGAAGTCAAAATCAATGGCAAGAACACGGGCAAGTGTTAAAGGCTCACGCTGGATCTCTCGTCGTGCATATGGGACGTGAGGCGACCAGCCATGTTTCATTATAAATTCAAGGCCAATGTGTTCCCAGGGAGGCGAAGCAGGATGTCAAGGTAATGAGTTAATTTAGGAGATAAGGAACAGCAAATGTAATCTCTGAGATTTCACCAGCAGCAAAATGGTTCCTCAAGCCTCAAGCTCATCCTATCAAACAGAGGAGTCACTCATTATCATGACAGTCTTAGCTCCTGGTCCTCTACAGAGAAGTAAATAAAGGGTAACCATCCCCTCAAAATATGGTAAAGTTTATCCCGGTACTTCATTGTAAAGATTAAACCCTCTGGTGTGAGTGACGGAGCGGGTTTGGTTCAAATGCACCAGCTTGAGCTTCTAAGTGCAGGAGTCAAACGGCTTAAAAGGAACACAATCATTTCTGCCACTATCGCAGACCCCAGACTACGCAGTACGCCAGCATTATATCAAATTTAAGCAGATGCCTAGTTATTATCCCCAAGTGGGCCGGGTTGGCCCCATGGTGCTGTGGTAATGAGTGTTTTTTCGTCTGACTGGGTGGACATGTTTTGGAAGAAAGGCCTCTGTCTGCCCCCCCAAGAAGCTTGGCTCTGAGAATGAACTGAGCACAGCATGGACATGTAAGGCTCCACATTTGCATCATCCTTCGCGGGAGCCCCCCCGACATGTCAGGCTGCTCCATTTTTCAAGGATGAAGGGGATGGCAGAGCAAACAAGAGGAGTGGAAATTGAGGCCACGTGCTGTTATATCTCTCCCCGTCTTTTGTGCTGTGGGCTTTTGCTGGTCGTGCTATTATTCCAGCAATTGACTCTGGCTGTGCTGGGTGGCAGTTGTCTCGAGTGAAAGCATTCCTGTAGTTGAGGACGTAATACTACGCGGCGCTTCTTAAAAAAAAAAAAAAAAAGGGGACCACCTCGAGCAGGAGCAGTGTGGGGGGGGCAGCGGCGTGACGTAATGGAAGCAGCTCACGAAGATAACCAGACGGATCGCGCGGAGCCGTACGCTCGCACGTGTCATCTACAGTACGGCTCTAACGGGCGAGGAAGAGCATGGGGGAGGCGGCTGGCATGACAACCTACGGCAGGCAGGAGACTTGGTTGCCATGGCGACAAACAAGGATGTTTGCATCAGAGGCAAATCTCAGCGGTCGGCGGCGGAGGGCACACATGCGGCTCGACTAACAGTAATGGAGAATGGTCGGGGCCAGAGATGAGAGGAGGTGGGGTGAAAAGGGAGGAATGCCTTTCCCTTATCACCCGGCGTTCCCTTGCAATCTCTTTTCCACAGCAGGGCTGAGCCACGCCGTGGGGGGGTGAGGGGTTCCTGTCTAACAGGGACTCACTGGTTCAACAGCTAATGACACGTCTTGCCTCGCTGTATTACAGAGAAGAATTAAATCATCTTCACAGTGGGGTCACTTGAAAATATTAAGGCTGTAACGCCGATTATGTGCCTGTGCATTTATTCAGTTTAATCCGTCCACGCTGGATTTAATGAGCGTGCAATGACCTTGATTGGTGGTGAAACAATACAGCAATGTGACTCACTTGCACGAGCTGCTCCCCTCAGCCCAGCCTGCGTTCAGCTGATGGGGACGTGGACAACGAAAGAGGCAATAGGTTGTATATCTGAGACATCGACTCGCACTCGACAGCACATGTTGAAATTATTGTGACACATTTTAAATCCACCAAGGTCATTTGTGTCACGGACGGGGCGGCGCAGGGTGACACTGATTCTAATTGCTTTTTTTTTTTATCCCATCATGCCACTGTATCTTGCACACACTGCTGGGTGTCGTGTTGCTTTATGACTCATGCATCCTCCAAGGGCGCCCGGGAGCGGCGAGTGAACTGTAGCAGAGCCGAGAGCCAACTTACTTCGACATAGTTGTCTTTTTTTTTTTTTCCCTGTTTCCCCTCGTCGCACTGACATATTCTGGAGACACCAACAGAGACTCTGGAGAATTGTGAGCCTGTACGAGCTGTAAAAACACAGTTAGCCTTTTCTGCCTTAGATGAGACTCAGCGTGATGCTTGAGTCGTGAGTGTGTCATTTTGCTCAAATTGATGCATCCGCTGGTGTGGTACTCGGTCCAGATTATTTAATTTCCTCCCAAAATGGCAGCTGTTTTACTCTTAGAAACTCATGAATGGAAGATGAAGAATAGACGGTGGTAATTTAGATTCTAGGCTCATCTTCACACTGACACTTACACTGTCAATACAGAGTGTCCAAATCAACAGGGAGCAGTAGCAGAGCACCTCTAATCTAATGACTGCAGACAAAAAACAACAAACAATGTGAGCCAAAAAGACAATTACACAAAGAACAGCAGTTGGAAAGGTTATTACTGACATTACCCTGGAGGTAAGGTGGCACTTCCTCCTCCATTTTCCTTTCTACTAAAGTCACTGCCTTGACATCAGCACGTCGAGCAGGTGCATCATGGGATGCCCCCATGGGTTTTAGGGGCTGGGTGAATGTGCGTGAGCGTTTCAGGTAAGCACAGGAAGAAAACACTGACCTTTTCTCCATTTTTTTAAATGCTTTATTAAATTCATGAAATGCTGAAAATGTCCTCCAGGACCTCTTTTTTATGCTGCGTGCCCTTCAGTAATAATTAATCTACTCTTTCATTAGGGAGAGGAGATGTTTCGCCCACTATGTACAGGCGAGGCTGGGGGCTCAGGAGGACAGACGTGGAGCACACGGGGCAGGACTCGTGTCCCTCAGCAGTCCCACACACCCAGATGGTATTAATCTCTAATAACTTCCCCACAAAGCACCTTCGGGCGGCAGCGGGAGAAATGCTACGGGTAGGTGATGCGTTTTACCAGCGCTAAGTATGAATCAGGATATTAAAAAATTGTAGGAGGGCAAAAGCAATTTCCCCCTAAAGGGGATTTTAAAATTACAGCTCTGAGACTGGAAGTAAGTTTTACCATAAAATCATTTTCTCGTCCTCACCCATCACAGCGAAACGCCTCCCCACCACCGCTATATGTGTACACCTAAAATAACTTCTGTAAATGAAAAATCTCTCTGACAGACAGTCATGACAGAGCCATGAAATAAAACCTCCTTCAGTGTATGTTATGGCACTGAGCTGTAAATAAAGAGATGGATGCTCCAAATAAATAGCATCTTGTAATTTTATTTGCGAGGACTTTCACTGGGCAGACAATCGTTAGGAAGCCATTGTGACATTCATTCACTGAGACGCCTCTGAAGCCATCCACTTACTGTATTTAACCAAGTAGACTGTTGTTGAATCTGCAGAGCGAGGCAGACATATCCAGCACAGATTTGTTTTTTCTCTGCTGGCTTCATTGGACATTGTTCAGGCTGCAGTGCTGATCCTTTCTGACTCCCTGCGATTTAACAACAATTGTTTTTACCACGCCGCCACTAATAAATACAAATTTAAATGCAGACACGTGCATCTGGGAGAATGAATTTTATTTTGTTTGGTCGCAAAACCAAACAATGCAGCACTTCTGCACAAAAAGGATTGTGCTTAAAAGCCTTGTTCTGTTGTGAGGAGAGGTCCCACTTGTGCTCTGTTGAATTCAGCACTTTCACACCATGTGATGTTGCTCTTTCAAAAAATAAGCTGGATGGTGGAGTTATCTAGGTGAACTTAAGCTGTCATTTATGAGATGCTTTTTAAAGATTTTGGTGATACTTTGGCTGCATCTTCTACTTCCTTTAACCATTGTTGCAAGAGTACAAAACGACCTGTTATAATGAACTATATAAACTATTTCTAATAAGAATATGTGTTTGTCTCTATTTAGCTCTGTCAAGAGTATGTGCACAATGTGTGTGTTTGTAAGAGTGTGTATAGACTAATCGTGTAATCTCAGTCTTATCTCAGAGGGTTCAACGGAGATCAAGCAGTCCCGAGTTCTACACACCCCGCCGAACACCGAGCTTTAAAATGGGGACTTAGACTGAGCTAATTAGCCTATCAGTGTCAGGCATTTAAAACGACACTGATACCAGTTAGCCTAGCAATAAAAGCCATGAGGACCTATTCCCAATTAGTGCCTATTACTGTACACATGACTGGATTCAGGACGGTGTTTGTGAAACGTTTATCAGCAAAGCAAAGTGACGAATGGAAGGTGCTGATGTTAATGTCAAACCAAAGTGATAATAAGGCTGAATTGTTCTTTTTTTTGCATAACTTCAGCCATTTTAGATTGAGACATGCTTTTCTGGTCAGTTCTGCTGATTGTGACCAATTGTTACTTTACCATAGTGACTTACATCTTGTTTTTTGGCATTTTAAAGTCTCTACTGCAAAAAGATGAATCTGAACAGCAAGTAGCTTCCTCCTGAAGCAGTTAAGACGATTTTGGCCAAATATAATCTGTATGATTGAAATGTCTGGTTCAGTATCAATTCAGGTAAATTATTTTTGCTTTCTTTAATTTGGTTTGTTTACTTGAGTTAGAGAGATGAGTCTGAGCGTGAAATAGTCACAACAACCTCACTCGGTAATCTATGGGAACAAATAAATAAACTTTGCACTCAAGCCGCGGCCTTCGGTGGAGAATAACGGCATAAAAATCTGCACATTAAAACCTGTGTTTTATACTATAAGTCCCCCTAACCCTTCCTGCAGTTGAATATTTAACATTTAAAGATTTAAAGAGTGATCAGAGAATGCATACTCAATTAACTTCATACTGTAATTTAGCACCGGGAATATATTTTTTCCAATCAATGTGTTTGACCCGCTGTAGCAGAGGCACAGTGATCGTGACTGGACTGTAATTAATAGCCAACCAATAATCAGCTCCAAAGGACTTCATTACTTATTGAGCTTCTTGTACAAAGGATAATCCTGTCATCCATCCACCACGCTGGATTTCTCTATACTGCCAGTGATTATGATGATACGAGGGTGACAAGATGAAGACGGTGATTACTGGAAGGTGCTCGAGTGGCGGAGAACTGTCCCTGCAAGAAGAGCTGGGAAAACTAGTTCAGAGGCCTCCGTCACCGCCAGCGTGAGTCGAGACGGTGCCACTGATCTGTGCACGCCCCTGCTCGCGGGTGAACACCACCAAATGGCCACGCAAGGTCAAATCATGAGATGCTATTTATACCCTCCATTTTGTAATGCTATCCAGTTCAGCAACAAACACTCTTCTCTTTACTATCCCGCTGCTTCTGTTACACTCCCCTTTCCCTGCCGCCACTTCCTCTCCCTCTCCATCTTCTAATAAACTGATCATAAGTGAGACGCTTCAGCCAAATACAAAGTCATCCTGGCAGATGCCCTTTTATCCCGACAGCCTTTGGCTTTTCGAAAAGTTCACTCAAGATAACTCGGCCCGGATAAAAGGTTAGCGCCGCTCTGACATCAGGCTTGGGACTGTGGGCCCATACGTCTCATTAATTTCTCTTTAACAAGCCTGATAAAAAAAAAAAACATGACGACACCTCCGGCAACAGCTGAGTGGCCACTTGATTAGTTTGGGAGTCTTCCTGCTCCATCAACCCCCCCTTCCCCACACGCCCTCTCAGGTTTGGTGTAAATAAGATAAGACGATGTGAAAAAAAAGAGCTCCATAATGACCCAAACTCTTGTCACACAATTTCAAAATAAAGTCCCGGGTGATGATTATACACAGTGAAACTAAAGACAATGAAAAAATGCCCTCTAGGTGTTTCAAAAAGCCATCTCCAACCAGCAGGTCCACGCCGCATCCATCAGGGCGGGCGCAGCCTCGGCCTGTCTGATTCAGTTAGTGCTTATGAAATGGAGCATCTGCAGAAGCTCCCAGAGAGTATGTAAACATAAGCTCTGCCTTGGGAAATGAGCTGAGGGGTCATTTAGATTTGGGTGGGGGAAGCGTGCAGAGCCGCCTCGCTCTCTCCGTCACCTGGTAACAGTTTGACACACGGGAGCTTCCTGGCTAATGTATTCCAAGCGCCGGGCTAAACAGCAACACCTGAGCAACCCCCCTCCACTCTACACACACACACACACCTCCTCTCCCTGTTCTGTCTCTCTCCCATTGCATTGGCTGATACTGCCTCCTGAGATATTAGGTAATCTGGGGAGGAGGCGAGAGGTGATAGGCCGCCCCGTCTTTCAGCGACGCCTTATTTGTCAGCGAAGCCGCGCCACAATCACCGCGGATATGCTCGACATGTTCGCCAAAGGGCCGGGAGCCATCTCCTCCATGTGCACTGTGCAGTAGCCATTCTGCGCTCTATCGCCGGACCTGTTGAGGGTGATAAGCCTACTTTACAGTGAAGGTGGGGGGCATGTGGAGGGGGGGTTCCCACCAATCACAACGAGGCAGAGATACAGGGTAACATATGGAACTCAAGTGGCTTTTCAACTGTATCTGCTCACTCACTGTACAGCAGACTGTAAGCAGGGACTTATTGTGAGTTTGTGTGATAGATTATTGGAAAAAGGTACATGCAGGAACAAAAGCATGCAGGAGGAAAGTCACAGGCAGAGAGGGATGTCTTGTTCCTTTTCTCAAATGGCATTACAGCTCATTTCCGAATCAATAGCTTGCCTCTTTCCTCCCAGCCCAAGATAAACCCATCACAATTGAAGGATGTAGGAGAGTGGAGGAAGACAAAAAAAAAGACACCAGAGCCACAGCCGGCCCATTTTATCTGATTGAGAGAGGTGAACAAACGGAGGGATTAGCTTCCATGGGATGAAAGCAGCTGCTCGTCTTCCATCTCCCCTCCCCTCCTCTCCCCTCCTCGTCTCTCCATCCGCCCACACATCCACACCGTGGTCTCCCCTCGCAACCAGAGACATGCTCTATATGTTGTTGCCGATCTGCTTTCGCCAGCTGCCGCTCGCTCCACCCTGCACCTACAGCAATTTCCCCAGCAAAGCACAAAAAAAAAGAAAAATAAATAAATAAATAAAGCCTTTCGGTGCACATGGCAATGAAAGGCGCCAAAATTTGTGTCACGGAGAGGAGGTTGGGAGTTTTAGCAAAGTGTGCTTCCCCTTGTGGCGCCCTCAGAAGCACCCACCCTCCCTGATTATGTCACCTAGACACCGATCACATCAACGCGCAACCCAGCCGCTGCCACAAAAGAAAAAAAAAAAAAAAAAAAAAGAAAAAAATACACCCACAAACCAACAAGAGGCACCTCGTTTGTTTGCAACTTCTGGGATAGCCCTAAGAAGAAATGTGCGCTCTTACCTGGCGACGACCGCACACCTTTCAGCTCCCAATCTGCTCGTCTGGCCAAGGAGGCGCGCTCATCTAGAGTAGGAGAGGGGAGTCTGGGAGTGTGGGAGAGCAAGGGAGAGTGTGTTTTGTGTGTGTGAGACTGGGAGAGAAAGAGAGAGAGGGAGAGGGAGAGTGAGGGAGGGAAAGTGAGAGGTGGAGCCTGGTTTGGAGGAGAGAGATGGGAGGAGGAGGAGGAGGAGAGAGAGGACTGGATGATGACTGTCTGCCTGTCTGTACAGCCAGTCTTGTGGGAGCTGTGAGGATGGCGCTAGATCATCTTCTGTTCAAACACACACGCGGCGGACGCACCTCGCAAAGGCTGGGAGAAAGAAACCCAGAGGGGGCAGAGTATGGGGGGAGGGGGGGAGGCGTGAGGGAGACAAGAGAGACTCTGGGCTGTTTAAGCCGGCATCGTCACACGGCGGTTCCTAGGAATCCCTCCAGTAAGAGGGGCACTGCATCACTGAGTCCTTGGCTGTGATTGGCTGGGGTCGTGGGGAGACGCCGAGGATGGTGGGCGACGCCGTGTGACCTGAGGTGACCCCTTCTACACATATTAACACGCCCTGTCTGTGCTCCTCCGGGCGGCCGTCACTTTCAAGGACACTTTCAAAAAAAAAAAAATCCCCTCCCCCCGGGATGTGTTGGCATCCCTGGGAGCATATCTGTGTATGTGAGTGTGTGTATATGTGCGTTTGCCAGTTCACAAGAAGCCGTGACCTGCCCTTGCACAGGAATAAATGCAAACACACACACACAAACACACATAACCTACAAGAACTTGCACATGAAGGGAAGATGATTTCCCCAGAGGAGGGCTGAGCCTGTCAAACAGAAAACACCTGCAAGGACAATCTTTCATTAGAGTGATTGAATATGTTGTCACGCTGACCTCAAAACCAAAAGAGAGGTTATTCAGCGAGTAAAGATGATTTTTTAAAAAAGTCTGAAGCGACAAGAAGTTATAATGTCACCTCAGTTCTTTTGAAATTCTCTAAAATCCTGTATGACTCCATGGACCTGATAGAAAGGCTTCATTCGATTTCAAAAGGAGGAAATGAACCGACTAAGACGTGTCAGCAAAAGAGATCACGTGACGGCGGATTCATGAATATGGAAAGTGGCCTATCATGCCATTTTTAGCTGCCTCAGGTAGCAAACCAGGGTTTTTCTATTGGCTGCGCAACAGGACAGAATAAAGCAGCGCCCAGCTGCACTCAAAGGTCAGAGAGAAACCGACTGGCTACAGAATGAATAGAGCTCTCTGTCCAGTGTTTTCCCATAAAAAGCAGCCCACATGACACGCGAGGCGAGGCGTTGCTCAGGAGGAGCTACAAGGGTTCTTAAGCATATAATCACAACAGTCGGATGATTAACAAACACCCGAGAAGCTACTTGAGTTAATCTGTCATTAGGCATCGTGGGGATTAGAAACCTTTGTCATTGTGAATGCTCTTTTTTTTCCTGATCAAATTTATCGAAAAAGGTGGAGAGTTTCCTCCAGGTGCTCTTCCTTCATCCCACAGTCACACACACATGGTTAGGTTAACCATTTGTTTTCTCTAAATTATGTGTAGGCGTGAACATAAGTGTAAAGGTTTCTGTATGTGAATTACGCAGTGCAGCTTAGAAAAATAACATTCATTATAATGTTCATTTGGTTCAATTAAGTTATTTCATGGTATTTTTTAAAAGCTAGATAATATATGGTAATATATTCAAATATGAACTTATTTACATAAAAGTATGCACTTGAAATCTAAAAATTATGTTGAAATATTTACACATCATGGTTGCATATGATGCATCCACCCTTGATTCCCTGATAAAGACGTCAAATCAAATTCAAATTGAGCAAAGTTTCATAATTTCACTGCTGTAAATACTGAACATGATTTAAAAGGGTCAATAACAAGATTTCTTGGTCTTTCTAATAAATCCCAAATCCTGTTCTGAGTGCAATCTGGGTTAAGTAAGAGTCATGGAAGCAGTATGACTTTGTTTATTAACTAAAGTCAGTAAGATCTATTCCTTTCTTCTTTCATTGTTTTATGCAATAAGTCTGCTTAAGCCTCCTCCAAAAACCAAGAAAAGACAGTCTGACTCTTTCCACTGGTGACTCACATACTGTAGCACCCCGTGGTGATCTCTCTTTATCCAGCATTTAAAGGTCACCCTCCTCTCCAGCATAGCTTTGTTTTTTTATTGCAAGACTCCAATAATCAATGGTCCATTTATAGCAAGAAAACATTTTCATTTGTGCCAATGTGAGCGTGTTGTGGACCTGACCGAAAAAGAAAAAAAGATCTTGATTGATCATTTGAAAAACAGCTTTATCACAAAGTCCATCTACTGTCGGTTTGACTATACATCATCATCTTCATCAGCAGAGGATAATTAGGATGATGTATGGATTTATAGTGAGGCAATGTCCTTAAAGCATTCAAGAAAAAAATTCCATGATAATTACATAATTTGACTTCATTTGCTGATGAAGATCATTTGATATGACAGAGCACGTAAACATCAAACAGTTTCCCAGATAAAAAACGGACTTTGAAGCTCAACTGATTTCAAACATTTTGGGCTGTGATCCAGTTTAATTTATTTTTGGACGATTTTCGGACCATAAAATTCCAGCAAATTACAAAAATGACTGTTTTGCGTGTAACTTATTCTTGTCGTCACTATGCATCATTAAGTAATTATCAAGTTGTTTAGAAGCTGGAATTTTGATTGCAATTTCTTTTCAAGTCGTATCTAAAACTTCACCTCCTCATTGGCTGGTGGTATTAACGTAGCAGTGTTTACTTTTGTGTGAAGTCTAACTTAGATAAGAACCACTGCCAAAGTGAAACCTCTTGTCCTTGTGTGTTCCCAGTGTCGGCTCTGGCCCTGGGTTGTACAGTGATTACTGGCCTTAATGGCGGTTTGTCTTGATATAAAAGAGCTCATTGGTTCTGGAGGGGCTCCACTGGCACAGCGACACTGTCAACAGCAGGAACACCAGCTGCATCCTCCCTGGCCCTGTTCAGAAATAGCTTGGCCCCAGTCGTGGCCCTGGCCCCGTCCCAGCCAGCGGCCCCCACCGAGCAGGCAGCGGGCCCGGCTCCATGAGCCTGGCTCACGGTCCTCCCGTCCTGGAGGACAGAAGTGTCTCTGAGGCCCGGAAACCAGAGGGCAGCAAGCATCGCCGACCCCTCGCTGTACAAGCAGCGTCCTCTGTCACAGAGTCTCTAATCTAACTGGGCTCAGAACAAAATCAAAGTGACAATATTAATCATGTGATGGGGAAAATAATTAGAGGGGCAATAAGAGACTGAGCGGGTCCCCTCCCCCCACGCTCCAACATACAGCATATAACTGAATACTGCTCAACTGAGTGAGCGATGAAAAGGTGCCGGGACGCGTTTGAACGCGGTCATCAGCAGCCAATTACTCCAAAACAGACCTGTGATGGAGCAGCAGTTAAGAGCATAGGTGTCAATCAATAAAATGCTAATGTCACCGCTTTGACATCAATACAAACTTAACATCTTAAAAAGGGAAACACTCATAGCAGACTGCACATGCCATTCAAAAAACTACAGAATGAATACCGAGGCTTTTAAGTGATGCTCTTCTTAATCGTTTAATTCTACAAAACAAGTCATGGATTTTTTCAAGGTGCTGAAGTGGAAAACTGCTGTTGTCGGCTTCTCCCAGTCGACTTCATTTGCACATAAGAAAATGTCACAAAGCCATTGATTGTTTTTAACGTGTCCAACACAGCTTGTGCCTATGAGCGGTGCTCTACAGAGGCATTAGTCATCCACACCTGGCTGTGTGGATCAAAACTTGGTGAAATCTGCCCTCTGCCAGCGTGATTCATAGTGAGGGAGGCTCGCCCTGCCCTGGCTGTCTGCACACACGGCGCCCCAGGAAGCCTGGTGTTTCTCTCTCTTGTTTACAGATTGACAGCATCTCTGGGAGAAGCAGGGCGACAGCCTGTGACAGACTGATGGATGATGTGACACTCATGCGCCACTGTGTCATCCCCACATCCCCTCCCCCCCACCCTCTCCTCACCCACTCACGCTAGCCCCGCCTGAGGAGAGGATGGAGGAGCGCGCAGGGTTGTGCATGCAGATTGAGCTCGGCGTTGCACCTTTTCTTCCCGAACCGTGCATCTGCATGTGGAGAAAAGCCTCATGGGTAAATGGTGGGCGGCTGTCAGCTCGCCTGATTGTTAGCGGCTAGATGACAAGGCTGGACCCGCCGCAGATGATGATGCTCAGGGGCGTGGGAAGAGATGGGTGACAAGTTGGGGTGACAGGACACGAGGGCGGCAAATGAATCTGCATGGAAATGAGCAAGCCACCCCCCCACCACCACCACCACCACCACCACCAAAAAAAAATTACACATCTCAAGATGTCACTGCAAAGAAAAGAGTCAAAGAAGAGAAAACTACAGCCACGGTCAGCAAATGGACACCGACTGCCTGAAATATCACAGACCGTGTCGTACTCTGGAGAAATGGTCATCAAGTCGTCAGTGCTGCAGCTTAGTTCAGTCAGACTCACAGCGTAAATGCTCATTAAAATATAAGAATGCTCTTAAACAAACTAACTCAGTTATAGTAAATATTTAATTAAAATGTGGCTTTTGCAGTTGAGTGACATGGCTAAAACTGGACATGATGAATGGAAACTTTTCGATAATGGGCCTGTTGAAATTCAGATTAAGAGCTTAAACTCTCTCAGACATGCCGGCCAATTTCCCAGATCTGTAAAGCGAGTAAACAGCTCTGAGTAATGTTTTGTATGTAGCTGGATGGATTAATCTTCTTATATTGATTTTACCTACCCTGCCATCACTTAAACCCTCCAATCACATATTCACAGAAAAGATAGCAATTAGGGGACCGCTGGGCTCAGGTTCAATACTGAACGACAAGAAATTTATTACGTAACGTTTTCAGTTGCACCTCCTGTGATTGTCAATCACGGCAGCGAGGCGGATCAATAACGTCGCTCTGAAACGCTCCATGATGTGGAACCTGCTATTTTGTGAGGTCGTTATTTGCACTCAAACTTTCACATCTGCAGAGACAAATCTGCTGCTGAAGATTCAAAGTTGGGTCTTTGATTTTTTTAAAAACACACCTTAATTGTTTACAGCGAACAGGAAATCGACAGAGGCGCCCCTCACTGTCCATGCTGCTGTTCGCTTCCTCTCTCATGAATGATTGCCGTCAGAGGTCATCACTTACTTATTTCACAGTAAATTATGGGCTCTGCTTTTCAAGGCGACCACTCGCGTCTTGGCGGTAACCCCGGTGGAATTGGTCGCCTTTTCTCCGCCTGCACAGTCAAAGTGGCCTCTGCGATGCAACAGGTCAATGAGGCCGCAGTGCTCCGGGGCTTATTGACTTGCTAATCCACCCTCCTCACGAGTCCTCATGTCTGTCTGCATTGTACTGTTTTTAGCCACCCTGGGAATTTCTTACTGACAGACGTCTCAGAGGAGATGCAGGACTGCCATTTTGCTCAAGAATTCAGTACGACGACTCAATTGGCACAGAAAGAAAAATCACATAAAATTGTTAGATCCAATTATGGGGGGAAAAAAAATACACAAATTTAATGTAAAGTTATGTAATGTGTATAAACTGACTGTGACAGCAGTTTTGGCATTTAACTAATCCTAGGATCCTGAGGGAGGCAAAAAAAATCCTGTAATGTTTTCACCACCACTGAGCCTGCTAATGGTTTCTATTGTCATGGTAAAATTGAGTTCAGGAGATTAGCTTAAAGCTGAGACATGGTGAGGTGATTCTCTAAATACACTAAGCGCATCACTGGCTAAATGGGAAGTTGTGATAATATCAAGTCTGTCACGTAGAAACAGGGTTATGCTTAGAAGTGGCCATATTTTATGGCATGCTGATGTGCTTGCTTAGGTTATCGAGGAACTGTAGAGATAAATGTAACGAGGTGACGGGCAAGCCTGCAATTTTTAAAGCGATCAAATCTTATAAATATGTGTTAGAATGAAAATCAGCTCAGCACAAACAGCAATGAGGAAATGCCCTTCACCGCAGCCGCCCTGATCTTCTCTGGGGTCATTCGAGTAGAAGGTGAACCACTTCCTCTTATCTGTGCATCCAGACCTCTGACCGGCCTTATCGCCCGACTTGCCCTGGAGATGTTTGGGCCAGCCATGCACTGACAGCTCCACGCCAACACACGATAACACCTGTGATTGCATGATCATACATCGACCCGTCTGTCTGCTCAGTCATTTTCAGGTGCTCGATAAATGGAGCTAGCATGTTTGCCTGAGAGCACATCGGCTTCTTATAGGAGCCAAGATGGCTGCCTGACTGCCTCCCAGTGACAGGGCAGGCAGCTGCACATATAGTGCCTTGAAGGTAATATATTCCCTTCAAGGCTGTTGGATACACTGATAGACTGCACGGTGGTTCAATCCCGTGTGAAATAACCGTTGATACATTAGATCTTTTCTCTGTTCAGCCGAGAGCAACAAAAGATTTATGGAATAAATCAGTGTGCATTGGGTAAATATCATATGACATGTTTCAGAAGAACAAATCTCCTTAAGCAAAGAAAAAAATAATCCAATACAATCTCTTACAATGTTATTGTTGTTGCTTAAAGAGAAAATAGTCCATGAATCTCTGCGATAAGGTCTCACAGCTTATCCTTCAGTTCGCCTGCTGAGGATATCTACTGTACTTTCTTCAAGATAACTCCCACCGACACGGCTTCACAGAGATATGTTGTGTAGCTAAGACTGCTCAGATCCACAAGACTTAAATTTGAGATAAAGAGAGCAAACGTCTGAGGCAGAAATGTGCCTAAAATGATACCGGATATCAAGATGTGTGTGATATTAAGTAAAGATGACGACAGCATCATAACCAGTAGCTTCACTGAAGAGCTGGAGTAAGTTGGCAAGTTTGTTTTTTTTTAGCATAAAAGTCATCATCAGATTAATCAATACTTGCAGTCCTAAATGTGGGACTGTCACACATTTTGGATTTTTTTTCCTGCATTTTCGGAAAGATCATGTAAAAAAAATCATTTAAAAGTAAATAAGAAGTTTAGTAGCTTAACAGAAGTGAATGTTGATTATGCTGGTCAGCTCGCAGAATATGATCTCTTGACTATAAAATCAGAGACAAGTCCACAATCTCTCCTTTACATTCAGTATTAGGCTATCGATTAAACTCTCAACCTTCTTGAAAAAATAATGAGGAACCAGGAGGGTCAGGGTGGTAGCGCACATATTTCTGTATATGTGTGCTGCTCAGCGGGTCTACCATCCTACATCCATGATCTCACCAGCAGATGGGGGACAGAGAAGTCAGAGAGACAACATACCGACAAGCTGAAACACAGATCATGCTGAGACCTTGACTCAACCTTAAAAGGCTCCCCTCTTAAAATCCTGATTCTCAAACCTTCCTTCATTCTTCCAGGTCAGTGCACTCCTTCTACTGGAAGCAGCACAGTTGCTTGCATCCAACGCTGGAGAGAGACAAACAACTGTTTACCTGCAGGTCGAGGTCCTGCCCTACATAGCCAAGCATCTGCCTTCTCCCCGGTACCCCACTGAAACCAATGATCCTTTAATTCTCTGTGCTTAGCTTTTGGGTTATTTCTTCTCCCAGAGCCACAGCGGATGATCCACTCTCTGCTAGAGAAATAGCTTTAATACACTCCTCTGGATCTACTGATATCTTTCCTGATAGAATCTCTTGTGAGAAGTGAGAGGCATATTTGAATCATGCCCTGCTGTTGCACTCACTGTAAGTCACCACATTAAAAAAAAACAAAAAAAGCACAAATTAAACACAGAAAAATGTCACTGCATGAGCCGCCTTTGTTTACTCGGCTCTCCAAGGTTACAGCTGCTTTCATTTTCTACCGATCCTTCCTCAAGTCAATTAGCAGCATGTATACCTGACAGATACCAAGCAATAGGTGTACCAAGCAAATTACTCTGTCACAGGCTTCGCTGATATCACATTGTTTCAAGGCCAAATTATCAAACCCTTTCCCCGTCGCACCAAAGCCACGGTTTAACTGATGATTTACTATTATATCGTTTCCCTCCAGTGGCCCTATTCTTGCTCCTCATTGTGTGTAGGAGAAGAGGGTTATTTTTAGTCAGGCCGTCACGTGATGTCAGTGCAAGTGGAGTCTCACAGCTGTAGGCTACTGGTACGACATGTTACACATCCACAGCTCCCAGCCTGCAACAAATGCCCGGCATCCTGTGGATCTCAGGATGTATCGAGTAACATCGTCTTAATAATTCAGACAGATTCGTCTACATGAATTTTTACCACGTTCTGCTGCTCTGGATGAAAACAATAAAAAGCCCTATGTGGTTTCCTGCTGCGTGAATGCTGGTGGATTTCAAAATTTACTGCCATATTTCCAACAGATACTGACTTCATTTTGCCAATTTTCAATTTAAAAAAAAGCACTCACACTATCAACGTCTCATTCAGTCATATTGTTACCCCAGCAGTCTTATTTAGTCAAATGACAGCAATCAGCATTTACTCTTGAAAAGGATTTTTCTTTTCTTCTCTTAACACTGTCCACTGACTTTGTCCTGCTCTGTAATTTATGATGTCGGAACAACCCACGCGCTTGATTGAGAGTCATTCAGAAACAATGACAAAGAAAAAAAGGTTAATGTAATTACTGAATCTCCAGGGATAGAGGAAATTTTCTGGTTCACAACTATTAGCCCTTCTATAAATTATAAATTACAGCAGTTTGTATGGTGCTGGAACGTGGATCACTCGAAGGACTTTGAATAATTCATTTATGCATTTTTCCCATTTAAGTACCAAAGGTGTGCAAAGGCCACTGAGAAGCAGGTAAAGGGCGCGCTGGAAAGGGAATATTTCTTATTTTATGGGAATTATTCCCACTAGCACTGCTGGAATCACTTTTAATTTATTCAGAAAGTTAAGCACCCATTAGCAAAGACTTTGTTGCATATTTCGAGGCTAAACCGTCCAAACAGTCCAAAAAGAAGTAGGGTAATTATGAAGTATCGCTCTGCAATTAGTGTTTTGATTACCACCTGTGTTCCGCATAAACCGAAGCACAAACAATTAAGTTCTCACAAAGAATAAAGGCCGTCATTGCAAAACAGATCCATCTACACCTGTCGGGATCAGAGCCGATCTCAGGCCAGAACAATTAATCACAGGATGGTTAAGTAGAGATGACAGGAACGACACCCTATAATTTTCCTGGGCAGTATTATCTATAATTTAGCTCATTGCGTAACACAAAGAGACTTCTATCATTACTGAAATGTACTCATTTAGACACTTTTTTTGCCACTCTCTGAAGAAAGGAAGGTTTTGTCGTGCCATCGAGCTTCGTACGGCTGCTGGTTTCTGCACTGTAATTTTCATCTCAGATCATCCACGGTTATCAGTCACGGTCAGCACACTCGCTCGTCCCGACTCCGTCACCTCAGACGGGAACAGTCTGGCACGAGGGCTTTCGAGAGTGGAGGGAAAATGAAAAGGAGGTGGACCTGCTCGCACAATCGGACTAAGAGCAAGAGCCATCACGCTGCTGAAAGGCTGTAATCGAAAACTTTCTTTTCTAAGAGTTTTTTGGCAGAGCGTCACATCAGCAGTTGTGAAAAAAACCATAGGTCAGATGTCGTGTCGGCATTAAACTCCCACAGATTGTTTACACTAATGGCTTTGGCACTTTGCAAGACTGCAAACTGGAGATTGTCAAGCTACCGTATGAACAAATGTAAAAGCTCAAATTAAGTACAAACTGATTGTCAATTACTTACTCTATGCTGAAGATGTATTAATATTTGTAGTCTAGCTAATATACCAACCTACAGCTCTTGGTATAGCTCTCACCTTATTATTCCCATTGAGGTGCAATCTCCCTTCTCTTTGGCTCTGTCCTCTGTGAGGCTCTACTGAACTGCCATTTTATTTCATCCTCAAGAGAAGCTCTCAAAGCCTGAAAAAAGGTCCCAGATTTTCTCAGATGTGCAGGCAGAAATTGTGGTCTTGCTCACAGAGATGGGCTGTGAAACTTCAGTTGGCAATCTGGGGAAATTTAGCTGCAATAGGCTGCTTGGAAGTTAGTCCCAGAAGGTGGTATGGGATTTCTGTTTTCTTCTTGCTTTTAGAATTGATTTTAAGATAATACTGACCGCTTTCAAAAACCCCAAAAGGCTGTATATAAGTTTTTTAGCAGAGCTTTTAGTGCCCTGTGGCCCTCTATCCTCCCTGAGATCCTCAGATGCATCTTGCCTGGTCGTTCTTCGGTCAAGATTTATTCTCAAAGGGACATTGGAGCATTTTAAGTTTGGGCTCCGAGGCTCTGGAGGCTCACAGCAGAAATGTTTCACTGTCAGCAGGCATTGACAGTATGCTACATTTGTATTATGAGCGTTGTCCACAAGACTATGGTCATATTTCCAGTGTGTACTTTCTTTGCAATATTGTTTTTGACTGCATGGCCATACATATGCATACCATCAAAGGTTAGAGCAGTGTCCCATTCTTAATTCTCATAACAAGCTCTCACTATATAAAGCATTATATTCCATTTTCTGTTAACTAAAAACAATTTTCCTCCTTATGCTTCACATTAGAAGGAACATTACCAGAGCATTTCCACTTTGTGCATTATGTCTGTTAGGCTTTTAGTCTAACAACAGCCCCAGCTCCATTTACTACTGAAATAACAGGCATGTCTCATCTCATTTCAGCCCATTTTCAAACAGATAGGCCCTCAACCTTCATTCAAAAAAAAAAAAAAAAAAAAACACACACACACAACAATGTATTTTTTGTCTAGCTGTAAGGTGAATGGGAATCTGAAAACTGGAGCTCTATGGTGATAAAAAGTAAATGAAATGGTCGTCCTGAGATGCAATGATAGATTTCAGAGAAACTCTGAAATCAGCTTGTGAAAAGTCCCATTTATCCACCAAATCAGCAGCTGAAGGCGAATACTGAAGCACAAGATGTCAGTACCAATACCTAACCATTATGTAACGCTCGGTTTTATACCGCTACATGCCACTGTCCATGACATTTGTGACCTTTTGTATTAAAGAATAGGATTGTGACTGTAAATGTCAGCTCGCCCAGCCAGGCCAGAAACGATACCGCTGCTTAACATCGAGTGTCATGAGCGGCTGTGCAGCGATCTGTCGACTCTCTAAACGTCTTTCCATCTGTTATTCCATGCATCATGTTAAACAAACAAAACTTACATCCCACATATTTAGCCGTGGGCAGCCCAGGCCGACTCTCCCACCAGCACTACTCTCCAATCATTGCCGCAGCATGGACCAGTCAAAGCGGGAGGGCTGATTTCAGCTCATCAGCCTGTCAGCTGGAAGTGCATACTGAATGGAGCCCACGGCCGAGTGGCTTTCCCCCGCTGCCACATTTGCCTCACTTGACTGCAAATCAAACGCTTGTTGTTTTAGTCTTGAGATCAGTTAAGTTGTGGAGAAGACGGCGCGAGAGTCGATTATTCGGCACGTCTCAGCCTGTTTATACACTCCGCTTGCACGCAGGAAGAGAGGCTGAGAGAGGCTTATCATTTGAAAAGCAGATGAAGTCCCGCTGAGACCAATGCGATGTGAGTCGACCCGCTGTGGCATCATCATGTGATCCGCTGCCCCCCTCCCACCCCACCTTCACCCACCCATCTCCTGCGCCTGCAGCTAGCCACCATTGTACAATGCCATTATAGCGTAGGCTCCTTCCCCATACACTCCAAGCTGAGCTTATCCTATCCTTTTAGTTCTATGCAATCCTTGGATCCTATAGACACATTTCCCAGCATGCACTGCAATCCTCTGCCTGCTTAAAACGATTTAAAGTAATGGAAGTAGCCTTGCGAATCTGGAGACTACTCTAAACAGTTAGAAAGCACTCGTTCTCTTTGTCAACACTTCCTGCTGAAGTCTTTTCTCTACGATAAAGTGGCAGAATGGACATTACGCTGGGAGTATGATAAAAGACAGCCAAACTCAGGAAAATCCATTAGAGACAAAACCACGCATAAATAAAATGCTACTCTGGGTGAAAAGCACATTTAAAAAAAGGGTCTCATGTCCGTACACCAGGGTGGTTTTCTAATTTCACTAATATGCCATATAATATTAGCCGTTCCACATTTCAAACAACTAGCAAATGCATGCTCCTTTATTTCCGGGGCTCCCAAGGCAGTTCACTGAGAGCTATCATTTCCACACATCAATTGCTCCAGTTGCAAATAAGGCACCAAATTACCAGCAAATATCACATTATGCCTCCCATTTACAGACTTTTTAATTAGAGACAGTGAATGTGTTTTGAGAACACACAGATGCTCATCAATTCCCAGTGATGAATAAATACATTTGCTGGTTTTGCTGGCCAAACTAATAGCAGTTCTCCCACACAAACCCACACTGGTGTCCTAATACCCACATTTTAAATGTATTTTTGAAAGGCAATACTTTTTTTCTGTTTTTTAAATGACATGTTTGTGAGACCGGTGAGGAGTGGTAAGTGAGATTTACTTTGGAGAGAATAATGCTGGTATCTGAGCTGAGAAAGAAAATTGAAGAGAAGAAAGCGAAAGCACAAAGCCGAGGCGAGGTCATCTCTGTTTGTGTGCATTATTTGGGGAAAAAAAATGTATAAAAAAGCTGTTGTTCTGTAAGAAAGACAGAAAACCACAGTGTCAAATCAATAGATTGATTGTTGCTGTTTGTCTCTTGGTGGTCCAACATAATCGCAGCAGCGATTTGGACTCATGAGGTTTTAGAAAAAGAAACTCTGGCGGCTCAGTCAGCCAGATAATGACGAGCAGATAATTTTACGTCAGTGTGGAATATGTAGAGTCGATGTTTAGACTGACGGGTATTTCGATATTTTTTATATTTTCATCCTTCATCCAGACCTAATACACAGTACGGTGGGACACAGTTTTTCAGACACACAAATGAAATCCCAATCTTATTATTTTTTTCTGATGAACTTAATGATACAACAACCTATTTTAAAATCACCTGGATTCACTGGAAAATAGTAAATAGATCAAATTAGCACCAGTAACATTAATACAAAAACAATCATATAAAATAGCAAAACAATAACAGGGACCATTTTTCAGAAAACTGAGTATTTCTACTTTTTCTATTTTAGTATAATTTGCTGTTAATATAAAGTGATTTAGTTCAGTAAATTAAGGTTTTAAATGCATAACGTTCACATGTAGTCTTGACAGTGTTTTAAAAAGCCATGTAAAGATTTAAAGAAAATACAGTAAGACCGTTTACAACAAGCTAAGAGGGAAAACAACCAAAACCTGCAGCACTGAAGATTAATTTGGAGTTTAAACCAAAGCTTTTGATGATGGAGGACAGCTATCAATATCATTAAACTTTCTTTTTACCACAGCAACATGGAAGCAAACGAGCAAAAGAGCAGTTCACCACTGTTTCTGTAACTAGCTTGTGTATTTTCTTACCTGCAGGTCACATCCGGTCAGGTCACCTCCAGCTTCCTCTGCACAGGTGAAGGATGACGCTGTGTTTTGTTAACTAAACACAGTTAACTCCTCCCAGCCAAGTCTTCGGCAGGAAAACGTGCTTTTTAATAAACAGCACATGAGCAACAGTTTGTTCCTCAGTTTTCCATCAGCAGTTTTCATGGAGGAGCAGAAAAAAAGACATCAGGTGTTTCCTCATCAGGTGTCTCTGAGCATCTTGGGATAATTGGTCAAATTAAACCAAGGCTCTGTGAAGGAGGAGCATTGGCGTTTCTAGCCCATTTTGAATCCCAGCACCTCTAAAATTGGAGAGATTTTTTTAAAACTTTATATCTTTTTTTAACAAGGTAGAAAAGCGTCAAAACTACACATTATTTGGTTGAAATGTAAAATTTATACCGCAAAAATTCAGCAGAACCCCCCCCCCCTCCTCCTCAAAAATGGTTTGATCCATTGTGTTTTGTGTGTGTGTGTGTGTGTGTGTGTAATCTTGTATTATGTTTTCACTCTGCACTGTTTGTCCTGTTTCTTTGTTGCTGCAAATGTGAGCTGGCTTAAAGCTGTTAAAGTGCATCAAAAGGTGACATTGATGTTTTAAGCAGTGCAATGAACATTTTTAATTAAAATAAATAATTTTTTCTCTTTTTTCTTTGTATAATTTTGGTGGTTTTCCTCTGAAAGGGTTTCAAATTTTAATTTGGTCAGCTCGGTGATAAAAGCCCTGTAAAAGTTTACATCTGCTCCCATAAGATTTAGCCTTGGATTTATTATACCAATAAAACAGGAGGCCAAAGGCAAGACTTAGGACTTGTATCTGCATGTGTAATGGATGAAAAAACCCCACCCCGCCTCTGAAATAAAAGACGAGTGTGGGTTTTATGATGCAGATTGAGGCTGCTTAATGTCAGTCAAATTCAGCAGCTCTGCAAGTGCCCCGAACTCGCTCTGGTTTCTATTTTCACCCTTAGATTATTCAAGTCCCTATTTCTTACCAATGACCAGTGATCAAAGCAGACAGGTGCAATTGCAGGTGGCGGAGTGGCCATACAGTGCCTGTAAGGGTAAAATAATGTCCACAACAAAGGCCCTGTGAGGCTCTGGCTGTCTTTCATCTGGCTGAGGGGAGAGATAAAGAGAGAGAACATGCGAGAGAGCGTCATTACAAGTCCATCTACACTCTTTATCTAATCACTAATGGCTTTGGAGAGGAGTTTCAAAACCATCAACACTGCTGTTTCACAATGTTTCCCGCAATATCCCCCTTACAGGCAGCCATTATGTAAACTGGAGTACAAAATATGCTGTTCCGGTCCATTCTTGCTCCCGTCTCTTTCATTCCACACACCGCAGTCAAGATAACCTTTTTCCCGGTGATGGATGCCAAAGTTACAGTGGTCTCTTGCGGACCGGCAGCTATTTTAACATCTGATGTGACAGCCAGATTTTCAGATTATTCTGAACACATAGAGCCTGTCAAGGTGACCTGTCTGTATCTGAAGAAAACAATGTTAATGTGCAGGCCGTCATACAATAAGACCAACAATGGAGGGATAATGACATTTGGCGGAAGTACTAAGCTGACTGTCTCGCGTTTCTTTGAGTTAAAGGTCAGTATTTTCACATGTCTTCCTGCAGGCCACTTCATACCATCCAGGTACAGCCTTTTCCTGGATCCATACCAATGTGCGCCCAGTGGATGGTTCCTGCCGGTGGGGGGGATCATGGGTAGTGCCACGTGGAGAATGACCTTTTCAGCCATGTGTCACCTGCCCGTGATGCTCCAGGTGGCCCTCTCAGCATAGCGTGTCTGAATGTCTGTGTCGTAATGCTCCAGTGGAACAACTCAAGAAAAAAAGAAAAAAAGGAAAGCGGATCACAGCGAAGACTCACACACACATACACACACACACAGTCACAGGTTCAAACTTTTTTTTTTCACTCAGCAGGAGTTGGCAAGTGTTTACTTTAAAAGGAAGCATTCACACAGTTGGTATTAAAGCCTTGCAAGGCAAAATTTGGCGGCACCAAATGGCAATAAATGACAAACTGCACACAGCTCATGTGGATAACAAATGGTCAAGACTAAAAATATCAAGTCTCGCTGGGTCCAGCTTAAAACTGCATTGGGGGACTTTTGCATAAAAACATCGAGCAAAACGAGTTTACACAACGCTGATGAATCCTGTCACCATCAGGTTAATCTCTCTGTCCACTGAAGTTTCCTGGAGTTTTTAAACCAGGTGTCTCTGGTGATATTCCTGCACTTTTGCAGGTCGATGACATCGGCTGAAGTGGGAGAGCAGAAAAAAACATCTGAAAGAAGTTTCTGATGCTCAAAAGACACTCAGTGAGGAAATAATACAGGAAAGAAAAGAAAGTGATGGAGAGAACAAAGATGGATAAGCACTGGTGTCGTTTTTTCTTGTTGGAGAATGATAAGAGAAGAGAAAAGGACAAGGATGTCCTAGTCAGGTTGGTATTTCTAAAATATCTGGAGGAGTAGTATCACACTCCAGCTTTAATGTGGAAATAAAAATCCTTCTGCTGTTGAAAATGTCTGCTTTTAATGAGACTGATTAATAAAAGTGAGAAGCTTCCAAAATCAGGTGCAGGCAGGTACTATTAAAAATGCTCAGACAAGAAAAGCACAGTTTTACTTTTGGATTTTGGATCTGGATTTGATCATCAGGGCCTTTTTACAGAGTTTTTTTAAATTCACTTCCCACACCAAACACTTTGTAGCAGCAAATCCAGACGTCTATCTGCCACAGTTTTGACCAAATTTAACTAAATGCTGTTGTTTTATTGGCAAAAATACACAAGTTGACTAAATTAAATAAATGTTGTGAATCTTGCAGGAAAACAGCAGGTGCAGCAGTTTCAGGTCACTTTATTTCATCCGCACTGAGAGTTTCCTCTGGCAACAGGACTGCCTCGGTCATTCATCCTGTAAAACTCATAAGAATGAATCAATTCAATATATAATATTAAAGAAAAAAAACCTTCATGAGTTCCAAATGTCTAAAATGTCTTCTGGCTCTGTGAAGCTTTCTGCTGTGCAAAAACAGATTTTAACAGCAGGTGATTATTAAATCTTGGATCCCGGGGACCAAACATGAGTTTTGCAAACAGGCGCTCCTAAAAACTGATTTCCCTCGTGAAGATGACCAAGCTCTGACACAAAATCAAAGCAACAATATGTTAACTGGATGGATTCCTGAACCAAAAGCACGTTAAAGTCCCTGCATCCTGATTTTCATAGCAGAACAGAGGCCAGCGTTTGCAGTTAATGGGCTAAAACACCACAAAACCACCCATGCGGGCCTTTAAGGGTGGGTGTTAATCTTGTCCACTTTGTGCCTGTGACAAGTCTTAAAGAGAGGCTTCCAGGCATTCGAGGTCCAAACCGCTCCAGCGTGGTGCACCTTCAGCTGGAGTCAAATGGATCCTAACAGGGATAATTGCCTTGTTAGGACTTCCTATGAAGTAAGCTCCCCAGCGAGCTGGTCATGCATATATGGATGAACCCTGCACTCCTCCTCCTCTGCTAGCAACCACCTGTGAGCCGCCTGGAAACACACATTTTCCATAGATAGGGCGGGCGGCCGTGGGTGGCAACGTCTGACGGATGAATGGAAGGACAAGGAGGACGGATGCGGCTGCGTTTTCGTGGTTGACAGCCATTTTTCAGAGTAAGTGTAGATGACAGATGGGCGATTAGCGTACGTGTCTGTCTCATCCATCTGCACAGAGTCTATTCACACTCTGTTTACATATTGCGGGATGGCGGGGAGAGGTGAAACTCCGGCCACTTTGGCTCCTGCGCCGACCAGGATTCACCGGAAAGATTATGCCTGATTCTCCGACGGGGCCGCTCGATGATGCATGTGTGTGTTTTTGCGCGTCCTTCCCAGGGGAAAGCTCAGAATGAGACTCTGCTCAGGGCTGAACATGCACCTCTGCCTCTCCCCTGCTGACTTGGTGGTGCTGATGAGGAGGAGGAGGAGGAGGAGGAGGAGGAGGAGGGTTGATGTTTATGTGTGCGTACGTGCTTGAGAAGGAGTTGCTGTCTTCACACGCGTCCCAAGACAGGTCCCCCCCTCCACACACACACTTCCACCCCTCCCTCTTAAATCACGCCACGCAACAACAACAACACGAACACAACGGCAACAACTTCTCCGAGGGAGGCCGGCGCTGTCATGGTAACAGCGTAGAGTGACCTTCAGAGGCTGTTGATGCTCCCCAGAGCCGCCTCCGATTCTGCTTGGCACGGACTTTGTGAGTCATCAACAACATTCAAATTCACATGCTCCCTCTCTGGAGGTTTCGGGCTTATTAAAATGGATGAGAAAATGGGGAAAACGATGGAAATAGCATCAACTGAAGTGAACTAACAGCATTTTCGACTTGTGCGCCCTGATTACCATGGCGACTGACAAATCTATCGCAAACAGGATCTGTCATAAATGAGATTACGAGAACAACACATGCAGGATCAAAGGGCGCCGTCTCCCGCCATTAGTGGCACGCGGGTTGTTACGTAACAGCAATTCAGATTTTTTCACACAGGAAATGCACAAGCAGAAGCCCCGCTGAAATTACTCACAACAAACCGCAGGTGGAATATGAAGCAGCATTTTACATGTGGAGGATTTAGCGAGGGATATCCAAACATTATGAGGGCGTTCCACCAGGAGAGCTTGTCACCGAGGGTCACTGAGCACATAAGCCTGCTGAAAAAAGAAAGAGAGAGAGAGAGAGAGAGAGAGAGAGAGAAACCCACATCAGAGCCATGATAGGCCACCTCCAGGTTTCACACTGATGGATCCCAGGCTGGGAACACTGCCACCCGCTGGAGGAGAACAGGAAGTTGTTGGAAGAGGGGGGGATCTCTCCACCTTCTGCAGGGTGACTCCCCGGCTGAGTTAGTTTTCTGGAGCTTGTTTATCGTCGTGCAGTTCAGCTAAAGATAAAGCGTCGATAATGTTTCCAGCAAGCCATTAAGAGTCTGTGAGTGGCAAATGCAGAGCAGCACTTTGTCACCACATTAATAGTAAGTGTTAGTCATCTATCAGACAGTAAATACTTTGGCATTTTGTACACAGTGTGATGGTTTTATATGCATTCTGTAAATATATA
>JBAJHX010000002.1:3466680-3498243 GCA_037176925.1 Amniataba percoides | reverse complement strand
ACGATAATCATGAACTCTGCTGGCATTCATTTTGACCAGGCTGGTCCTTTTCCATCATGTTTTGTGTGTGTGTGTGTGTGTGTATGTGGATACCTCTTAGACGGAGGTGATTGGACAACCAGACCCAATTTTTTTGAAAAGATTGATTGGGATACGAGTGTCGTATCCCGTTGCCATGGCAACCCCCGGGGGCCAGGGAAGAGATGCTCGGAGCAGATGACTTAATTCCCAGCGGAGAAACAAGCCACTCAAGGCTGCATCCTCTGCCTCTGCTGCGAGGGGGCTTACCACTTTCCTTATGGTGTGTGAGTGTGTGTGTGTGTGTGTGTGTGCACGACAAATTGAACAGGTCTGTTGTGCTGCTGCGGTTGGTTTATCATGCTTAAACTGAATACAACCACCATGATAATCAGACTGAGAGCTGTGCATGTAGATTTTTGTTGTTCGCCTCCACAGGACGGAGTCTCAAGGTGACGCCGGCATTTATGCAGCATTTTATCTCCTTCAGAGATGAGAGACTGAAGACGAGGGGTTGGGAGAATGTCCTCATGTGAATTGTACACACTTTGCCTCCAGGCACTCTGAGCTCACGGACTGGGCACTAATCAGCCCACATGCATTCAATAAACATCCAGTATTTCTTATTTTAGGTCACATTTTTGTGCAAAGGTCAAGTGAAATAATTAAATTCATGATTTGTTCATCTCTTTGCTCGCTTAGGTGATCCGCTGTGGCAAAAACCAATTTATACCAGACCTTGGCATTGGAAGTATTTCTTCTTTTGAATACATTACTCTTTCAATAAGATAAAATATTTGTGAAATATGTGTAAAGAAAAATAAATGTGATTGTAAATGTGTAAAAGAGCTGGATTATAAACTGCCCCGGGGTTATTGACTTCAGGGCAAAAAACGAGGGGCCTTGTATCAAAACATCCATTGCTCATCCTCCTGAATTTAATTCCTAAATAACTTTGTCTAAAATGAAATCTAATTGGGGCCCTTAACTCAGCTTTGCCCCGGGGCCCCCGCGGCAGCTTCATCTAGTCACGACTGTAAAGTTCTGCGCGGGAATAACAACTACAGACATCAGATATGCAAACAGAGGCAAACCAACATATTAGTGTGCTGCTGTCCTCCACCTCCCGGAGACACTCAGGTGAAGTTAGAGGAGAAAATGTTTGTCTTGTGTTAATTCCAAATGCAGAGGAAAGTCACACACACACACACTCTGTCAGCTGGAAGTGCTTTGTGTTTATTCTCCAGCCCGCGGAGCTTCCTCATGAATATTGAAGTCCAAATCAAAGCGTTGTTTCTTCTGGCTTATTACATCCAGAATATGTTTACTGTGGCAGATTGGATTGGGAGTGTGAGAAAATAGATTCTTCTTACGACTGTCTTTATACAGATACAGTACAAATACACACAGTACTGTTTACTTTACAAAATGACTTTTTAAGCAAACTGGACAGAGATCCACTGGACAAAATGGTCTGCGGCTTAAAAACAGAAGATGTAAAAGTTATAGAAGTGGGAGCAGCAGGTCTGTAGTGCCATCTCAAAGAGATCTCTTTTTTTAGGATAATGGGTTATGATGGGTGGACAGAAGTCATTTTGGTGAGAGAGTGATTTTCGTGACAGCTGCAGTGTTAAAATGAGCCAGATGGATTGAGTAGAAAGTGTTCAGATGTGTGTTTTTTTTAGCAGCTGATAATGTAACAGCTGCAGGATAAGTAATAATCACTTTAATTTAATAAAATTCTTCCAAATGCTTTAAAAATGGAGTAAATCTATGACTTCCTGGCTATTAATACAACATTTTCACACGACATTGCATTCATTGGTGCTGCTGTTGTCATATATTTGAATTTTTGATCACTTTTAAGGGGTGTTTATCCATGTTTCATCATCCATCTGTTGTGGTGACTCATTTATATTCAAAAATATGATTAAAAAAAAAAAGAGATGGCAAAACATCCAAAACTTTGTCATCACTCTGAGTTAAATTATGCCATTTGGTAAATGTCACGCCTTTGGACTGCCATTAGTTGATTCCTCTCATTTCTGAACCGCATTAGAATCCCATTGACTTTTATGGGGCTTTTCAACAAAGGGCAGCTCCACGTGTGGTCCAGGTGTGGAGGGAAGCGCGTCTGAAGTCTTGTCATTGCAGCTCCGGCTCCTGCATGGTGCTGTTTGTCTTCAGAGGACTGCAGGCCGAACGGCATGAAAAAAGCTTGAAAGAGACAGCGAGATTGCGCCTCCTGCTTGAAGTACAGTATGACACGAGGCTGTAATAAAAAGGTCTGAGTGCAATCATTCCCCATCACCGAGGACACTTCAATTTGAATGCTGGCTTTAAAGTGTCACCTCCGATATCACGTAGTTTTGAGATAATGAGGTATAAAAGGTGCACGGGTAGGCACGACTCATTTTCAGGCTGCTGGTGGAGAAAATGGGCTGCTGTGATAAAGTAGAGCCGAAGAAACAGGCTGAGGAAATTGCACAAATATGTCCGGTATCGGTCCATCCATCCGTCCTCACTCTCTCTGGCATCCTGACCCCTGCCATCCTCTGCGTGGATGAGTGCTTCCCTGCACCGGGGGGACCCTGGAGATTGAGGAGATTGGCCGGAGAACCAAGAGCATGAAACCAGCTGATAATGAAATATGGCCGAGTTTCTACAAGGACAAGATAAGGCCTGCTTCTCATCTCTGCCCCGACTATCAGCCTCTCAGGATCTGATGCGCTTGGCGGAGGCAGATGTGTCTTTTCGCGGCCGTACATGCAAGCGAAACCAGATCATTCTTACGAGCAGGAGCATTTTCATGACTTCAAAACAAAAGCGAGGAGACGGTGCGGCGGGTGCATTTACATGGCAGAAAGTCAAACATGGCAGACATTTTACAGGAAGAGGGTGTAGTTCAGCAAACAGCACGGATAGATTTAGCGAGAGCACAAGCACATGTTTGCACTGCCAAAGGCTTAAAACTAAATAAGCAAATAATGCAGCAATTTAGTGAGAATGGAGCGCTGGAGTTTCACATCAGGCATGTTACGTTTGGCAGGAAAATCACGTCTTGTTTTTGGCCTCCATCTTGATTCCCTTTCGCTGGTTTTCTGCATGTGTTGAGTGGAAAGAAAAGGAATATAAATGTGTCAGGCCACAGTTCAGTGTTCACAGGCTGCTGAGTGTCTGGTATGTCAAACAGATGATTTTTCATAAATTACTTTCTTTTACACCATTCATCGCAGAGTCTGTTTGTTTAGCCCCCGTCAGCGAGGAAAACATCGTGAAGTGATATCGACGACACCGATCAGGAATCCAGATGTGACTCTCACAAAGTGCAAAAACAGAAATATTGATGTTATGACTTTGCTTGAGGTTCCGAAATATTTGTATTTTTTCTTATTTCATCCGTTAAATTGCGACATAATTAATCTGCAATTAGATCGAGATGTTCTTGTTGACATTCTTTCAGATCAACAAAAAGTGAGAATTAGTGTATTAAAACCTGCAAATCCCACTGTTAAAGTTGGCATTAAAAGAACTAAAACAAAATGGCCTTGATTTTGGTGTCCAGCTAATATTCTGCCTGTTAACCTACATTATGTTTGTGCAAAAGGCACAAACACTTTCTAACTCCACAAGATAACAAAAAGGGCTGCCACTTATCTCGAAAGGTCAAAGACATAATGCAGAGTTTTTGCACAGCTTCAAATCATAAACCGCCATAAATGGAGCCGCAGAGGTCTGACGTCGCTGGTGAGAGCAAACAAGCAGCTTTTTATGACAAACGAGAGGCTTATATGAATTGTCTTTGGCCTCTGTGACTATTCCAGTCGACAGAGCCTACAACTTTTCATAAAAATGCTAATAGGGATTACTGCGAGAGCCTCCAGCGCTTCCTATCACCTGAAAGAGGCCATTACGTGGAAATTTAGTTGACATTACTGCTGATATGCCTCCCGTATAGCTGCCCCCCCAACCTCCCGACTCTGTCACTAGGTGAGGGAATTAATGCCTTTCTAGATGGAGGTTTTATGTGTCGGGATGGCGGTCTGTGTGCAGTGAGGTTGGTGATTGGCATGTTGAATCATCACCAGTGTGAGTGTGTGTCGAGAGCCAGGCAGAGGAACTGAACCCCCCGCCACCGTCACATTGCATTACTGACTCAGCGGCACGGTATCATCACATCAAATTAGTCTTAATGAACACAAGCGAGTCGACTGAGGAGGGAGATAATCAAACTTTTATTAAATGTCTTAATCTTCTGTACATGCATAAAGTAATGGAAAGAGAGATGGGTCTGTGATGTCTGTCTGTGAGGGGATGACCTTCGCCCCAAAAACGTGCGTGGAGGCGGAGTGATCCATCGATGGACTAAGGTAGGTAGACTAGGTAGATTAATCGCCACATCGCAGGAGCTCAGCGAGCGGCTGCGCGGTGGACTAAAAAGATCTACATACAGAGTAAGTAAAGCCACTACCAGCCAAGCCCTTTCCCTTGAGTAAACAAAAGAGATGCATTTCAAATAGTATGTTCCTTCAGTTCATTTGGTTATCATACAAAAAAATGCACTGTAGCTCACTCCACACATCTTAGATGCCATAAACAGAGCAGCTAAACATCTATCAAATATTGCAAAGACATTACTTGTAAACGAATTTAAAAAAAAAAAGAAAAGGAATCCACATATATACTAGGCAAGGGTTTCACCCTAAAACATTTGATCAAGGACAAGTTTAATACTCAGATGTTAACATTGAAATGCGCGAAGCATATAATATTTGTTTTAACTTTATTGTTTAAATCAGAAATATTAAAAAACGCAATTTTCTTCATTCAGGTTTGTAAATGCCCTGTTGAGATTCAAATGTACCAAGAAATGATTGTAAGAGAGCAAATCTGGCACTAATGTTTATTAATAAAGGCTATTTTATTTTAAGAAAAATCTCACATGCATTGCAAGGCACTGTGCCCACTTTGGCTGATGGTACTGTAGCAGTGAGGATGTTGAATTTGGTCCAAGATTTCCTTGACAGGAGCTCCATCGTTTCGTTAAATTCACTGACGAAACTGCAGTCAGACACGATGCGAACGCTGCAACACTGGAGATCTTTTTTTTTTTTTTTTTAAATGACCTGGGCGGCTGCTGTGTGCACTGAAGTTTATTTTTCCAAACCTCTGAACAATTTTTAAAAGACTGTGTGCGCTCGTTTGTGCAGCACGTACATTCATTTTTACTTTTTGCTTTTTAAGACCTTATCAAAAAAAAAAAATCAAAAACATGAATAATCTAAATGGCCTATGTACAACACATTTACATTAAATATGACAGACGGTTCCCCCGTGAGACTGTCAGGACAGGAGAACAGCCTCTCGTTCACTCATCTCACGCGACAAATGAATAAATCCTCCTCGGGGGATGCATTTGAGGCTGAGGACGACTACTTTACAGTTTCACCTCTAACAGACAGAATCAGACAGATATAAGGCCGCACTGCTGGGCCGGACCCGGGCAGGAGGTCAGGAGAGAGAGCAGAGAACGGAGACGCTCCGTTCGTCCGTTTGGGAGGAGGGGAGGTTGTTTGTGTCGGGGTCCGGGAGAAGGAGCGCTTCTACCTCGTCAGCTGACCCACCACCTTCAGCAGAGTCTTGTTCTCCTGTTTGAGCTGCTCGTTCTCATCTTCAATGTCGTCCAGGTCCTGCGAAAAAGAGGGGAAACAGAACAGCAGAGCGCTCTGAGGTTAGCACTTTCTGGATGCATTTAGACACATGAATATTCACACCCCACCTCTAAACCTCCGCGGGCCCCGGTCAGGTTGGAGAGTTAAAGTGAGTATTACTCACTGCCGGGTCCCCCCCAGCCAAACGGCCTTGATAGCAACAAATTAGACATTAACAGCTTCAATTAGTTGCAAATGAGCGAGGCTCTCAGTCTCCACTGCGCCGTCTCATCAAAGTGACACTCCTCATTTTCAGCTTCCTCCATCAGCGGTCACGATCGCGCGGCCGCACTCGGAGGAATTTGGGAAAAAGTCAAAGTAAGGAGGTCACAAGTTTCTGTGCACCATGTTTTCTCTGCTGCAGAAGAAAATCAATAAAAAAAAGAAACTTTTTTATGAGGAGACGGGTTGTGATGATGAACCTACAGAGACTTAACCCCCCAATCTCTCCGTGGGTTTACAAAGCTTTACAGCGATTTTCAGCACTTCATTTTTAAAATCTGTCGGGCCTTCAACTCTCAGTTTTAGCTCCCTCTCAAAGCTCTCATGGTGTTGTTTCTGGCTTCAGAGAAAAGCAAAGACAGCTGAGCATTTTGGAGCTAAGGACTCAAATGTTTCCCTCAGGAGGTGGTGGAGACCAAAAACAGAGCAGGAACAAATGTTCGACTTCCAACAAATAACACAACTCCGAATGAGCCTTTTAACATGAAAACTCAACACCTTCTTTTCTGATTAGACAGAAGATCTCATGAGCTTCAGTCACACTCGTGCTGTTCGCAGGGATCTGAGCAGGATTTCTCTCTTCAAAGCGTATCGAGGGGCAGATACAGCATCTGAGCTTTATCTTTTTTTTTTCTTTCTCCCAAATAAACTTCTACAGCGACGCAGGGTTCAATCTTCTTCTGCAGAGACGGCAGACTGGATCAGCCGTTATCTCCCGCTTTCCCAGCAGGCCTTGCGGGAGCCTCTCTCAGGGACATTTCTGATGACTATCGCCGCGTCGGCCGCCCTTACATAAAGCCCCTCTCTTATGACCGGCTTCCTGTCCGTGCGATGCTATCACTGCGATGCCTCCTGCAATATTGCGCTCGTGGAGTTTGCAGATGGGTCGCGTGGCCGCGTCTCATAAAGACCGAAGCGTCGAGATAATAACCAGGCAACGTCCGTTCGACCGGTCGCTGAAAATCCACACATCACTGGTGTGTTTGTTGGCTGAGCTTGAGTGTGTCTGTTTAGATCTGATTGGCTCTGCGGGGGGAGCTGAGATTTCTTTTCTCTGAATATTTGAAACATCAAAGTCTTTCAAATCCATCCCCTCCCGCTACGTTTCCCTTCAGAGATGCCAAAAAAAAAACAGAGATGTATTTTACCGCCAGCCTCTGTGACCCAGAAATCAGAGCGAGACGAAGAGTTCAGAGGGTTCGCGGAGGTTTCACTCCAGCTGCTGAATATAAAGAGCTCTCAGCTTACGTGAGCTTCCCCTGACCTGCAAACCCTAAACCACGGTGTGAAGGGGGGAAACGGGACCCCGACCCCACGAGGTCAGACTTAAAAACACAAAAGACCCCTGCTAACGGGGTCACGTCAACGCCAAACACTGCAAGATCTCTGAAAAGTGAACGTGGAGCAACTCTCCATCACTCATCTGAGCTTTTTTCACATGTTAACTGATGTCCTGAGGGACGACTGAGCATCTGTTTACGTGACATAAGCACGTAATTATGACGAGGTCAAAGGAGGAAGTCCAGTAACATTAGTCCACACAGAGAGGAGATCGGCGTTAACGAAACACTGACGAATTTGAATTTGAAGTTTTGCATCATCATCATGGCCATAATAATCCCTGAACCTCCACCCATTTTAACCCCAATCGTGACACTTCTAACAAAAAGGGCTGTTAGAAGGGACACAGAAACTTCTCCAAGCTGTAACATTAATACTTCTGTCAACATCCCAAAACACTGTGTGGAGTTAAAATATCAAGGTGATTAAAATACTTGTAAACACAATTCAGTCGAGCCCTGCCATCATCCATAAGCAAATTTACATCTGTGAAACAATGAAAACATGTAAATTTTGGAGTATGACCTTTGGAGCAGCAGTTAGCCTGATTTAGGATGAATTCAATAATAAAATATCAAACTTTAATCAACAAGCTGACAAACGAAGCTGTTCTTCTAAATGGCGGCTGATTGTAATCTTTTTTTATACGGCGCGCTGACATCAGATCCACAATACAACACTGATTGTCTGAAGATGACGAGCTCGTAATTTGGACATCATTTGATTTACTTTGCTGAATGTGAAATTAAAATTCACTTTAAGAGTTTGAACTGGAGGATTGGCGGGACTCAGACGTCCGATAACTCAAATTATTCTGAAAGATTTCACTTCACTGAGGCATTTCATTTGCACTTGGACATAAAAACTTGAAGGAAACTTGTTGTTTAAAAGTGAAAGGCTGGAATTTGTGGTGTTTTCAGCTGCCACTGCACAATGTCTTACTTATCGATCATCTTTCTTTGTTCCTTTATTCAACAAAACAATCTGTCCAAACTCTCTGTGATGAAGGCCACAACACTGTTTGTCCACTATGACTGAAAATACCCTCAAATTTAAGCAAAGAAAGTCTTTTACAATTTGCTTCAAACGTCTGAAGTTCTTATCCAGCAGGCATCAAATTTGTTTTGATGGATAAATCAATAAGAAATTCATGTCAGCTGCCACAACAACTTTTAAGGCTCAAATGTCATCTGGTTTTTGTAGTGTGTTTAAAATGCGTCTGTACCTGCAGAGAACAATATTTACTGTTATCTTGCGACATGAGTGTAAATCCAAAAATAAAGCCTCGTCTGTGTCCAGATCCTAATGGACATAATCACCGTGGAAAAACACGGCTATTACACACGACGAAAATGCCAGATGATGATTTACAACCCCCGCAAGCCACCCACGCATGAAAACACACAAAGAAAACGCTCAAAATATCAGACGCCGGAGCGGAGAAATGACGTGGGCTGGACTCACTCTGTTCAGCAAGTCAATTTCCTCCTTCAGCTTCCCGATGAGGTCGTCTTTGTCCTGGTGGGCCTTCAGCAACCTGGCGTTCTCCTGACGCTCTCTGGCCAGCTCCTGAGGAAAAAAAAGTAAACATCAGCGACATGATTGTGAATGATGCAACTTCTCATCGGATGAAATTCAGATTAAGGTTCGTGCACATTGCTAAGGGACTGAAAACTGCTTTGTAATTACTTTAGTTTAATGAGAAATGGTAATTGTCAGATCCAAAACACCGAAGCACTGCTGCCTGAAAGGAAAAACTCAAAATTGAACTTTTAACAAGGTTAAAAACACAGAGGGGGGGTCGGGATGGGACCAGAACTGCCCTGAGTAAAAGAGTTCGAGTATCTCGGGTCTCGTCTTCTGCAATAATGTCGCCATTGTACGCGACCGCTGCGATGGAGAGGAAGTGGAGCGTGAAGGTGAAGCTCTCGATTTACCTGCAACTCTTTCTTCCAGCGCTGACCGAAGGACAAGATCGCAGATAAAAAGTAGTTTTGTTTGCTGCTGAAGTTCGACCTTACAACCTTTACCTTTATGACCTTTGTGTTTCGTACATCTGACCACATCTGTTGCTACCTGCTGTGCACCAACACACACGATGTCGGGGGGACAAAAGCCTTGATAAGGAGGGGAGAGGTGTAATGAATCAGAAAGATTTTGGTTTCAGAAAGTGAGAAAATTTGGCAGATAGAGCTAACTTGATTCTAAAAAAGGATATCTGATGCTGTTCGGTGATCCGATAAGCGCTTTGTTTGATGCAAACAAATGTGTTAAGACATCCGAGTGGCCATCAGATTAGGACGACTCAGACTGTGGATTCGACAGAGAGGAACTGAAAATACTGGAAAGATTTTACAAATACATCCCATTTAGCCTGAGAAAGCCTTTAGACAGTCTTTCCTCAGTCTGCTACTACCAGAACCTGGACTCAGAAGACCAGCAGAAAGGGTAAATGAAAATTTTATTGGTCCTATGTGGATTTTATTTTTTATTTCTGTCAGGCATTAGAAAGCCTCGGATGTGCCAAAACTACAACTGCAAACAGCTGATGTCAACATTTGAGAATAAGCAGGCCGGCGCACTCATCCGTCGCCACCAAAAACTTACATGAAGCTCCTTTTATGAAGGCTCACAAAAACATCTGGTTTTAAAAGACAGTAAGTCGATAAAAAGCGGCGCCTTTTTTCTTTTTTAATCCAGTATAGAGTTTTCTGTGTCAGACATTCAAAGTCTTGAGCAAGCAACTCATGAGAAATCAGTAATAATCGACACAACAGACTGTCAGCGAACAATGCATTAATGGCTCCTTTTCTCATGCTGCTTTTGTGTTTCTTTCAGATTTCGCTTGGTTAAAAGGCAGCGTGTTCCCGTCCGCCTCCTCCGACAACCGCGGCGAAATAAAACAGATATTGTTCCTCACTCGGGGAGACTGTTAAGGCGCAAGTTTTAACACGCACCACTGCTGAAAGCGCCATTTGAGTTAATGATGGATGCGACGATCGGACCGGGATTCCCAGCTTTCTTCCTCTGTTGCTTATAAGCATGAAAGCGTTTCCATAGAAACCAGCCAGGCAGGTACAGTAGGAGGCAGAGAGCGGCGAAAATGAAGCATGTAAATACGCCCATCAATGAAACCCTATTCATCCCTGTTCATTTCTATAGATAACAGACGCTTTGAAGTCTTATAGAATCTCATTTCAAAGACACCTGAACAAACATGGCCTCTTTTTTTTAATGCCAATACAGTGAAACTAAGTCTGCATCAGAGGTTTCGTTCAGGATGAGTCAACACGTGTCATCTGACCTCGTTCTGCAAATCGATGATCACGTTTTTGTACTTTCAGTGAAGTCTGCAGCCTCGAGTCTCAGAGATCAACCAGCGAGCAATCTTACACGAGTGTGTCACACACTCCTGCTGCATGAAACAATGTGCACCAAAAATAAAGTCTGTGAAATGTGATTTTAAAATGTTTGTAGTTAATGGTCTCAAGAAACGCCACACACCGAAGTCACCGAGGTCACAGCACTACTTGGTTAAAAACCTTTCTGTGAAAGCGACCTGGGTGACATTTGCTTGTGAGTTGACTTGTGGCAGCAGTGAAAGGCTGAGAGGCTGATAGGAGCGGTGTGGGAGGGAAAGACATATCTGCGCTGTAAAAGGTCATCTCTTCAACAGCACTGAGGAGGATTTCAGCCGATGTTGAGCCGCAGTTTTCAGCCCAAAAAAATCAGAAGTTGGGGAGCCGCCTGGAGGACTTGAAGTGGAAATTCATCGAAACAAAGTGCAGCTGACCAAAAGAGTTTTGGAAAAGACAGCAGAAGTCCATCATAAAGATGATGCTTCCTCTTGGGGTCAATTTAGCTTTTGTTGACAGTTTTTTCGTGACGTGTTTGTGAGCTTGACTTACACCTGGATGGTTGAACAGTGGACACGCTGGAAGACGAGTTAATACCACAGGAGAGCACATTACAATCAATCATTACAGGAAGGTGAGAAAACTGTTGTTTCTGATTATTCTGATATTTCATAAGGCTGAAGTCTTATATTTGACTGCTTTTAGACATCTACTTAAATGGAACATGTTAAAGTTGTTATTCTTTCTGTACATATGTCGTCTTTTCACACCTGGCCAACAGATAACTATTTGCTCTTTCGCCATGTGGTTGAAACTGTGGAGTGGAATCGAATCTAAAAAACAAAGATGAAACAAAGAAGAAAACATTCAAAGGAGAGAAGAGAGTGAAAGAATCTAAAAATGAACATTATTTGGTTCGTATTCTGTCGTGGTGACAAACCTCACCTGGAAAAGCGGCAGGAGGAGTATCTGAATCAATGAAACAATCGGCAAGATGCTCCATGAAATATCAAGTCAGTTTGATGAAAAAAACATTTTTGTTTCACTCAGGAACAACAGCGCTGACCTTCTCTCAGCAGGGAGGCGATAAAACCTGCCAACGTGTATTGTGACTCATCTGGACCCTGATAGGAAACAGCCCGGTCTCAGAGCAAACGTTCTCACCTTTTATTAAACTAAATATCTAACTTTTACAGCCGATGTTAACCTTTACAAAGTTAACTCACACTAGACAAACTCACAGAGCTATATAACCACACTGTTGAGGGAAACACTTTTTCTCTGTTGTTGCAGGAGTTCGATGAGCAGATCGATGCTCTTCTCGTGTCCGTGCAGGTGATTAGTTTAACTTGCAACCATGAGTTATAGTTATATTTTAATGTGTTTGAAAAAGTATTCCTTTAAAATGTCATTTGACTGGCTTGTGTTTATAGTAACAGTAAGCAGAGCAGTGATGTGGATGACAGGTTCAGATGAAATACCTTCTCCAGCTCCTCCATCCGTCTTTCCAGACTTCCTGCTGCCGCCGCTCCTCCTCCGTCTCTGCTGTGGCGATTGTGCCGTTGTCTGCTGTTCCCACCCGCCTCTTCCTCAGACCCCGGCCCTGCAGAGCTGCCACAGAAAAAAAACACACACAACAGCATGACTAAAGTGCCTAATGCAACCTGATTACTCTTCCCTTAACCTAAAATCTTTCACACGCAAAAAGAAAGTTGGAAAAACTGCAAATTCTGTGGCAATTTGCACCATTCAAAGCGTCCAGTACTGCATTCACAGCGAGCCGTTTGAAGGCATGAATCATACCCACATTATTAAACTTCAATAGGGTGACACATCCATCATCAAAAGAACAGGTGGGAATATCTTCTGCCGTGTTTGCCCTTTCAATTAGCCGTGCATTATTAACAACCCCTCTGCTTTTTATTCCACTGATGGAGAAAAGGCCGCGTAGGGTTTTGCAACTTCAGTGCAAAAAGGATTCTGATTAAGAAACAATTTCCACATTACAAACTTCAAATAGGCTCAAGAATGGCAGCGGCAAACTTGTGCATCACTGTCCTTAAGCTGGTGAGGGAAAAAAAATGATTATTTTAAAGGTTTTTTTGCACGCGGCTCGAGCAGAACGTTAACATTTTCTCGTCTTCGCTTCCTCGCTGCTCGGAGACGGATTCTCAGCTGGGAAAGAATATTCATGTGCAGTTTATTTTCTTACTGACCTTATTTCAATAATTATTGACGTGGAAACTTGGATTGAGTCGCCTCCACTCCCCCGGTAGGAACAGATTGTGCCAGGTTTATAAAATCTCCCCGGGAATCAAATTATCGGGGAGCCTGCGGGCTTCAACGAATTGTCTGAAGGGGATCTGTCTGCATATTTCGAGAGAAAATCGACAGGAAAGCTGCTGGCAACACAAAGGACAAATATAACTCCTTTGTACCATCTGCACTCTTTTCAGGATCTGCCAAATGTGACGTTCCAATTATTAGACTACTTTACAAAGTACTTTTAACTCTGAGATTGGAGAGGCAGGAGTGGGCAGTGTGGCTGAAAACTGTCAAAACAGATATAATTGTTTTTTTTTCCTTTTTTCCTCGGGTTTTACTGGATGGATGAAGAGATAGAAAGAACACATGGGGCATAAGAGAAGGGCTATGACATGCAACAGGGGTCCATATGCAGCTTATGGTTATAGTGTTTGGATCATTATCAATAATCAGGATGATCTGATCTGAAGTTCAATCGTAAAACCATTAATAAATAAAACACAGAGAGGAATGTCCTTTTTTACTGCTAATTCGGTGAATAAAGAAGTCAAAGAGCATTGCATTTATGTAAAAATTTGTTTTTAAAACATTTTGACACCGCATGCTAACACTGAGCAAAGTCTCCATTTCTTTATTATCACACTTTTGGCTGTCAGTCAAATGTGATCAAACCTGGACGCTTCTAATGAAGCAGACTCAGTCAAGAATATTTAATCATGTGGAGAAATACTTCAGATTCAAGCTTTCACGGGCTTTAAAAGGGAGAAAAATCACAAAAATATTTATGTCCAGTGAGGATTTTATTAAACAATTCTACCTTTTACAAATAAGAAATTGTATAGACTTTCTTTCTGTGTTTCAGATCCATTTCACTCAACTCTCTATTGAGGCTACTGTGCCATTTCTCATCACAAGCAGAGGGGGATTTTTTTTTTCTGTACCTTGACATTTACAGAACCAACAGCTTATTTTCGCTCATCCTTACAGAGAGCCAAACACTGCGGCGGCCATCGCTTTTGATCAAGAGGGAGTCCTTGAAACGCTCTCCTTGGCACTCGCCTACGCCGGAGATAAAGTGCATTTCATTTGTCTCTCTCATTATGGCTCTTCACGGCTACTCCTCCTTTATCACACACACACAAGCACACATGCAAAAACGCTCACACACATATATACATTTCTAAAGTGTGACAATGAACACATCCTCTCAAAATGACGCCTAAAAAGATCCAAACACAGAACAATGACATGCCTCGAGTGTGCACATCCATGCATGTCATCTTGTTTCTAGAGATGTGTGCATGGTTGCACCCACATACAAGCAAACGAAACACACACACACACGGGCACTCTCGAGTGCTCAGCAGGTGTTGAAGCCAAGCCTAAACATCCATGGCCTCGATACTAAATATCACACTGCGGCCCATTAGCACCCTGCAGGGCGAGGTCTGGGGGAGAGAGAGGCTGAGCCAATCACACGCTCCTGGGAGCCTCAGCAGGTGGGAGGGACAAAGCACAGACAGAAGAGCCCGTGACGGCAACAGCCACAGGTATAAAAGCGTCTCTAAAAAAAAAATATTCGAGTGCCAATGTGGAGTCAAAACTGCAACAGTGCTCAAGCATTTGATTAACACGACGCCTCGCTCAAAATAGGGAGAAAACATCGAGGCAAACTATATTCAGAGGCGTTTTTTAAGACGTAATCTGCAATAATTCCACATTTTTATGCTCAAAATGTCCGTAATTTTAAGGGTGGGGGGCTTGCAAGTGCAGCTGATCGGTGCTAGTGCTATTTAAGTGCTTTGGTTTCGAATCAAAGATGAGCTCCATTATGTGTGTTCATAGGTTTTAATTAGAAAAGAAGAAGGAGCTTTAGAAAAATGTGTGTTTCAGCTAACAAACCATATAAGCTCATAACAGCTCATAAGAACAAAACAATATCAAATGCTCGCATAGTTTGTGGTGTGATCGTCTCATACAAGGCGGTGTTACCAAGGTGACAAACATGAGTTTTTGCGGGGACAAACTGAGGGACGCTTTGAATCTAAATTGACGGGAGAAGTTTGACAGAACAGGGAGCAAATTAGAGAGACGCAAATTAGAGAGTGTCCATGAAGTTGCTCTGCCGGCCATCTTGCGGCGCTCGGCCCACCTGGCAGGTTATCCGAGACCGCGACGCGTCCAAGTGCGTCCGGGCCAGCTGATGAGAGCGGCAGCCACGACTGAGCGGCCAGATTGAATGTCAGCTGGTGAACTTGGCCGCAGACTCGGCAGTTTGGATGCACAAACACAAAATATAAAGAGACGCCAGACACACACACACACAGAGGCTCTCAAAGGATTTCAACACTTGTAATGTTGTGTGTTACAGCGAGAGTTACTCTGATTAAGAAGTTGCACCATCTTTGAGAGATGTCCCTCAGCAATTTAGAGATGCATGATGAAATATTTTATTAAAAAGTGATATTGCACTGTTAAGGAATCAGATTTATTTTGATCACAGTTATTAAAACTTCTACAGTAAATTGTACAACAACAAAAAGAAAATCGGTCCAGAGGGAGACGTCTGTCCAAACAATCAGTCTTTTTCAATGCTGCTATCAAACGCAAAAGCAATCTTGACTGAACGGAGCCACTTTTTACCCCCCAAACCTTTCAGAGCAAACGATTTTACTTGCAACAATCCCCACCCAGCTACAGCGGCGAAGTGACGGTCTGTCCCGTCATCTACCGATCAAAAGACTCATCAACAGTCGTCTTTCTGCCATTAAAGCTTCAAAAGAGCAGCATTAAGAGGAAAAAAAACTATATATACGCACGTATCAACAGTGACGCATCAGGAAAATGCCCTCAAGAGTATTTCAAGAGAGAAACTGCTCTTGTAACTAATGACTCAAACTGCCCTTTCTTATCCTGGCCTCTGTTCTTCTTCTCTTGACACATTACCAGTGATGCTGAAGCAGATACACTCTCTGCGTCAAGATAATAAAGTGAGTCTCACCTCTTGTGGCGGCCACTCCCAGATCTCGGGGTATCCTGCAAAAAAAGAAGAAAAAGAATAACTTCAGTGCAAAAACAATAACTCAAAAGGGTCTTAACTGCATCGATGCTGTGGATATTTGAATGCTGCGCTGTTATTTCAAACACACAGTAGATAACAGAGGTTTATTTTTTTGTTATCATCTCTTGTCTTCACCTGCCTTGGGTCACCAAAGAGGGAAAAAAACAACAACAAAAAAAAAATCCCATCAACAGGATAAGAGAAATTTATCAGGAGCAGCATTTATAAAAAGCCTCTGGGTTGTGTGTGAGCGTGTGTGAATCGCAGCTGCTGAGCTGATATATAGATGAGCTTTTTGTGCATTTAATAGTTCAGCAGGAGCCCCGTGGCCCTCGAGTTGAGGAAGGCAATCATGTTTGTTGCCACGCGGAGATGCATGCGTATCTTCTCCTCCCATTACCGCCTGATCTAAAGGTTGTTTAGATGTGCGCAGAAGTGATGCTCCAATAAAGTCGCCCTCAGTAAAAACGGCGCTTCCCTTTTCGAAAAAAATGAAATGCGTTGCAGGCGGCGTGAGATGAATCCGCGTCTCCTCCCTCCTAAGGTCTTGTGCAGTGAAGGGTCCCTAGTTTGATTGAGGGGCCTCGGCTCTGCTCCAATCTATCAGTCAGAACTTGGCTTTAGAGGGTGAAGCGCGGCGCTCTTAGCATGCGGCTGCCTCCCCCGTGTCGGTGACACATCATCCATTACACCCCGTGGATGAAATCCCGGCCCTCGTCTCCTCCCTCGGCTCAGGCCTGAATGGATTTACAAAGATGGAGGACAGTGAGAGGGCAGCTGCAGGTCTCACGCTGAACAACACATCTGCACACGAGACGAGGCTCAAGCAACACCTGAGTTTAAGAGCAGTTTGATGAAATCTGTTTTGGAAACTAACATTTTCGAGGATGATAAAAATGCTCTTGGAATGTCTTTTATTTTAGTCTCATCAGGAATTTGGTCAAAAGCAGGCAGATGGTGCAACTTAACGAGTACAATGTGCTCCAATTTCAGACTGGCCATGAACGCATCGCGTCTAATACACAGCAGGACTTTAACCATGGACTCGGTTTGACTTTTAGAAAATAAGAACCAGACTCTGTGTACTGGAGTTACAGACAAAACTGAAAAAATCAGCATCTCATACAGAAAATTTCTTTCATTACTGAGCAACATGTCTGTTATCTTCTAAATCGGCACATTTTTTCAGACTATCAAAATCAATTTCTTCGTCAATTGCTTGTTTTGTCTGATTGGGGGAAGTTGCAATCATGATTACAGTTATAAAAAGATTTTTTTTGTTATCGACGAGCATTTTCAGCATCACTACATCATTTTCCCATCATCAATAAGGCAAGACAGAAGAAGAGGAAGAAGGAACGGAGCCTGTTCTTTATTTATTTTTTTAGATATGATGTAGATAGTTTTCGAAGCTGTAAACTCGAGTTGCCTCCGGTCAATACTGATGGCAGTGTGGAAATAAAACACGCTGTCTAAATGTAAATGTGTGTTTACTCTCTTGCTTCCACAGTCTAGTGTAACTTGAATAAACCAACAGGAGTCTTTGAATAAACAGCTGACCTGGAAGCCCAGCGGGAACCTGACGACGGAGGAAATAATTGTTTGCTTGCACATTTCCCAGAGAAATTTAAATACAGCTGGTTTTACAGGGAGGCTGCGGACGAGGGTCAGTGTATTATTTTCTGAGGGCTGAAACGCGAGTCAAAACAACAACACAGGGGGAAGGTCGGCAAACGCAAGGCCACGCCAATCCTCATTTGTGATGTGAAAAGAGAAGAGAGACTGAATCTTATTTGATGCCGAGTGTACACTTTAAAGGACGTTGGTGTTAAGAATTTCTCCTCCAGCAGGAATCACAGACTGACCACATCATTATGTATACGCGAGAAAAATAATTCAATAATTTGTTGTTGGGTCAGAAAAGCAACCAATCAACGTGTTATCTGTGTTTAAAACAGCTCTATATGTGTGAAGTTATTAAGATAAGTAGACTTAATTTCCCTCTGGAGATCAATAAAGTCATCTATCAGTCTGTTTGATTGGGAATGCTGTATTTTTAGTGCTTAAGAATACACACAGTTTGACTTATTTTACTATTTACTTTGATGTTGACTGTTCATTATTATCTTAAAATAGGATGACAGAAATTACAGACCTTAATTAGTTTTTTAATCACCACTAGACCCTCCTCAGTGGTCAAAAACACTAACAGTAAATAAAAGCATCTTCATAATCACTTGCTTTGTCAGAATTTCAGTTCATTATCTTGTATTTTAGTCCCTGAGCACTGCAGACTCACATCCATCCTGCTGCACATAAACAAACAGAAAATGCCATTTGTGTGTCAAACAGGGTCCCACCCTCACAGTGTTTTATTTGAATCCATCCACACTGAAAAGAAACGCTAAAAACAATCAAATCTCTTAGTTTTCATCCTGTTTTGGTTTGTAAACAAAAAAAAACCTCTTTCTTTTAATAATTACCTAAAAAGGTCACAATAATATATATTAAACACTATATATAACAAGTACTCGGTCATAACAGTAGGCCGTCAGTCCTTCTATTACAATGAAATCACATTTTTGTTTACAGTAAACATCCCTGACTTCATTTCGTCACACTTCGCGTCGCTCCTGCACCCTTTCGGCTGCGTTTCTGCAGCGTGCACCCTCCTCGTCTGCGATATGAATCTGCGAGGGAAGGTCAGCGTAATTCATGTACGACTTCGCTTCACGAGCCCGCGCAACTTTATTTATCATGCTCGAGCAGCGCCTGACAGCTCCCATAAGCCCCGCCGAGCGGCCCAGAGCTGCTGCAGATACAGTGAGACACAGAAACAATAAAACGAGCACTTTGTCACTGAGCTCGAGCAGATTACCACTCAAATTGTACACAACTAATGTGTGACAAAATGCAAACATCTCCCTCGTTTTTACATCTGATCGATGTGATCTTTGATCTCTGATCTTTGTGTCCTAAAAAAAAACCTCTTAGTTCGTGATCTTTTGCTTTCAGTGCAGAAATTTCACTGTACAGAGTTGATAAAGATCACAATTCTGCTGGAGGCGTTCAATAAACTTAAGACAGAAAGAGAGACTGGGATCAAATAAATGTGTGTGATTGGTATTTGGAAGAAACAGACGGGAAAATCACACGAACCAGCAGAACCGGTCTCTTTTCAGGGAAAGATCACTGAAAAATAACCTACATGTTTGCATGAAAATAATAATTAATGCACCTATTTCGGCTCACTGCTCTGTTGTTTTTGTGGCTTTGCAGTTCTCTCACACACACACAATTTGAATTAAGACGCCAACCTCACCGGGCTGTCTGAGTCTTTGATGCCTGCTGAAGAAATAGATGTCAAAATGCCAACGCGGGACATAAATCGAAGACTGAAGATGAAAACAAGACTAACGGTGTAAACGGCTGCAGAGAGTCGTGTTAACCTCTCGCTCTGGAGCGGCACTGTTAAATGAACTTTTCTTGCTGAAGTGCCTCTGTTGGAGAAAAAAAACAAAAAAAATCCAGGCTGCTTAACCTGCAGCTTCTTTTCTCGTGTTTAAAACGATGTGAAAATAAAGTTTTACTGCAGTGCCCACAGTTCGCTTTGTTTCTCACCGGCTGGCTAAAGTGTTTTTGCTGGTAGCAGTCCTGTCGAAGATAAATATTGGTGCGGTTTAGTTGGCTTATATAACGGCAATCCTTAAAATCTTGAATCAACAGAGGTGTGAATGTGATCAAATATTATTTCAGGCAACAGGATGAAATTCAGGAAAGGTTGTGGGGGGGCTGCTCTCGGTTGAAATGTGAAAATGCCATGTCACGGATGGAGAGCGTTTCCCTGCTGCTCAGACAAGATGCTCCACATCAGCGCCATCTTTTTTTCTTTTTTTGGGGACTGAAAGGTGCTAATTAAAAATGCAAATGAGGCTTGTTAAAAAGTGCATGATGGGAGATTGTCTGCAGAGTATGTGTGTGTGTGTGTGTGTGTGTGTGTGTGTGTGTGTGTGTGTGTGTGTGTGTGTGTGTTTTTGATGTGTTGTGGACCTGGCGCCCCGTTAAACGCAGCTGATCCTGAGGAATGTTCCACGCGGTTCTGGCCTCTGGATCTCTCTCGAAACAGGTCTCCTCGCGGGGCTCACATACCAGAGGGAGGTGAGGCCCGATAACCGGGACCACATGCCACCGCCGAGCCGCGTATCAGATACACTACAGGTCGAAAGTTTGGAAGCAAGATCAAATTTGTACCTTATCTTCTGTTTTTGTAGTGACCCTCTTTCTTCCAGGCTTTTTTCTATCATCAACTTCCAGTTTCTTTAAGTCAGATTTCTCTTTTGTTTATCAGAGATTTATCAGCTGCGATTTATTGGGATTTTTGTTTGCAGACTCTCAAAATCCAGAGTTAAAGTGAATAATGCAAACTGTGGTTTGATTTTTTTTTACTTTTGCACTGAAGTTGTGACTCTTTCAAATCTTCTCGACCCTAAAACTCAGCCCTTCTTTCCTTTTGTTGACATTTATTCAGCAGTAGTCTGGTAACATCAATGTATACCTGAAGGTAAACTGAGGAAAACGGTGCATATCAATGAAGTCTGATGGTGCAGTAAATACATCCCAAAATACACATAACTCATGCTGGATTTTAAGAAAGACACTGAGAGCAGACACTTGAAGTTGCTTGCAAACTTTTGGCCTGTAGTGTAACTGTGTGCAAGAAGAACACACACATTCGCTCTCCACTGTGTTAGAGAAGCAAAATATAACACAGGTCTGCAGACAGAGACGGAAAAAGGGACATCGTGGCAGAATTTGAAACATCTGATAAAATACTGCGTATCTGAGATCATCGGTGGAGTTTCCATCGAGTCCTTCAGCAGTGAACACAGAAGAGTTACAGCTTGTTTTGGTTGGGAAAGTGAGGCCGTTACGAGCCCTGCAGCAGAAACTGAACCCAGCTCCTTTTTCTTTGTTTTTCTTTTTTAAACTTTTAGTCCAGATATCTTGATAGCAGCTAAGAGGCCTGACTGGACGCCGTATATCAAACCGGGCCTGACACAGCAATCGCTTGTCTGGCCCCTGATAGATGGGGCCCGCGAGGAACGGCGCATATTTGGGATGCTCCGTCTTTACGGACGTCTAACTGACAGCTCCGCAGTAAATCCGCCGACCTCACTGGATCTCTCGCAGCTCTTCGTGTCTGCCGGCGTGGGACCCCCAGCAGAATATGAATGTCGGTTTTATATCCGCTTCTAACGGTTACTCTGCGGGGCCACATCTGGTCCGCGTTACTGCGACGGGAAGAGTCGATTCAGCAGGCCTGAAGTGACACAGCGATTCTACTGAATGTCTCCTTATTTGTTTATGTGCAGACTACCTTTTGTAAATACTCAGAAACCTCTTTGACTTTTCTGTTTTATCCGGGCCGCAGCTCAGCAGGTGCTGTCACGATCTTCCTGTTAGCGCGGTGTTTGTGTACGCGTTTCATACACAAGCCCTCGCTTGGCGTAAACAGCCCTCAGACAAAATGAGCCCGCTGATGCAGAACAGCCGACGCATCTGGAAGTCAACTCTTAGCTACATCCACCGGAGTACCCACTCAGCGGCAGAGCCATCCTATTTGTGTTTTTCTTATTTCTCTCTGATGGCAATTTTCACGTCAATCAGCTGATGTTTTACAGCAGCGCGGCGTGGAGTGGAGAGGAGGTTTCAGTCGTTGTTACACAGCTGGATGCTTTTCACATCCGTCGTGTCCTCGGTTTCTTATTGAAAATCACTCCGTGTGCATCTGAAGTGAGTCTGAAATTACATACGCCGCTCTCCTGAATATGAACCCTGCATGTTCTCGGTGCAAAATGAAAAAGAATTACGAGCTTGTCATTTGCGATTTGGTTTCATTTCTGCTAATTCATTTACGTCCCCACTTCGACAGGGCTAACAGACGTATTCGGAGGGCGGGCGGGCGCACGGGTTCACTCCCATCAAATAAACACAAAATTACTCGCAGAGATAAAAGATTCACTCTGCGGAGACCGTGTACACAAAGCAGATCCCAACAGTGACTCACGTGTGGACCTGAGCGGCGTGTGTGATGTAAATGAAACTGCTCGTGTTTGGGACTGCACCTCATGATTATATTCATCATGTGTAATTACAGAAGCCCGAAGAACGCTGAAAATCCTCACATTACAGCGAATGTTTGTTATTTTGTGCTTGATAAAAGTGCATGATATCTCAAGTTTATGCCACAGTGCGACCAGCTTTAGGACTTTGGAGGTAGATTACACCAGGAAAAAAAAAAAACTCTGCCACCAGACTTGCTCTGAACTGTCCCTCCAAGTAAGCTTTAACAGCTTCTTAAGGTGTTTCTTTTTGCTTTTTACGGATTTCACGGTGATGATGAAATGCCGAGACACCTTTTGGTTTTTTGTTTTTTTTGCATCACAGCAGCTTTTTTCTCACAGCCTCAGCTCTGTCTCTCCGGGTGTCTCCTTGGGCAACAGTGCCTCTGTTTGGCAGCACAGATGCATCAATCTCTACAAAAACCCTGCTGGAGTTAAAGTGTGGTGGAAAAGGAGAACAACATGCGAGTCCGTCACGTCTCTTTTTGGATATTGGCAGCCTTTTTTGGGCCTCTCTATCGGCTCTATAATGCCTTTCTTACCATTAAGTGGCCGGTGACGGGGTCAGCCATCATGGCCTCGTTCTGGAAAGTGTTGGCCTGGACCAGCTCCTCTTCCTCCCTCCGGTCCTTCTCGCCCGCCTCGTCATCGTCCAGCTCATCGAGGCTCTGAGGGAAGAACGACAAGAGAAGAGAAAGAAAAAGAAGAAGAAACAACATCATATTAGCGTTGGGTGGGACGAGTACAGTCAGAGAGAAATCAGGTTACAGGCAGATAAAGGCAAGAAGAATATCAGTTTATATGTATGGGATTTATTCTTATTTTATAAAAGTGAATCTGAACTGTGCAGTCAGAACAGATTTACCTTTCCATGCAAATGCAAAAAAAATATTATTTTGTTTGCTTTTTTCTCAGGCAGCTTCAGTCTCAGGTTTGAGCTCATTATTTTGCAAAAAAGATGCTTGGCCTCGAGAAGTCACGTTCCCTTTAATCCCACCGCTCAGCAGCCAGTTTGAAGTTTTGTCATGCAAATGGGCACAAAACAAAAATCCAGTAAGAAACTCATTAATTAGCCTTGAACATGGCCAAGAAATCAGCTCCCAGAGCTGAACAGAAACCCTCGCTGTGCTAATCAGGCTCCTCTAATCCTTCCCCTGATTTCAAGAAATCAGGTTCCTCGTTTGCATGAAGCAGAGAAATCAGCAGAAAGTCGACAGCAGCTCGGTCGCTTCAGTGAGCGCTGACATATGCGTGGTGACAGAGCGGGTCATTCCCACCATAACAGCGATGCTGACCTCTGGCTCAGCACAGCCAAGGTCTCCTCTTAATCCTCTTAAGACATGATCACATTCACTTCCAGGAATCCCGGAGGAGTCGCGGCTCAAACACTACAAATCTACACCGAGTCGAGCGAGGTAACAGGAGGACGGCCTGCTCGGGGGCCTTTCACCTCCCGGGGACAGTCGGAGGGGATTTCTGACCGGAGGAATGTCCCTTGAAAAGACGAGTCCAAACACAGAGAGCAAACATCCCCCTGACAGAGCGGAGTTCACTTTCATTATACAGGCAGAGATTTTGCACGTTGCCTGGGAAAACCTCCAACCTCCCTCCTCCTTCGCTCTATCATGAAATACGAGAACGGCCTCAGCTTCCTATTTGCATTTTCTTTGCTTAAACTGTGTGGTGGAGTTACCGGATCATCTGTCGGCGGCGGCGGCAAAGACGTGCTGCGTAAACAGAGGCCGACACGAGGAGGGATGGTTGGATCGTGACGACAGACGGGGATCGGAGCCAAAACTCCCAACGGGTCACAATGCAAACTGGTCCTTCCTGTTTCACGCTGCAGGGCGAACAAAAGGTGCCCGCTCAACAGGCCCTTTAGTGGTAAAAATAGCCTTACAAGGTTAACAAGGAATGTAGTCATTTGCGAGGCCTTTCCTGCCAAACGGTTTATCAGTTGTCCTTGGGGAAAACGCCAGCCTCTTTTTCTTTTTGGACTTCCAGCACTTTCCTCCCTCTCTCCTGATCTGAACTCAGTCCTCTCTGCATCTCTAACTTGCATGAACACGGGGTGGACACGATTACAGGAACAAGCCCTGCAATAAACACAACCTTATTTACGTTTTAATTCCCCTCATTTGCATTGGATTGCACTAATTTGCAGTTTGACAGTATCCATATATGCACGTACCCACACGAGCCAGGGCACCGTTTCAAGAGTAAAAGCTAACAATATGTGGGAAATGACGGACGGAGGTTTTGGAGTTAAGAAAATGAAATTAAACAGCAGTTTGTCTGTGTCAAAACGCAGAGAGCGGCGCGGTGACTAACCACTCTGCTATGCACCAAGTTGCCTGAAATGTGGAATTGGGAATCTCAGAGTTTATTTTGGATGGAGATGCAGCCGTTTTGCCCTCTAGTATTCCAAATTGCTGTGCATTTCTTCAGCCCCCCCCCCCCCAAAAAAAGGGAAAGGGGGATATGTGTGCAACCATATAAGGGATGTTTTTGCTCCTGACATCATCAAAATGAGTCCGTGTACTTTCTCTTCTGGCCGGCTGCTCACCTTGGACCACGAACGAGCGATGCTTTGACTGATGGTTCGACTTTGAATGTTTTGTGTTCACTTTTTATCATCACAAAGTGTCAGAAACTGGAAAATATTTCAGAACAAAGAGCTAAAACATTAATATTGTTTGCAGAAGTGGAAGATTTGGCACTTTTACAAGCTCATTCTCCTAAAGTCTGCAACAGATGATTTACATATTTGGGCACATTGTTTTACTTGAGAAAATAATGCCATGTAGTTTATATTTAACATATTTAACAATGCATGACTGAGAATCTCAATTAGTTAAACATAAACGGCTTTTACCTCCCAAAATGGTCATTTTAAAGTCTACTTTCTATCTTAACTTCAGTTTGGGTTACATAGGAGCATTTTATATCTACACCAGGACTTTTTAGATTCATTATAAACATACAAAACCTCAGTATTACTGATTCACTTCAGTGCTTAATATACAGTAATGTCTGATTAACCGCCTCTTGATGAGCCATGCTTTAGTTAAATCCTGCAAGATGCAACATGCCAAAGCAAAGATAAAAACATATGAGAGAGTGCGAGCTGAAAAGAAGCAGCCAGATCTCCACAGTGCTCTGTGCTTCCTGTTTACAGCAGGACCGAGTGTCAGGGCCTCACAGGACTGTTGGTTTACGTCAGTAATAACATGGATCCCGGCCTGCTCCAGCCTCCGTACCCACGTCGGTCACTCGGCAAACGAAGGAGCGAAGAAGCTACATCTGGAGCTGAGCTTCACGCTCCGCTGGAATGTCTGTTGTGGTTGGAAACTTGCTCTTCAGGGAGGAAAATGATCAGTCATTTATTCTAAAAGCTCTGGCCCGGGCTGCAGATATTTGAACGCATCTGATTCTCCGTCTGCACAAAGAGCAGGCGGCGTGCCCTCCTCCGGCGTTTCCCTTTCATGATGCTGTCTCATGGTTAAGTTAAGCGAGCCGAGTACATTGTGTGGTAGCAGACCTGCAGCATTAGACAGAAAATCTACAAAAAGGAAAAAAAAGTAAGAATTGACGGGCAGCCGGTGCTCAACGATCACAAAATATTCAGTAGCGAGAGCAGACAGCAGTGGACTACACTGAGGAATTCTGCAGATGGTGTGCATGCAATTATTTATGTGAAAGGGAGCGAGTGACACAGACTAATGAAATAACAACTGAGTGCTAAGAGAAGTATTGAATAAGGACGTAATGTTCCAAAAGATTTTTTTCATTATAAAAGAAGCTCTGAAGAGGTGAACCGAGTGCACGGAGCTATTGATAGCAATGAAATATTCACAAATATTTAACATTCAGGGGTCGATTTTGAATAAAACATGGGAAGCTTACATAATCCAGATATATCTTTCACCTTTTTTCATTAAGATGATGACTAAGCCCTTCGTGGGTTTTCATTCTCCCCACGTTATTTTTTACCTTTGAGATTTCATTTATTTGCACAGAGTGAAGCTTTCTGTGCGCCCTCGTTATCTCGTGTCATGCATATTTTAAAAATTGTTTAGTGCAAGATGATTAATCTTCCAAAATGACTTCCGAGTCTGCACAATAAAAACGAGTGAGGCAGTTACAGAAAAGCAAACATACAGTAAGATTCACACTGAGCCGCTAACCAGCAATCAAAATATGTATGAATGAGAATAGATACTGAAAATATGACATTTCTTAACATTTACATGCAGGGTTCATTTGAATGTCGTCTTTTGGGAGAATCATTTTCCAACTTCCTTTCCTTAGAAATGAACAAAACTTTCTGCACTAACTCCACTTTGACAGGACACAGCAGTCAGAAAAGTGTATTCACTAATAGGGACTGTAAATGAAAACACACTGTAATGGCAGCACATTATAAATGCTAAATGTTATATAATCCAAATTAATGATATATAATGTACAGTTTATTCTTTTTTCCCCCTTTTATAGCCTGATGAGTTAAACGCAGCAGACTTGTGGACTGAATTTTAGTCTGAGTGGTTGCTTGAATGTTTAAAAATCACTGCTTAAAGTTAAATATTTAATAATATGGCATACACAATACTTATTTAGTGCAATACGAGTAGCCAGTGAGACACTCAGAGTGTCGGTAATTATGTGAATTTAGTTTATTGTTTATCTCTTGAACTCAGAGAACCCGGTTAAGATCCAAAATAAACCTCCGTGCTGCCTTGTCACCCCGCCAGTGCCCCGTCCACTTAGTCCTCAGATTTATCTCCAAACAAGCAAAGGGCACCTCGGCCGGAGACACACTCTTCTACAGCAGGCTTAATGACTTGTGTGTATTAATCACCTGCCACTCGTCGCGGCGCGGCGACTTCATTAAGATGATCTATTAGCGAAGAGGGACACCGACGCTCGTCCTCTTTTAATCAGGGCTGCCAGTCAGCTCGGGCGACGGCGAGGACGGGGCACGGCGCCGCGCTCAGGTATGGCACAGATCAAAGTGAGGACGGCCACCCCGGAGCTGCCGGCTGATTAACGCGACACTACAGGCTGCCAAGGTCAGCGTCAGGCCCGCGAGAGCACCACCCTGAGCGGGAGAGAGACATCATCTGACCGCCTCGAAAAAAAGGTGTGACTGGACCTTCGCTGATTTGTGCCAAAAAATATAACCTTTAGTCCTCTGATGAGAACTTTTATTTCCCTGTCACCTGCTACGACCTCTGTACAAAAAGAGTAAAGTATTTTTTAATCAAAACATCAGCCAATGTGCTCTGCTTCTCTAAAACAAACTTTGCTTGACTTGAGGCCAAAACGGCAGCATAATAATGTCACAGAGGCCAAAGCAGAAGCAGAGGAGGAGAGTAAAGGAAAGCAAGAAAAACACAAAAGGCATTAAAACAGATTAAAAACACAACTTCCCAAAAATAAAGCTGCGTTTTTTTCCCCCAAAGTCACCATCACTCCCTGTCTGGTTTCATTCACTCGTTCCAAAAAATCTGATGCCTTTTCATTTGATTTAAGTCCCAAAAATTGCACAACAGGGTTTTTTTTATTGTGTGTGTGTGTGTGTGGGTGTGTGAGTGTGTGTGAGGGTTGTTTGGGGACAGGAGTCGAGTCAAACAGCGTACAAGACATTCTCAAGATCCAGAGCTTGTGTTGGCCACGAAGCTTCGAGGCTGCTTTCTTTAGAACGGCGTGTTTATCGAGTGAAATCCTTCCACTTTCTGGCTTTGAACTTGTACGTCGACTTGACCCTCATTTTCACTCCGAACGAGACGGTATTATTTTAATCAGCGCTCAGCCAGACCTCAGAGCGAGTTTGCTTCACATGCAGTAAAAAGCTTTAAAAAAAAAAAAAGGGAAAAGAGCTTTTTCGACAAACAAGCAACAGGGGTCCGGCTGCGATTGTTGACCCACAGAAAGCAGCATCAGCATTCCTCTGGATGTGTCAGACGGAGGCCTGAGGAGGGGGGGGGCACGGCCAGAGATCACCGACTGTCTGAAAAACTTTACATCTGTGGGAAAAGGCCCTCAGTGCACTTTAAATTTGCCAAACTTGTTCTGTGAGCTCCACAGTGGGTTGGAGGCGAGCAGTGTGTGTGTGCCAGGTTGTAAGGAAAGGAGGGGGGGCTGGGTACGCTCTGTGTAAATTGGACTTAACACTCCGACACCGCAGACCTCCACGGAAAACCGCACAGCTCCTGCCCGAAGTCTGAAACCGGAGCCGGCCGATGCATCAGCAGGCCGACATCGAGACGGAGCTCAGATTCATCTGAAGCTGACCGCTCGCTCCGCCTGCAGACTCCATGTGGCATCTCTCACTTCAAACAGCTTCTTCTGTCATAAATTGAGCTCTTGAACGCAGATTACGACACAGCAAAGTGTATAAAAGGCCAGACCTTAAATAACCCTCCTCCCCCGCTTCAAACAGGCTCACACTGCGCCTCTGACCCGCAGCAGACCATAATAGTCCGGCAACAGCGACCCCCCCTGAAACGAGAGGCTTTAAGAGTGAGAGAGAGTTTACCGAGCTTCCATCAGCACCGCTGGACGCAGATGAATATGAAATCCAGTGAATCACCAGATCACTTTAAAAAATAGATATAAAAAAACTCTTTCCTGTCAGACTCGGGTGCAAAACAATCATTATCGATTCAAACCGGCATCCAGCTGCGAGTGAGCTCGAAAGTGCTCATTGAGGGTATTAAAATCAAGAGACAGGTGAAATTAGGAGTTGCAGGTAAGCAACACTTAATGAGTCAAACAGAAAAAAAAGGGTTGCATGACAGGCAGTGTAAAAGAAAAAAAAAAAGTAAAATGCAGCTAAATGGATGACATTAACAGCATTTGTTTAATTCCACAGAATTATTTTCAGATCATGGGAAATTGTGTAATTACAAGGTTTTGCCTCGGAGGCCCGATAAACACTTAGTTAGCGGTTGAATTTATGCATAACAGATGAGTTTCAGGTAACCGCGGAGAAAATGCCAAATCTGTTTTTGCTTTCAAACGACTTAAGATGCCGTTTCTGGGCTCTCGAGATAAAAAGAAAAATCAAAACATCAACTCCATTTCCAGAATTAGGGATTTTAAAACATGTCATTAAGAGGTACGTGTGCCTTATCTTAAACCTAACTTAACTAACTAACTAACTACATTTAACCAGTGCATATAAGTTGAATATATTTCCTTTTGTTTCATAAAATCTGATGAATGCCTGTGTTTGTGTTTGGCTCTGTTTCCTCCTTTTCTGTCCTGTGGGTCTTTATCTCTTTGTGTCCGAGCTTCTTCCTCATAAACACTGCAGACTTGCTTCTCAGTGGAGGAGGTGCAACTTCTGGTTACGGCCCCATTAGCGAGTCAGCCGTTTGTTTTCTCTGGTGTTTGACGGGGCGAGAGTGCAGACAGACTGACATCGATCGGTCTGAGTCGCTGACCGACACGGAGAGTTGTTTTTCAAGGAAACATTTATCAAGCGGAAATCCACAAAAGTGTTTTTTTCACCTACTTCACCTCTTAAACTTCTATCAAATCTTTAAATTTTTTTCATGTCCAAAGACGTAAAAATTCATCAGACTGAAGTTTGCACAAAATGCATTCATTCTGCTATTCCAACAATCCACTTGGTTTCCACCTCTTAAGAGCAGTATGACATTTGAAACTCAGAATAATCGCTCACAGTGAACATCAAGCCTGCACTGTCAAACTTTCATTAGCTAACCCGGCGCAGACTCTGTAAAACGATCTGCACTTAAACTGCATTTCCACGCAACAATAATGTAACTGCTGCCAAAACTGAATAAAGACTTGGAGTTAACAGTGATGGATTATACGCTTCGAGCAAGTCTCAAGAGCATGCCACTTGAATGTCACACTGTGCAGTGATTAATGTAAATCAACAGCTGCCTGAAACATTCGAAATAGTGAAAATGCGTCACCTAAGATGAAGAATAAAGGACTCTAACTTGGACTAGAACTTGTCCTGTAAGCAATTTTTAGAAGAAAGAACTCAGCAGAGTAAAAAGTATATAGTTCTTGTCTGCGGAGTAACACGAACGTTCGGCCCACACCGACACTCGTCCTCCTAATACACGACATCGAGTAATAACTGCTTTCCCCGTCAGTCCATCTTGAGGGAGGTAAAATCGCTTTAACATCTGCGCGTGCCGACCACAGACCAGGACGACTGTAACTCAAGCCAGCGAGAGACGGCCGGCGCTGACGGCTGCTAGAGCGTTTATCCCTGCAGCCTCTCCTGAGTCCCGCGTCCCCGTAATGAATCCTGTTCTCGCAAACCTGCAGTAATAACGGGGTGAGTGCCGCACAGAGGCCGCGGGGGGGAAGTTGGTCCTGTGTTTTGTCTAACCTCCTAATCTTGTTTTCGCCCCGGCGCTGGCGTACACACTTCTTCTTCCTTCCTGTCCTGATGTTTTCTGCACAGCGCGGCACAAAGCGAGCACTCAGTGGTGAGCACAGTCGCAGGGTTCAAACACTTCCACCGTACGCTGAGTCGAGCAGCACAAATCTGAGGCTGATCCAGTTGTTTTTTTATCTTTCAGCCATTGTATAAATACATTTTATCCTAAAAAACCTTACAATCTCTCCACTGTTGCTAGAAATATTCATTTAAGATCTACTTCTGTGCTTTTGGGTACACAGGCACAAACTAGTCTTCAAATTGAGTTTAAACTCGACTAATCAAACCAAATCAAAGCTTGTGAGCCTCTGTCATCATTCATCTGGGTTTGCACTTGTGACAGAGAAGGACTGGAGGGAGATCTTGTACCTCGGAGTTAATAACTTCTTATCTCACTGCCTTTTTATCAGCAGAACACATTATGACCTCTGACCCTGAGCTGTGGCTGGCAGCCTCCGATTCTCCGCTAACTTCTCCGAGGAATGTCTGATATCTCCACACGTGTCCAGCCGATCCTCGTTCCCACAGCACGATGCCAAACGGTTTGTTTAACATCTGCTGATTTTACCCACGAAGCTTCTCGACCGTGGCGGCGGCATTGCGACCTGGCGTGGACTGAACTCACACAGAGAGGTATTGTGTCAGCTGACTCTTCTCCTGGTGGACACCTCACAAAGAGAAGAGATATCTTGAGCCGTCGTCACTCGAGGAGTCGAAATCCGTCCCGCCTCTCTTGATTGGGTTTATCTAATGAGAACGAGCCGGTCGGAGAGCCAAGAGGTGCCATTCAGCGCTCTCTGCCTTTCTGCCTGGCCGCTGTGTTTTTTGGCTGCCGGCGTCGGGTTTTCTTGGCAGAGGGCTCGCGGCCATTCAGAGCTCCAACAACTCTGGGACTATTCAGGTTTCATAGACCTATCAAACAGTGGCGTTTCTACATTGAATTACTCCCAGGGCGAGATCCTCTCCGAGAGCCCCCCCCCCCCCGCGTCTCACCCGCAGCAAAAACGATACCAAAACAAAATTGTGTCAAAAAAGG
>JBAJHX010000002.1:3394302-3417347 GCA_037176925.1 Amniataba percoides | reverse complement strand
ATATATATATATATATATACACACACACACACACACACACACACACACACACACACACACACACACACACACACACATATATGTTTTTTTTTTTACCTGCGTCTTTCAGGGCCAGTGACGGTGCCAGTGGTGGTGGTAGTGGTAGATATGGCGGTGGTGGTAGTGGTAGACGTGGTGGTCGTAGTGGAGCCAGTGTTTATAGTGGGGATGACGGCAGCAGACTCCTTCTCCTTTTCCCTCTCTGCACTATCCTCTGACCAGGTCCTGTCATTTAACAAAGACATGTTTCAATTTAAATAAGTCTAAATAAATCATGGAAGCCCTTTTGGAGGTGAGATATACAACAAGGTTTACTTCGATGCATTTTCTCGGCACAGCTTCACAAAACAAGTATAACATCTCGAAGCTGGGTATCTCTTTCAGGTACCTGCTGGTGAGACTGGTGGAGCCAGTGCGGGTGGAGGAGGAGCCCAGGCTGGAGAGGCCGCGATGGCCTGTGGGCGAGGTAACAGATGAGGAGGTGGTGGTGGTCGTGGAGGAGGAGGTGGTCGAGGAACTCAAGTCCTCGTGTCTTCTGCCAAAAGAGCCGCTGTGGGACAAAAAAAGAATAAATAAAGAAGAAATAAAACACAGCAGAGTCACCGGTAAGTCAGAGCGAGGTAGAGATATCGCTCTACTGATGACGAATGCAATGATTCAGTTAGATGCTCTGATCATTAACTAAGATGATTAGTCCTGATGTGTTGAGCTAAAATTTATCTGAAGCATTTATAAACAATAAATAAAAATGAGAAGGTAAATAACAGCTCAGTATTTTAGGTGACAAAAAGTGCTGAATTCTCTCCAATAACAACATCCAGTTTGCTCTGATATACAGCTTTAACAGTCAGAGGTTAAATAATTGTTTGACAGCCAGTCTGAGTGCTGCATTTTGACTTAATACATCAATAGTGAAACCCTCTGCAGAGAGCGGAGGTAGCATTACTGAGTTAATTTGGGAAAACTGAGTGGATCTATGTGTTTTGGGGGGTAAGAGGTCAAGGATTTTATTAGTTTGTCTAGCATCAGTGCCAACAATGAGAATTGACTTTAACAGGAAATTTTAAATGTGGCTGTTGCAGTAAATATTCACCTGATCACACTTTTATTGATAGTAAAGCAGTGCCATAGGATTACTCGATATCAGTATTCAAGTTTACCAGGATCAAAGAAATTTTCTGTGTTGTCTTGGTTGATTTGGAAAATATTGATCTCCTCAACTATTATGGGCCTTCAATGTTGAGACACCATTTTCTTCCAGTATTCATTTGCACATGAAATGTAACCAGAGGAAACAGATGGTAGGCACTTCAGCAGAGCAGAGACACGCGGTCAGAGAGGACAGGTGGGTGTAGAGACGGCGGTGCCCCGGAGAGGCTGGTGTACCTGCGGTAAATGCTGTAAGACTGGTAGTGGGAGGTGGGTGGCTGCCAGGGTTTAGTATTACAGGTGTTAGGGTCCAAGCTGGAGGTGGACGAAGACTTGGCTGGCACGTCCCGCGTGCTGCCGCTCCGCCCTAGTGCTAGCGTGTGGGACGTGCTAGCGTGTTGGCAGGCGGGTGGGCGAGAGAGGCATGTTAGCGGTGGAGGCGCACACACACATACAGATACAGTATAAGAAACATACATATTTAAGACTATAAAGCTTTGCACACTATTGATGCATTCATGTCATATGGGGCCAGCTGTTTATGTAAGTAGTTAAATCAGGTTTGGAGATGCAACAAATGAAGGTTCATATAATAGCTTGGTTGGTAACATCAGATTTCAGGAACTCGAATGCTGCTTTTACAACTCAAAAACTATTAAAGAGGCTTGTTTCATCATGTATAATCCCCCCATATGACATGCATGCAGCATACACGTCCTTGTCGAGGTTTTGTGCCACGAACAACCCTGGGAATCTGATTTAACTGAGAGTCACACAGGTATAGAGGCTTGTAAAAATGTCTGAGTAATGCATAGGAAACTCAGTGGCACAGCAACCTGACAGGACAGGTAGAATCATGCAGCAGACTCTGTGGCAGTGAGAGAAAGGCGTCGGGCTGATTTGCATTGCTTTCTCAAGGGCCGCTGCTGCGCATGGAAGCATGTACATACATATCTCTGATGACACAACCCGAGCCAAAGTACAGTAGATGATAGATAAATAACTGTCAATGACGTCTACGCTGTGGATTTTAGTCCCAAAGCTATGCAAGTCATCCTCATAATGGATAAACACATCAGATCAGATGGGACAGAGATCTGATGGCGAGATGAGGGATGGAGGTTTGGCAAAGATCTGCATCGCAGCGGACGCTAACCTGCGCTGGTAGCTGGGGGTTCGGTTGGCGGAGGCGCTTCCTTCGCTGTTCTTCAGGTCGTCGTCCCAGCGCCGCCGGGTGTATGAGCCACTACGTATCAGAGCAGTAGAGTCCCTGGGAAACCACAAGCTACAATAGCACCCCAGGCTTCCACAAACAGACACTGACATATGTGCTTGTAAAAATTCTACCTTTCCCCCTATAAATCTCATCCTACCTACTATGAAATCTCCCCCCTTTTCTATCTTCAGGTCTAACAAATGCTGCACAACATAACAAACTAGGCAAAGGCAGCTTCTCAGAGCCACACAAACCATGCAGAGCATTGAGGCTTTTTGCCTGCAACACACAGCAGTGGGCAGCAGGAGCCGCTGGTGCCGATGCATGTTTGCACAGAGCCAATCAGCTCCGGCTCTCACCTGTTTTCCTTCTCGTCAATGTCTGAAGTACTGGCCAGTCTCCTGGGGATGGTTGGGGCCACGTAGGCAAGTCGGGTCCCTTTATCCTTTTCCTGTAGATGGAGGAACGTTTAGGAATTTCAACAAATCCATAAAAATGAGTTTATCATATAGCTAAAAGAAGGAAAGACCGTGTAATATTTTTGTATTCTACACTAGTTAGTAAAGCCATGTTGCAACACAGGAATTCAGAACATCCTGGAGGCCGACTGGTTAAAAAACACATATCGCATAACAGGAAAATAAAGTATGTGACTGCTGACCTTCTCTTTGTCTTTGTTGTCGAGGGAGGAGGAGAGGCGAGGGCTCGAGGCTGAGCGCATCACCCCGGTCGTGTCCTTCTCCCTCTGAGCCTCCTTGGTGGCTGTGATCTCCGCTAGCGCCCCGTAGCTGCCCGTCTTCCTCAAACCCAGCCGCCATGATGCCGGAGACTCGTCCTTCCTGTCCTCCTCCACTTTAGTTGAGACCTTTCCAGCAGGCTGAGTGACCTGAGGAGGATGAATTGGCAGCGCTTTAGTGTAACCATTTAAAAAAAAAAAAAAAGTAGGAAGATGTTAAATGAGATTTTTAGTCATCATGGTGAGCGACACAAAAGTCACAAACGGTTTGGATTAATCTCCAGGGGAGCTGAGGTGTTCAAGTTTAAGACCATAACAGGACATTTTTTAAAGATTGGCATGCCGGTTAGGAGGTACGACCACATCCACAACTGCAGCTACTGAACTCTTTAATCATTCAAGGATAAATGCTGTTTGCAAAATATGACAAATATGTAACGCTCTTGTACAAAAGGTGGTAAGACGGTAAATTAAACCTGTTGGGGGTTTTGGGGTGCGATTGTTCAGGTCTGGCCACGTATACAATACAAAAAAAAATGACAAGCAACTAAACAAAACACAGAAGCCACACAGACACACGGTGAAAGCACGACCAGGACAGTGCATTCGTCCATTACAAGTGAAAACACCACGTAGGGTTGCAGAGTGAAAGTCAGCCGTAGGGAGGGGGGGGGGGTTCAATCAGCATCACCTGGATCAGGCCACGCTGGTTAGACAGGGGGGTGTTAAGTAGTTTTGTCAGTGCACAGGTGCATGTAGGATGAGAGAACAACTCTGGTGCACACCAATGCCTCACCATGGGTTTTTTGGGCCCTAGAGAAATGCCAGTTTTGCGCAAGCCTTGACGCCACAATGCAGGACAGCCCGGCTCCGCCACAGGCATGAGGGGAGTAATACAATCAGACTAAAGCCAACCAAGACAAGAGCCCAGGATGAGAAAGACGCAGAGAGAAGAGGGGGGCAGGGAGGAAAGGGAGGTTGAGACAGAGAAAGAATAAGACAGAAGCAGCAGCAAAAGAAACACACTTTATAGCAAGGACAGATTTTTTTTAAAGCCTAGACACACCACACAATGTTTGCTGCCAGTTGGATTAAGTGACAGATCCAACAAACAAAAAAATGGACACTGTTAATGTTTTGCTCACTCTTGTTAGACAGAAAACATTGTGATGTGTGAGCGCTAGGCTTCAAGGAAGGATCGGAACAAGAAGTTCGTTGCAAGAAAAGAAGCAGAAAAAAAAGGAAGCAGCATTCAGAAAGTTTTGGATAAGTGGCCACTGATCGCAGGACATCGACTAAGGAGGCAAACTGAGGGAAAGCTGTAAAAAGGTACACTCCTATTTATTTTAGAAGTGTGAAATGATGATACAGTCTGCAATAATACTTGTTTAAAAGAGTGGACTGAAAGAGGCAGGTGTTCCCTTGAAAAAAAATTAACCAGGGTTGCTTTGGTTGAATGCTTGGCCCGGTTTTGCCAGCAGAGGGCAGCACACTCAAAAGAGGGACAACTTCTACCATGTAAGTCCTGGTTTTATTCCTGTTCTGGCCTCCTGGTCTCTGAACAGTCATACAGTCATACAGTCAACTAACATTATTCAGGCTTGGTACCCTGTTGCTGTGTTTGTTAACCATCACTGAAAATGAGTCGTGACTGTCACTTTCAGGGCCTTGTTAGCTTTCTGTGCTCATTGTACTGCAACAACATGAGCAAGTCACGACCAGGAACAACTACTTCTGTGATGGCCTGCAGTATGAAATCATTTTAAGTATCTTCAGCTGCCTGTGAAATTAGGTTTGTGTTCAAGGGGAGGAAAAACTAAACAGCTGGTTAATTTTTTTTTTTTTTGTACATAATGAGGCACCAACATGTCTCAGTAGGACAAAGTTGGCTTCATGTTGCACAGGCAGTGGAGCTGCTACTTGAAGTGGTTTGAGGGTAGTGACGTGAGTTCATCATGGTGGAGCTGCAGCACTTAATTTCCACAAAAGGCCTTTCCAATCAAGTGTATGCTCATTTGAGTAAAATGTCTGTTTTGATTTTTATTTTTATTTCTATGCCACCACTGTTGTGGCATTCGGCAAGAAGGTGGTGACGATAATTACTCCTCCACCAGGTCGTACCTTCTTTACCGGTGAAGTGGGGGTCGTCACCTGGTTGGTTGGGCTGGATGGAGATGACATGGTGATGCTGGTCGGGGCGGGCACTGTGCTGTTGCTCACCGATGCCGAGGGCTTATTCTTGTCTGGAGGGGTCGAAAGGAAAAAAAGAAACAATTAAGGGATGTTTTTAATAAAGTTAGCGACAGACTTTGTGGACAGGTTGTGGTGAAAAGGCACCAAGCTGACTGAATTCAACTGTGTGAGCATTTTAACTGACAAGCTGTAAATGTTTTGTCTTCAGTTCAGGTGCCGATACCACACAATAAGCCTAAAATAAATCACACTGTACCTGCTTCAGTCTCCGACTCTGAATCTTCGTCCTCTTCTTCCTCACTGGAGCAGCTTGATTCGTCCTTCTTCACCTCCTCTTCTTCATCCACCTTCTCCGGTTCTAAGGTCTCGATGCGTGGGGCGCTCTTTTCTGGCTCCAGAAGCAGCGTTTCTTTGCTGCAACGTGCAAAACACAAAACAGTAAGAAGGGCGGCAGCATCTTAAACCCCGAGAGAGAATAGAGTGCGAGATGCAAAAAAGAAGTTAGACCTGCACTTTAGGTGGCTGAATAATCCTAAAAACTAATTTCCAGTTTCCATTGATTATTTTTCACATTTAAGCCATTTACCTCTTGAGTGGTTTCAGTGATTGGTTGTTATCCCCGGTGGTTGTCGTTTCAATCAGAGGAGATTTCTTAACGTCCTTCTTCTCGCTACCTCTCAGCTGAAATAAAAAAAAAACCCAAAATAATCAGCCAGTCTATCAAGCAGAAAAAACCATCAAGGCACATAAACTTGGACAGACAATGAATCTTCAAGCTTTAACAAAATCACAGGTTTCCACAATATTTTTCCAGGACTCATTCAAATTGATTCTCCATGAAAACTGCTGATGAAGTTGCTTTGTGCAGGTAGGAGTCTTTATGCAACATTGCCTTACCAGATTTTGTTTCTTTTGCAGTTCTTCTAAGTATCCCAGAACATCTTCATCCGCTACATCAAAAGCTGTCTGGCCCTGAAGGAAAGAGATAATAAAATGAACTAAAGCATTAAACACAGCGTTTAAATGACAGGACTTGTGATGTTCCAATTGCTCACCATTTTATTAATGAGGTCCATGTCACATAGATTCTCGACCAGTATCCTACATGCCTCCTCTTTGCCCCAGTGTGCCGCTGCATGTAGAGGAGTCCAGCCGTCATAGTCCTTAATATTTACATCATACCCTGCTTGGATTAAAAGCCTGCAGGGTGGAGAAATGGGGACCGTGGGTGGGGAGGGGAAAAAAACAAAAACAGTTTTTCCTGAGAATTAGAAAATCTCGGATTTGATTCTGTAAAGTAATCCTTCAAGGTGCTGCCAGGATTCGGGCTTTTAGAAGTGCGTCAGCATTGTAACCCCGGGTCAGATTTATGAGACAGAGAGTACACCCCCCTAAACACACACAACACTTAATCTGAAAATCTTACTCATCCCTGAGCAAGAGCAGGATGAGGACAGCACATTTTAAAACAATCTCGGCCCTTAAATCTGCGGTGACGGGAAAACATTCAGATCCCTGTCTTGTATATGATAGCCGTGCTAAACATCAGAGATCTCAGAGCTTTCTATGGCAGTGGAGTGTGCTGGCTGGCTTCCCAGACCAGATGGACGGGCGGCTGCAGTTTCTTTCCTCGAGCTGCGTTAGCCGTATTAGCAGCCCACAGAGACGGTGTCGGAACAACGCATTGACGAGATGCAGACACCAAGATATGTTTGGCATTAGCGAAGAAAAAAAAACATGACGCTGCGCCTCACCAGTGTCTTATTAATAGTATTTATATAATGTAACATAAAGGGAAGGCTTTATGTAACAGTGTGCAATAAATGTTGCTTATTTTGTCCCAACAGGGCAAAACACCAGATTTCCACTCAGTCAATGTGAAAAAAAAAAGAAAGCTTACTTTAAAACTTCGACGTATCCCTTCGCAGCAGCTACGTGGAGCGACGTCCCTCCAGACTTGGCGTGCCGGACATCTTGGATCTGCCCGCTGTTGAGCCACTGCCGGGCATCCCTCAGCATAACCCGCTCCTCCTCTTTCCGGGCCGCCTCGATGTCCACGCCTGGTGAGAGAGACAGAAGAGACTGATGCCGTCAAAGTGGCACTGAGAGATTACCTGCGACTTAGGAAGGAGCTGCCAACTGTAACAACGAACCACGAGGAAGCATCGAGGTATTTATTAGGTGCCCTACGTCTGGAGAAAGGTATGCGAGTGTTTGGAATACATTACACTAGTTTCTGTCTATGGATTACAGTAGAGAGAACAGAAAATATTTCAATGCATAACTATGATGAAGATGATAGCAATGATTGGTTACACAAGATTCAACCCATGCACCCCATTACTGGCTCTGAGCCTCCACAGAGGGAAAAATAGATATAAAATTATTCTGGCAACGTCTCTAAACACTAGAGGGGATTGTAAAGCACTCATTTTGAGCCAATTTTCTGTCAATTTGATGAAGAAATACTGGCTGCAAACACCCAGGCCTCAGCTGGTTAAGTGGGTCAATATGTCTGAGCTATAAGCTGCATGCAGCGCAGCGGGAAAACAGGCCTGTATTGTCTTGTTGACACCTGGTTGGAACACGAGACGGTCTGAAATGCACCGTAGCGCGAGCCGTCGACTCGTCAGCTGAGCCTTAACCGTGCTGAACTACATAAACAGCGATCCAAGAAGTGCTCCGGGGTGGGAGCCAAAACTTCAGCTGGTCTTATAGATTTTTTTATAAACTCCCAAAGATACATCATCACTCATTTTCCCAACACCACAGAGAGCTTTTCAGATTACCCAAAGGTCTTAAACCAACGAAATACGAGATCAGTGTCTGCAGGTTTGGCTTCAGAAAAGGGCGAGGAAAGGTAGGTTAGCTAGCTGGAAAGGTGCTGAGCAAGAGGACGACACTCGACACCCAAACAAAGTGGCAGAGACACCTGCGATAAGGGTTTTTTTTGCTCCATCAAAACTTGGAAAGAAAATCAGTCTAGAAGCTGTAAATCCCAGTGTAAATCTATCCACTTTCCAACACACGCAACTTAAATTGAGCAAAGCAACAGCAATATTCTGGCTGGTTTAAAACTGGACATGTTGCTCATTAGGAGGATTAGCGAACCGAGGTCTAAGAAAGTGAAACCAAATGGGGGGAAGACGACTGAATGTCTGGGTTTCGGTTTGACTGGATTTCATTTGAATTATTTCAAAACGAGGGACTCGAGGACGGCACCATTGTCTCATTGTGGTCGGGCTGGCAGGTCAAGCAGTGACTTAGTAAAGGCCTTCAGCATGTTGTCATATTTTTAAAAGGTTAAAAAAATAATATCTCTAAAAAAACATCAGGAGAATAATGACTCACTCCATGACATAAGAGTAAGATTACAAAGTGAGAAATATAAATAAAATGTTAGAATATAGGATATTATCTACACTACGTCTTTACAAAACTGCACATTTCTTTTAACACTTACGCCCGTGAACTGATTATTTCAGGCTGTTTGTACATTAAAAGAACAGAAAGTACCGACCATATATAGCACAAGTCTATTTAATGAAGTTGAGACACCTGCAGAAAAGCCATAATTCAAACTTGAGCTGTCATATAAATCTCCCACACACTGACAAGTAAGAGAAAACACAGTGCGCCAACACCGTGGTGGAGAATTAACCTAAACTTCCTCGGGGCAGATCAGTTAATGTAGGCAATGGGAGCTGGCCAGGTAGGGTAACGTCCCGTGATCTCTTGGGAGGTAGCCTACACTGCGTCTATAAAAAGCAGGGAGCCTAATGGCCTCTAAGTAGGACTACAGAACAAGAGCCGAGTGGAGAAGCTGGCAGCGGTTCAAAGTCGAGGGTTTCTTTTTTTCTTTTACAGGAGAGCAGAACATTTTCTACCTGAGCATCGAGGAGATAAAGAGAAAATCCAACAGACCGAAAAAGGACTTGCCTCTTCTCTTTCACTGAACTGACAGTATACCAACAGTATGCCTGGTGAAATGAAATAAATGAAATATCTAAAGAAATCTACCCTCAAGCACAGACCAAGTTTAGACTTTTAGGAAAAAAAAAAAATGGGACAACACTTTTATCTTGGGCCGAGAGGAAACTCCAAAAGGAGTGGAAAAAATAATCCAAATAACCTCCCTGTCCTCACAGCACCAGAGACAGAGTGAGAGCTCCAAACATTTGTGACATCGTCCACCTTCAGCTCATTACAAGGACAGGCAGCAGCCCTCACGAGGCACCTGATGGAGGAGGGCTGTCAAAGTCACCTGACCCATTCGGGGTCAAGGATGGGATCTAGAGGTTGTCCCGGCCGAGGGGGAAACCATGGCCACTCGCTAACAAGTTTAAGCCCATGACTGGTATCTCTTTGAGAGGAGAAAATCACATTACAAACATACAGAAGCGTTACACAACAGCCCGTTGCATAATGCTGCCTGCTACCTCTAGCATAGAGAACTGAGCTGTGGATTGTCTGCAGCTGCCTCCAGGCCAGGATCATTGCAAATTCACTCTGCAGTCGGGTTTTATCTCGAAAGTGGTTTTATACCACTCTGCATTAATGAATAAATAAATAAGTCTCAAACTGGGATTAACAAACTCTGCATAATGACAAAGTTTTCAGGAGTTTGGCTCTGTGGAGTTGATGAGTGTGGAAAATGAAGATGTGCATTTGGGTTTTGCGTCCCGTTGTGATGGATCTTCGAGGAGACAGCGTGCGAACGCTCCGAACCAGGCAGCACATCTATCAGGCATCTGCAAATCAGGGCTGACAGCTGCTGCTGGCCGGGATGCTTGAGGTTCGGGTGGGCGCATGTCTCGCCGCTGTTATGTAAGACGGTCAAGGAGCGCAACATGCAAAACAGCATTCTGGGTGTAATTATCAATGGATGCCATGTGCTTTCATACACTTGGACCTCAACTTAAAATGACTTAAATTGACAGCCTGCAAACTGCCCTTTTTTCTCATGCTGTTAAAATCTATGCACAGTACACTTGATCCTGTAGTCCTGTAGGAGTCTGGATCTTCTGAGCCTGTGAACAAGATTACTATATACATGTTAATCTAAATGGAGATGATGTATCAACAAGTTTACCTCAGCTTTCAATGACTTTGGCTTTAGATGTTCACAACGAAAAATGTGAGAAAGGAAGGCTCGCTTAAATAGAAAATGAAAAAAGGCAAATGGTGCCACAGAGAGGGGAGAGCCAGCTAAGCTTTATGACTGAATATAAGCGGAGGAGCACCCCTCTGGCCCGGGGCCACTTAACACGTCTGTGCGTGGCCTCTCTCCATAGGGGAGGGCCTTTCATCATCTCAAGAATGCCCTGGCCAAAAATAGAAAGACTTGGCTTTTCAGTTTCAACCCATCACATGAGCGCTCACAACACAGCTGGATCTGTATTATGTAAGTTTTCTTGGAGTGGAAAAACAGCAGGTAACAAGACACTCGACAAGAACTCGGGACCGTATTTGACAACATACTCAGACATGCATGAAACACACGCACAAACTCGTTTAACACATCAAGGATCATACCTAGATACGATTGAGCTCGATTACACAGTAACAAACTGTTCTTTTCATTATCGTTCCGCATGATCTCAAAAACGTTCAGTTTTCAATCATGCTCTCTTTCCAGTGCAATTTTGCAACCTCTATGCAAGAACTAAAGATTAAACTCTTGGTGAGCTCATTATCAGTTACTGTGTTTACTTTGAACACTGTTCCTGTTTAATAACTCAACTTAAGCAGCGTGAAAAGTCATATTAACTCAGAAAACAGAAAGCTCCAGCATTTGCATTAACTTCTTTTTGCATGAACAATACATAACCTTTTAACTGAGGCTACATTAACTACAGTAAGTCATCATAGTAAATTTCTATAAAGGCATTTTTGCATTGTCCAAAACAGCCCACACGGTGTCTGTAATCGTGTACCTTGTCTGTTGATCTCATTCTGCAGGAGCTCCTCCATCGCCTCTTCTTCAGCGATGTCCAGAGGTGTCTCGCCTTCACTGTTCACGACTCCCACATTGGCTCCTTGGCTGATGAGATACCTGCAGAAAAAACAACAAACAAGTTAAATTAAGTTCGAGCTGATGATAATATAACTTTTCAGACAAGTGTCATTTTGAAATAATGTGAGCAGTAAGCTTTAAGTAAGTGCTTCACAAACATAAGTAAAAAATGTAATGTGTAGGGTGATTAATAAAAGAAAATGACAAGTTGTTGTTTTTTGTGTGAGATCAAATTCTCGCTTTTGACAGTGTGAAAAGGAAAGGTGGTATAGGCAGCTGTCACTTCCTTTAACTGATGAGGAAACAGTTGAAGGACATGAGCTGCATCACGTTGCCTTTGGTTCAGCGCCAAAACTGGTTGACATTAGACTACAGTCTGCATCTCCTGTTTGACCAGTCACATCTTTCCAACACCTCTAGGGACAACTTTCATATATTCACCAATTATGCAATGAAATCATGAATAATAAACTGTTGGAGAAGCTTGATGCAGTTTTATTCTTTTCTGCGAAAAACCCTCAATATGAAACTAATCACAATATAAAGACAAATAAAAAATGCAGAAAAGACTGTACATAGAAACAAAAGGTACGTTCATGTTGCAAAAGTCTTTTACTGATGTTCAGGACACACTATATGGCAAAGTTAAATAACCAAGGTACATGTTCAAATAAGTAAGATGCTAATGATGTTAAAATTCAGAGCACCCAAGTCACAGTGTTTAACTACAGAGGGTCTTTTTCAGGCTGCACAAACAGAGGCATGACACACCTAAATAATAAAGACAAAAAAAGAGTAGTCTGCACAAGGAGTGGCACAAACATAAACAGGTGTTGCTGCTGTGCAGGGTTTAGACCAAACGTCTGCACAGTTTGTCCTTCAGTACTAGAGCTACGGATGCAAACAAGGCTTTAATTTGACTTCTACGAGGTGATTTCCAAAGAGACACAAGATGTAAAGCAGTTCAAGTAAGTCATTAATGCCCAGCTGTTTTATCTGTCAGGCTTTATTAGTTGTAGTTTGAGCATCTATAAATATTCTTAGGTTGAACAGATGGTTGCAGCTCTGTGCAGTGTAATTAATATCAAAATATGAGCAAATGAACAGAGATTTAAAGTGTGAGACAGAAATTTATAATCTTCAATCAAATCCAAACTGTCAGTCACGACTCAGTAAAGATGATAAAACACTGACAGCTGTGCAAATAAGTAAGTAAGTGATAATTGTGGTGGTGTTTATGTCACAAAGATATATTTTTTGTTCCTCATGAGGAAAGACTCTCTCAGAACTTAACAAATTATGGATTTAACCAAAACACCACTTAGTGGAAATCTTTATTTTCACAGATGATTTAAACTAAATTGAAAAACTCAAAACTCTGAACAGTCAAGACTCGGGAGTTAAAACCATAAAACCCTCCATAAATATAAACAGCAACCAAACTAAGCATTTAACACAGTACCCAGGGCTACTTAAGTGATTTAACCCTTAATATCTCTGTCTCCCCTCCAAGATCTTTTTAACCATTCAACATCTTGACTTCAGCTGATTCCAATTACAGCTGTGGTGAGACTCAGGCCCTTCTCATTAGGCCAACACACCACTTGAAAAGGGTTCAGCGCTTATGACTTCCCCCCCAAAAATGGCAACTGACTGACTGCACTTGCGTTTTAAAGCTTTATATCATCCTGATTGGACTTTCTATTCAGCCTATTTTGGGTCAGCTTCACTGGGTTTGATGGCTCTGTGGTCTGGAGTCCTGCTGTGGGATTCTTAACCAACCCTACCATTACATGGATGGCTGCGGTGACACCGAGGGGGGGCTCGGAGATACAGTCCCGCTTTGGAGTTCCCGTTACTGTGAATGAGGGTGCTGGGATTAAAAACCCACCCACATCAGGTTGCTGAGTTTCTCCCCATGACATGATCTCTCCATTAGTCACCCATAGCAGGCCAACCACTTGACCTTTTCATTCATTGTGTGGCAACAAAAAACTTCTTGTTTTCTGTAATGTTAGCCCAGCGCCAATGACATGTTCACGAGGCCTGCGGGACACAGACTTCATGGTCTGAGAAGTTTAAAATGCATAAAAACGTGTGTGGAGATTTTTTAAAAAGCAGCTATTTTCTCCACATAATAGTTTAAATTACACTGTCCACACCATGCAGCTAATTTGTGCATGAGCCAGCTGTTCACTGTTATCCTGTTTGGGGTTTTTTTGGGGGAAAATATCAGTAATGTGGATAAATCGGGTAGCCAGGTTCCTGTAATGTAACACAGAAGTAAAGCAGGTCACAGCACACTCCCAATATGCTGAACAATGAGTACAACTGAGCTCCTTCAGCCCCCCTTTAACCTGTTTAAAGGCAAGGCAAGTATCCACCGATAACATCTCTGTGTTGTGCTCTGTGAGCTGTCTTCTTACCTGAAAAGGACTAAGGGCAGGAAAATACTAACTAGAGCGCAACTCTAGAGCCCGATTCCCGATATAGCGGCACGACAGTGATCTCTCCATATTTGATTACTGATCTCTCCTGACAATGAGGGTCCGAGCAATCAGATGGGCAGCTGCTCCCGTCGAAATGTGACAAGAACCGCGTGCTGCCGAGCAAAGATGACGACTCTTGACGCACAAAAGCGAAACCAGTTAAGACATCTGGTTTTCAGACTGAAAGCTCACTGTGCTGAGCTAAACCCGAGCCAAACTGTGTTGACTTCAATCTTGGACCAAAATAAAGACCGAGGTCACTGATGAAGGAGTAGAGGGACGACAAGCACTGCCACGTCAGCCCTGATGTCACTTTGGGCTCAACAAATCAAATGAAATTGTATATAACCAACTGGACCGTCACAGTAAACCTTACTGTCTCTTTTAGCACAGATATTTTCACACAGTCTTGATGCTGAAAGATGCTGCAGTTACAAAACTATTAGAGGGAGCACAATACGAAAACAGGATGTAAGGATGAGTTTGCAGAAATCAGACCTGATGAAACCGATACGACTGCCTCGGAGAAACTGAACAAACACGGCTTGGCGTCTTGGTACTCACTCTGCTATGTCGAGGTATCCGCAGGAGGCTGCAGCGTGGAGGGGGATCCAGCCCTCGTTGTCGGGCTGGTTGATGCTGGCTCCATGTTCTACCAGGAACGTCACCATGTCCACATTGTCATCTATGCACGCCTGAAAGAGAGAGAGAGAGAGAGAGAGAAGTGGAGTAAGGCCACTGTACCAAGAAAGGAGTGTGACCTTCCCTAAGTCTGCAGTGTAGCTACAAACAGCTTGCATGGATGAGAATTGCACTGCGTGTGATGGATTGCCACGTGCATCCAAAACTGTTGGGGAATTCTGGCAGCCGGAGCATTCCCAAAATGCCTACACATAGCAGGGGTGCCTGAAATACCACTAAGCATAGTACTGCTGATGGAGGCATTGAGGTGCAACGCCTATGTGCTGCCACTTTATTCCAAAGAGGATTATTTAAAAAAAAAAACACTTTTCAAAGGCAGTTTTTGCTTGCAAGTTAGCCAAATATTTTCAGTTACAGATAAGACCACTGAAACGACCACAAACACGCTGTAGGTTTTTTCTTTTACACTGAGCAGATGAGGAATCTGTAGTTCAGAAACAGCAAAACATCTCTGTTTGCCAGCACACTTTGCAGGCAGAGTTTGTGTTCTTCATTTAATTAATCCTAATCATCAGAAACTGCGGTTTCTAAACTGTGGTGCTGATGACAAGCAACAGACATAAAGCAGACTGGGGGCAGCAGGAAGTCCCTAACAGGCATGATACTACTGTTATTATATAGTGTGGGGGGAAACTGGAGCCCTTTAAAAAGGTTGGGCATTGCATAAAGTCAAAAAGGAAGTCAAGGATCTGTGTTTCAAATGAGCAGACCACCCACAAACATCGTCTTGTATGTCTGATAATGATTTCCAGGCCATCACACAGACAAACATTTTCTGCAAACCCCCGGTGCCGCAAATCCAACCATATATGACTGATGGGCACTGTAAAAACAAAAGTGATACCCACGGAATAAAAATAGCAGCCACAAGTGGGAGAGACCTAATTTAAGATCTGACTCATGAAGTGGGATGTGTTGTGATTTAACCTACATTATGAAGCAGGATCGGAAACAGGGTGGCCGTACTGTGGTGGTTAGCGCTATACATTTACATTCAGCAAACAGTGATCAAATGTATGAACGGAAATTTACCAGTTTTGTTTAGTTTTATGAGACATTCCAGGTTTAAAAAGCTAACTATCTTCTTTATCCAGCAACTTAAAATGTTTTTTGTGAGAAATAAAATCTTACTTATTATGCTTTTTGTTTGTTTTGTCCTTTGTCTAACATTTCAAACATGGAGGCTCTTTGGTGTTTTTGACGATTAAGAAGCGAACCGTGTCATCTCAACCTCCCCGCTTTCGCCCTCTCCTCTAATTACGTCTCTTCTCTCTATTGTCTTCAGTTTAGTGAAGCAGACAATTCCCCCAAAAATCCTTCTTCAAAAAAATGTCTGTTTGGTGATTTTGTGCTGCGAACTTGCACCACTGTGACATTTCTCACGCTCACCCAGAACCTCACTGTTTGGCAATGCTGCTAACCACTAAACCACCTCTGTTTCTGAAACATTATCAGAAATTATAAAGAATTCATCTAAAAAAGATGGAAGTTCTCAAATTTCACACTTAGGTCACACGTGTGGGTGCACGTAAATAAAACAAATCAAGATCTTCTTCGATGAATAAATGTATACATAAATGTGTATAAAAGAAAACTGCACGAACACAACGGGAGGAAAAAGCGGCTTTACTTGGTCACGTGCCTGAGACGGAGCAAGCTGTCAAGGAGGTCGCCTTTCTGCTCAACATCCAAAACAAGACAGAGGGAAAAGCAGCAACAGAGAGACTACAGTGCACTTCTTACTCAGAACACACACATATTAAGTTCACTCGCTTTCTTCTCCAGCATGGATAAACAGCGGTGAACTGATGTGTGGGCTCACACACTCACAGATTGATGTCCACTGTAGTAAACAATCAGTAGAGATACACAACAAGCACGTGATATAAAGACTCGCCCCGACCACCCCGACACTGTGACTGTCCCACTCTCTCTCTCGCTCTGTTTCCCAGGGTTGCTATGACAACAAGAGTGTTGACAGGGGAAACAGCTACACGCGAACACGCAGCGGCCTCACGTTCGGGGCACACGACTATCTGGCTGGAATCCTTGTCCAAATTTGGGCCGTTACAACGCCGTACATGGCCAGAGTTGAAGAGTGCCTGCAGAAGGCCTCACAGAGCTTATCTGACTGTGTGTGTGTGTGTGTGTGTGTGTGTGTGTGTGTGTGTGTGTGTGTGTGTGTGTGTGTGCAGGGACAGAGTTTCTCCAGGTGCAGACGGACTTTTTAAAACAGCCCGGGCTCATCTGATTTTGTTAACAGCACAGACAACCAAGCGATATATCACTTCCTCAGTGATGCAGCGCAAATGTCACCCTCGTCAGTTTGTTAGCTGGACGTCACCATCATGTACAAATTATGTGGCTTCTCTCCCAAACTCAGGGCAGTTTGCAGACCCCATCCAAGTTCACAATTTAGTAACGTCAACACAGGCAGGCAGGTATCAAGACGCCCATTTCTATAAACAGGGCAAGGCGTGCCATTACATTTATTAAAATCGTAACAGACACTCCTCATAGCTTTATTAATCATCATCATATTGTTTTATTGTTTTTCCCTATGAGGATACAGGAAGATGGGGCCTTATTGTTCACGCTCTTTGGTCACATTCACGTGTTCTCCAGAGATTCATTAAAATGTCTTCTTCCATCTCATGGGGATTTAAAATTAAGTGGCACCTGTGGGCCCTCGCAGCTGACTGAGCGTGCAACCAAAGCAGAGAGTGAAAGCGAATCATCTGACTGGCTGTTCAGCCTTGTATAAATCAGACTCCAACTTTTTATCAGAAGAGTCCCTGTTTTCATTTTTTACCACAGCGGTTTGTTACAGACTTCTGCAAGCGTGCACAGATCACATGGAAAGAGCACCATCACAGTAATATATTTTCAATTCATATTATAAAACAAAGTTTATTGTGATGTTTTTTGCAGAACTAAATCAGACTATTGATGGGTTATTTCTTTTTGTGCAGACAGAACAATTGTGGAAGTCTATCAGATGGCTATCAGCCGCAGCCTCTGAAATGTGTTGACATTTAGCAGATGCTGATGTGAAGCAACAGATAACATTTATTCTGTCAGCCTTGATGCTTTACATCAAGTTCTTCATTACATTTAATGCACCAACGTTTTCCCTTGTGTTTTTCATTTATCACTGCTGAAAAATTAGATCTGAATAAAAAGGACTGTTACAGCTCTCTGCGTCTCATCTATGAACTGTCCTCCTCACCGAGGGTACTTAAATCCTCCCCCAGAGTGACTTATCTCCTCAAAGTCTTCTTCCTTCTCCAAGAATGGAAACAAGCCCCTTAAGGCGAATGCGGCGCTGGCTGTGACCTCCCTCTCCGGCGCGTCACCTTCCTGCGCTGGCTCCTCCCAGCAGCCACTGGAGCCCAACAAAGGTAATCCCTTAATGGCTGTAATTGTCTGTGGCTGAGAGGTGTCAGGGTGACAGTGATCATCAAAAGCATGAAGCGTAGGACCAGAGAAATAAGAAACCCATCAAGAGAAAGTACCATAGCATCCTCTGTGTGTGCTTCTGATACACTCACATGTACAAAAGACAAAATATTTCATAATCACAGCAGGCAGACCGAGTGAGTCACACAGAGATGAGGAGAGGGGAACGAATTGAGGCCACATTTAAGTTATATTAAGACACACTGTGCACTTTGTCCTGTCTCACACATCGAAAATCAGCCTCTGAATTGCACGTAAGACATTCAGAGACATTCAGACACGCAATGAGTCACTCTCAGACATGTTTGCCATTTAAACCTGTTTAGCCGGTGCGCCTGAGAGGGGGAGAAGAAGAGAGGACGCCTCATCGTGAATGAAGACGATTAGATGGATGCCACTGCACACCAAAGAACAAAAAGAAAAAGAGGAGGCCGAAGACAACCACAAATGACAAACACACCAACGTTAATGTAACTCTAAATAATAATAAACAAAGTCACACAGGTACAAAAGACTCTAAACTCAACAAGGACCACAACAAAATGTATGTAAAATGTTCCTAATTTCCACTTTAATGAAATGGCTAAACACCACGTGGCCCTGTTAGATATCACTTCATGTATCCTGTCAGTCTGCCAGGGAGGACTAGAGGAGGAGTCCTTGCCGCCCTTTCTGATAAAAAGGACCTCTCTAATGGAAACAGAGGCTTCTGGGAAGTTGACGTAACAGCGCAGGGAAGAAAAAAAATCAAGTACTAACCTAATCAATGCACACAGGATGCTCCATTTGATTGATCAATGGGGCCGTTTTCAGTAGCCGGGCACACAGCGCACACCGCGCACCGTTTATCCATTAGGCTTTGTGGAATGTGGTTAGCAGTGGAGCAAAATAAAAGCAGTGAAAAATCACTAATCCGTAATTAGAAATGAACTGATGTTTAAAAAATCGGAACTGCGGTCAATGGGAGTCAAAAGTCCAAGCTGATGAAAATCCATAATCCACACAAAGCAGGCGTCATTAAATAAAATTCACTGCAGAAACGTTGGTGTTATTCCACCAAAATCTAACTGGGGAAAAAACGGCAGACTGAAATTATTTTACATCAGGTGGATTGTGTTATATTCAACAGTGCTGTAAAGCGTAAACATTACACAACAGACGAGTGGAGCAGGATCTACTGTAATGCTTCAGCAGAGCCAGTTGATCCTTGAGGTTGTGACAGGCCACTCAGCATCTTATTTCACAACACAGGACCGGCTCCTACCATGGTCTCTTCCAGCTCCTCAAAACATGAGCTCTAAATCACCAAACGTGTCCTCTGTGTTTACGAGCCGGTGTGCGCTGACGGGTAGCGCGTTAAAATAAACGCTGGCCGCCAACGTCACTGGACGCTGTACTTGTCAAGAGAAAGAGCCGGCTTCAAGTGGCACTTTACGAAAGAGCAGCAGAGAGAAACCTGCCCTTAGCCAGGCAGAGTTAATGTGAAGCACCCCGAGACAAAGAAATACATAAACTGGCCTTGTAACAGGAAAACACACTGTTGGCACAGGCAAACGCTACCATGACATCAGAACTAATCTTGCTAGATAAATAGCCATAAATGCCGAATACATGTAAATATCTTGTCCGTGTTGACTTGAGCAGAGTGAAGCTGCTCTTACCTTCCTAAAAAAGAGAAAGGTAAACACACATCTCCCAGTTCACACACTCAATTAACTGCACCCGTGTGAGGCTCGCCTATAGGCGCTATCGACAGATTAACTTAATAAAGCTTCTCCCTGCCAGTGGGGATAAATATGGAGAAGATTAGGACAGAAACAATACGGTGTCCATCATATGCACCCGTCTAATCCTGAAATAATATAGAGGAATTCAAGCCCCTACTCCCTACGAGCGCCGCAAGAGAAGACGGGCTGAGCCATTCTCGGAGCGGGCCCAAAAATGTACCCATGACGTCCACCTAAGAAAGGAGGCCGGTCTGTTGCCACGGCGACATAAGCCAAAAGGAGCACACGGGTTCAGACTTTGTTAGGCCTTCTGGAGGAAACATAAATAAATAGAGAAAAGACTTCATTTTAAAGCACACGGGGGTCTCTTAGATAGCCCCCCCCCCAAAGGCAGCGCAGAGAGCAAACCGCTGTGAGACAACGAAAAACTAATGTTGAATGGAGCATCTTGAGGTGCCATCTTGATTTTTTTAACCTCTTGCAGACTTTTAACTGTTATTGAAACGATTCTCATGACCTTTTATGGCAACAAAAAACAAAACAAAACCGAGTGTTGTGATAGTAAGTTATTAACTGCAACTTCGATAAATCTACTTCTGCACATTTACATCTTTTACAGAAAAAAATGTGCAAGATGCAATTAGATAAAAGCCTGCTGAGGAAGTGTCTAGCTGAGTTTTAACTTTACACCATCACAGCAACAAAGGTCATGAGTTTCATTGCGTGTCAGCACAGAAGATAGCTGCAAAACATTGCACCGAATGCCTCATTTCAACTAGACACCAACTGTGACACCCCAGTGAAGGGGTGCAGCTACTGTGTGTGTGAAGGGTTATTATCTTCTGGGCCATCATGAGGAGAGCACCGAGCTTAATTTAGCAGCACTCCACATCAAGGAGACACTCGAAGACCCCTCCCCTCCTTGACTTCCTTTAGTAGCACCCTCAGATGGCCGACTCAAGCACCCTGTGGTGGCTCCTGCAGATTTTACTGCCAAGTGCGGAGGTGTTGGTGGAGGGGAGGGGGGGGGGGGGACTCGGTGGGACAGCCAAGCCCGTTGTGCCAGCAGAAATTCTACATTCAGTGACCATGTCGATGGCGCGTGCACACATTAACACCAAGTGAGGGGGGGGATAAGGGACGTCAGGAGAGCCATCAGATGAAGCCTCGAACAAAAAAAGATGCAGCCGGTCATTCAAGTCTTCATGTAAACTGAATCAGACATTTTAATTATGTATGAATTTCTGATATTCAACACTGGTTAACACTTCAGTTATTTATATCATACAAGCTGTTGCAGTATTTCTACATTATTTCTACACATCTATAGGTAATTATAGTCATTCATGAGAGCATATTTTGATGGCTGAGACAAATTATTTTTATCTATTTCAGTGTCTGAAAAAGGGTGCATATTAAATAAACATAAAAATGTTCTCAAAAATACCTGCACAAACACTATTTGAAAAAGGAGACTCCTGCATCCTATATTGTTTTTATATCCTTGTAAAACCTTGGCACAAAAAAATACATACTTTTGATATTGAAGTAAACAACTGCACGTTTCTTCTTGGTGCTTTTTGTAACTGTATTACAGAAAAGCATTTTTCAGGGTCATAAAGTAAGCCTTGAACAAACACACACATTCACATCAGGTGATACTGTACATTTCTGTCATAGCTGAAGCGGTCAGTTCACTAATCAGTCACACAAAAATGTATATTTTTTACTCCGTTTTCCCATTTTACTTAGCTGTACGCATACTTTTGGGTTTCAATTGCCAGTGGTGATGACCGGTATTTCATCTGCGGTGTTCAATCATTGAATACCGTCTACTATTCATAACTCAACAGAAGCACGCCTTTCGGAAACAACATCCAGATTCTTCGGGTTAATCCACAGACCTCACTGTCAACAGTTTTCATAGGAACGACTGAACTTTCGACTTAAAAAACAGCCCTGATGGAAACTCTCCGCAGAGATCGTGCTCCGTTCACTAAACGTAAAAACTACAAAACAAGAGATTATCGCAGCCATTCAGGAGACTGTTTAGCTCTGGAATAGCTGTTTAATCCCCCCCCCCCGCCCCACACCCAACACCAGAAACCACAAAAGGCTTGAGTCACTCTCGCTTTGATCCAAGCCAAAGTCTTGATCGCAACTGAAGCACCTACACAACCACAGGACACTCAGCACACTTAAAAAACACATGGCACGTAAAGAAAGATGATATCACTATCACTCTCTCCAAGAAAACACATTAAACTACACTTGCTAATTTTTACCACTCTTTGAAATCGCACAGATCTTTAAGGAAAGCCTCTCCAGTTTTTTTTTTCTTCGTGTGCAACTGCTGTAATTTAGGTGTTGATGCATATGATGGCTGACACCCTCTAATATCTGTCAGGAAAGGGCAAAAACATTATCCAGGTATTAAGGTGTAAGGTTTCATGTACAAAATGGAGACAGAGAGAAGTTTGTTGGCTTTGAGAATTTGCGCTCAGGGCCTCGACGGTAAAGCTTAATAACACACGGCTTGTTTTTCCTCAAAAGGGAAAGAACAGTTTTCTCCCATTTAAAGCAACTGCACAGACAACAAAGCAGCTTCTCCTGGCTCTCGGAGCTGGCCTCCCTCTCCTTTACTTCACTCCTTTCGCTGTGGAAGCACAGCGTCTCTCTCTCTCTCCCTGCGACCACCTAACCAGTGAGCGGCGAAGGGCCCTGGACTAGCATACCAGTGGAGAAATTCCCAGATAAGTAATACTCCTAGCCTTGGGGCTTCAGGCATCAGCGCTCTGGCCACTCCTCGTGGGCTACGTCATTGGCTCAGAGGCGCGCAGCCACTTCCACAAAAGGAATTCCTTCTTACCGCCTGCATGTAAGTATGAGTGCGTTATGTGCCTGTGTTTGCATGTGTGTGTGTTAAACAGAAAGCCCACACTGAGAGAAACACAGTGCTAAATAGTGAAAAATTATATTGGAAACTAAACAAGTTAGACATAAAGGATTTTATGAGGATCTGTGAATCCATACTGTAGAGTGAATCTCATTCTGTAAGGTGGTGTACATCTGTGTATGTGTATGTGTGTGTGTGTGTTTACGCCTGAGACAAAGAGCTCGAGCTCCTGTGCTATTGCCAGGGTTCACAAGGCCAGAGGGTACGAGGGGAAGGGTTAGAGCGCTGCAGGGCGACCAGCTGGGTCTCTCCGCTAGATGAGCCCTGCTGGGAGCTGTAACCAGACTACACACACACATACACACACACACACACACACACACACACACACACACACACACACACACACACACACACACACAC
>JBAJHX010000002.1:3362817-3394202 GCA_037176925.1 Amniataba percoides | reverse complement strand
ACACACACACACACACACACACACACACACACACACACACACACACACACACACACACACACACACAGCTTCTGCCTTCAGTGCTCTAGCTGCTGCTGCTGCTACCGAGGACGACCATATATGGCGCTGGGATTCCCATGGAAAAAGAGAAGACCAGGATTGAGGAAGAGGGGGAAAAAAAAGCCGGCAAGATCGTAACTGTATGTTTCACTTGGGCTTTCGCTCGGCAGCCAAAACAATAGCCCCACTTAAGAGCCAAATTAGTTTCCATGTGAGGGGTCCAAGGGCGAAGGAGAGGGGGGTATTGAGGGGGAGGGAAGAGGCAGAGGGGTCAGATAGTTACAGAGAGATGGCAGAATACAACCTCTGTTGATATTTCCATATAATAGGAGCCTTATGTGGAAGCTGCTATATGGAGGACAGTAGATAGCTCAGTCAGCAGTCACTGACAGTCGGTCAAATAACAGGCATTGACAACGGTCCACAGTGCACCCCCCCCCCCAATCCCCCCACATACTGGCACTGTGTCACCACTCACGCCAACAAGCTCTGAACCCAGGAGGTTAAATGGACCGTGTTAGTGCCAGGCTCGGCCCTGCAGGCATGCTACCAGTTTACAGCCATTACGAGCACAAATATGGATCGTCACCGGAGTAACACAGCGTCACAAAGCATCGCTGAACCGCTGTCACGCAAACACTAACTCCACAGTGTACCACAATAACATCAATACAGTGTAAGCTACACTCGGACTGTAATAAATCTAATCATGGGTAAACAAACTGAACAAGAAACTAGTATATTAAAAACTCAAAGCATCAAAAATGGAGACACGAATATTAGATTTGGAAAGTTCGTCAAAAAGAGGCGGTTTTTATTTGCGGTTATCTGTTGAGCAGCTTCACAAAACAGATGAAACTGCAGTCCACAGGAAGACTTTCAACCAAGAGTCAAATTTAAAGCAACGATAGTCTGATACAGTGTGAAACGGAAACACAAATTAAAAGCAAAAGAAAATCTATTTAAGGCACCACATAAGAGAAGTAGAAAAAAAAGGTGAGAGTGCATATTTGTTTGTTCAGTTTTAGCTGAATAGCAGACAGTGGTGTGTACATACTGTATGTGTGTCTGCGTTAGTCCAGTATCAGCAATAAAAGCAGAGGGAGTTGGAAGAAGCAGGCTCACTAGTGGAGCCTCAAAGAGGAAATGAGAAAAATAAACAGCCACTTCCTGTTCCTCTCTGGCCTGAAATCTCCCAACACCCTGATCCCTCCTACCATCACCACCTCGGTGAGGAAAGACGAGCGATACCCCCCCCCCACACACACATTCGCACACAAACACTGTCTTCGCCCCCAATTTATGGGCCTGAAAACACACATCATGAGGGGCATCTATTTTCACTGTCTTTCGAAAACACCCTGAAGAACAAAAAAGGGGAAAGCCAGTCTCTTATTTCATGATTAGCAACATTAATGATCAATCAATATCAGCCATATCACATACAAGACGACACAAAACCATTTTTTTAACTCGACATGTCCTATAACACAATTCGAGTCTTTATCTTGCAGATCGGGTTTTGTTTTAACTTCGTGTTGTAATGAATTCTTTGTTCTCTACATGCTTTCCTGAGGGGTTGTGGTTGATTAATTATTCATTTAACAGTCTATTAACATCTCTGCTTGATTGGACTCAGTGACCGGACATTCATTTATGCTCCATAAACCGCTGAGATAAAACTCAATTTGTGGACACTAATGAATTAATTTAATTTTCTCTTATTTTGAAATCAGTCTTGTTATAAAACCTAAATGATTTTTGTTACATCTATTTATTGAACAACATCATTTTGTCATCAATCATCTTGGTCAATTAGTTGATTTCTTTAAATCATAAAGAGAATTTGTTGTTCAGTGGTTAAAAGCTTACCCATCTACCTTTACTAGGTAATCGGTTGAATCTTTTTGAATTTGCATCAAGGTTCAAGAGCATTTAAGTTTATTCAAAACATGAAAAACAGATATACTGATAAAAAAAAACACCTTCTAGTTACCACAGAGGCCACTATCATGTACATCTATTTGAATCCCAAGCCAAAGTACTGAGGCTGTCGAGGTCGGGGCTCTTTTACTGACACTGCTATTTATCTGCAGGAGTATCGCTCACGTGCACTTACTCACAAGAGCGCTAATGGGGCAGCATTGCAGTAAACGGCAGCTTCATTCAGTCTCATGGCCGCTCTACAGGTCTGCACAGGCAAAAAATCAATGCCAATCAAGTGTAACGGAAAAGCTTGATACTTAGAGATGCAGCAACATATGCCCATTATCCCATCAGCTGATATTGGCTTTAAAATTTAATGCTGTGTCAGTGCTGATAAGTGTCAGATTGTGGCATAAGATTTTTTTTTCTTGACAAGTAGTGTGCTGCTGCTGTCAAATTAGCAGCAACACACTACAACACACTAGTAACAATATCATGACTTTTTGTCACATTTTGTCAATATCATGAATTTTTAGAAATATAGCGTATATTCAGTGACAAGTGGAAGCGACAGTGAGCTAACTTTTCCTACTGAGAGTGTGAAGATATCATGTTCTCTATCTCCTGACCCAACAATGACACAAAGTGTAGATTGTGTAAAAATGGGCCAATCGCTGTGTTCACCTTTATCCCTCATTTCGTCAGCTGCAGCCATTTTGAGAATAAATGGAAAGAATGCAACCTCACCCTACCACTGACAACAAATGGACACGCTGCTCTCTGCTTTAATTGTGCGCACCGCTCCATAAGACAATGAGGAATTCACAGTCTCCGGGTCCAGGTGTTTTCAGTTCAAAAAACAGCTCATAAAAGACACTCAGCGTGAGGCATGTGACTGCCGCCGAGCAAACAACAGCAGGATGGCTTCGAGAAGACCTGGCTTAGGGAGAAGACAGACACTATGCGCCACAGGGTGGGTGGGGGTGAGGTGGTGGTGGGGGAAACAAAACAAGCTGAAGTCATCCCACAAACATTTCACAGCAGCTCAATACTATGCAAGGAGGGTTGAAGGAGTGGGGGGCAAAAGTCCCACCATGATGTATTTTATTCCTCATCAACTTCTCAGTCCGTAATGCAGTGCTAAGAGCTACAACCTCATGCAGGGGTGACAAATATCATCACACATGCTGACATCATCTGAACACATTCGGCAGAGAGGAGGAAGAGGTGAAACATGGCGACCTTTGGTTTGAAATCAACTTCTCCTTTACATGTATTCATGTACAGAAGTACTGCCATTGTTGCGGTAGTGTGATAAGGCTAAAATGTGCCCCTGAAATGAAACCGGCTTTAGCGGAAGGTCAAGTGTGTGGTCACAGTCTCGCCAGCACGGCTTACATACGTGGCAGCAGGTTTCCTCTGCTGAGGAATTCTCCTTACGACCCCGAGTGAACCAGTTCCAACCTGCAGCAACACTCATCTGAAATACTTCAGAGCCCTCACTGCTGCAGATCCCCCGGCTGTTCATCCCCGCTGTGCATTACGACAGCATCGTTGAGTTGGGAATACATCAGAACCATCAAGAGCAGAATCAGCTATCTAATCTATACTCTAACACGTCTCACTGAAGACAGATTAAAGGCATCCATTTACTCCAACATACGATCAGCTGTTGTAAATGGCCGTTTTATGGTTGCACTGCACCTCAGCTACTTGAGTTTGAGAGATAAAACACAAAACGACTACACCGTTTTTCTTAATCAGTGCAAAGTCCTGAATCTTTGACCCATTTAGCTGTCCAGTTTCAAACTCATACATGTTATCACGGCTGAGTGTGCAAGGGAACAACACTGACGTGTCACAATCAGCAGAGGATCTGACATGTTGCATAGCATTGGCGCGCACACACCACAGGAGGACTTCCTGCTGCTGATTACAGGGGTTGGTAGAAAAAGGCTGAATGAAGACAGCGAGCCAAAGCCAGCTCGACGAGGACAGACCTGCCAATTACACACAGGTAAAATATACATGTTCCCGGGGATCCGATGCTAAAATTAACGCTCTCGGTCATGAAGCATGGCACGGCTGCAAAAGCGCTGCAGTTATTCACAGGCGGCTGGAGTTCAGCGTCATACTGGATGACCTTTAACTCAATGAAAGAAGTGAAACGGAGAGAAACACACATTTTGACACCTCTAACAGCAGCCAGCCACTGCACACACTGCCTTTTAAAATGGAAGTGGCACTGGCAGAAAATGTAATAAGACAAAGTTTAATCTAACAGCATCGTTTCTGCTGTTGTGTCGAGGTTTGGTTGGCTTTAATCCACATTGATCCAAACATGGTTTCTTTCTTGTATTCCCGACATTGCTCCTGCCATCTGTTTGAACTCAATAAACAGGTTACGGTTTACTGCTGCAAGACCTGTTTTGTTTCATGCGGCTAATAATTTCATGATGCCATATTATTTCTTTGGCTGTACCCTCAATACTGTGATACTGTTTGAGGTCATTCAACAATTAATTATGGCACAGACGGGCTGAATAAGAATACAGTACAATGAAATTATGATTAGTCTCTTGTATATAAAGAACAGGACCAATTTACACGAGTCAGTGAAGGCTTACGCTTTCAGACCAGGCTTTGAAACATCATATTATCACAACAAAGACTTATCACAGCAGAGATGCAGTCATAACTCAGTAAAAAAGGTCTAAATATTAATAAAACACCAAAGCATGACAGTACCTAATCATATTCAAGGAAGGCTGACGGTTATCTATTCGTGCTAGACAGAGAACAATAAAAAAATCTAGACTGTCTAGATTCCAGTCCATTAATTATTAAGATGCATCTTAATGTATTCTGCAATATGTTAGAAATGCATGAGTGACTGGCTGCTACTGTATGATGACCTTAAGCCATAACAAAGAACGTGGAAGGCTTGTGAAACCTTTGACAAGGAAAAACAAAAGGGATGTGAAAGCAGACGTCGTCTAAAATAAGCCGATATCAAATGTTTGAAGACAGTGTGAGCACAGGGATCCTGTTACAGCCTAAATACTCGAGTGAATTATCAGAAAAACCAAATGACTTATCAACGTTTCATAAAGTAAATATTTTGATGCAGTTTTCATTTATGATGTCGACTTTGACTTTCTCACGTAACCATCAATAACACTTGAGGCGTTTACGTCAAAGAAGCAGCAGCTAAGAGACCAGTTCTCTGCATGAATCCTGACAACAAAAGAAAGAGGCGCGCTGGCTCTGCACATGGCAGGTCTGCACACCAAAACAAGCTGGTGCCATGCACTTTATCACACGCAATGGTCGAGCTCGTTAGATCCCAATGCTAATATAGGTTGGCCAAAAGGTTCTTTGGAGAGCTAATTAATGGCACTTGAACAACGGACAAAATATATGGAATGAAAAGCTGACTTCAAAGTCGAGCCAAGTGATGGATACTACCTGGGCCTTGATGTTCAACAATAAGTTTATATAAAAGTACTCAATCATGCTAATCTCTGCAAAAAATGTCCAATCAAAAGCCTCCCTGTACTGAAAAGAGGATCCCTCATAAAGCTACCTGAAAGCCGGTTGGATCGCCACATGAATCAAAAGAGCAGGGAATTAATAATGCTTAAAATGAACACACCAAATATCAGTCAGCTTTCAAACTAAAACCTAAATGCTACCGACGATTATGTTGTCATTGGGCTTATTTTTCGTTTTGAGCCAAATGTCAAACCCACTAAAAGAAAATGAAAACAGAATGTGCATTAAGTCTCACCCTGAAAATGTGTAATCCAACGCAGTCTTTATCTAACAGTCATCAGATCTGGGAGTTATTATGCAGGCAGAGGACAGATTTTTTATTATGCCTTTCCACGTATGTCACCAACCTGCTTTTCTGTTGTGTAAGACAGCAATACAGGTGAGAGGAAAACAAACAGGGAAGATATGTGATGTGATGCTTTCCTGTCTCAGTCTGAGGAGGCCTCTCTGCAAAGGATTATCTCCTCATGGCAGAACAGCAGGAGGCTCCTGTAAGAGGACGCCTTCACCGGGAGGACGGGGACGTATCGGAGGCATTTATTTTCTGCCCCTCTCACTGGACAACCGCAAGCCCTAAGGCACAGCTGAGAATCCCTTGGGGGGGGGGGTGGATGGCTGGGGCTGCGACGAGATCCACAGCAATTATGTAACGTGCTAATACGACTCATGCTGGTCGGGGATGAGATAAGAAACGCGGGCCGCCTCGTCGTCTTTCACCGCGTGCCCTGCAATTGTCCCACTGCAAGATTCATGAAGTCGATTCTCGTTTTGAACAGCCGAGCGCTGCCAGAGACTCTTTTCTCTGTTCAGTCTGTTATGCAACACCCACTCTGCACATGCAAATCCACCAACACAAGTGACTAGCAACCTTCCCAGAGTTGTCGTCATGGAGACAGTGCGAGATAATGTTCATAGGCTTCAGGGGCCATAATGAGGGTGTGTAATGTCAACACAGCGAAGGCATTGTAATGCCCGACTCTGACGCGTTAAGCTGAGCTGAGTCCTGTCACCTCGGTCCTGGAGGGGATCAGCGAGGGCCACAGACGCTGGAGTAAAATAAGTTCAGGTGTGGGTCAGCGCAGAGATTTGCTCTGCCCCGGTTACCTCCACGCTAATTGCCTCGACGGAGCTCGGTGGGCGAAGCTCATTCGGGCCTTGGCATTGGTAGGGGGAAGAGGCGAGCCAGCCGGAGAGAGAACGACTAGAAAGGGAGGTGGGGGGAGGTTTAGGTGACAGCTGAGGAATGTCTGCTCGGGTCTCTCTCGCTCTCTTTGCCACGGTTTCCAGCGGCTGTCATGTGAGGAATGCGCAGACCGGGACGACAGGACCTGGAATGCCTCTGGGACGAGTTTAGCCGATGAGATGTCTGCTTGTCAACCGAACCCCTGTATTCACTTGTGCATCCTCTTTACTGTCCACCTGAGTCCATGTTTTGGGAAACCAGCTGCATCAGTATCAGTCACGTCAGCGAATGAAAAGGGGATTTTAAAACTTGCGCAAAAGTCGCACCCAAAAACTGAAGACGTCACATATTGCTATTATTAATTTTCCCTTATCCCCTAACAGTGATCTTCATCATGAATCACATCAGACACAACAACAGCAGAAAACATGTTTACAAGTCCTCCTGCAACAAGCAAAACTGACAGAAGGCCCCATGACTCACATAAAAGATGCTACCTCTAGCCTAAATGTGAGATTACGACGGGGCCGCACTACAAAAGCAGGAGCTACAGACTGTGAGTCATACCCAAACTTAGTATCATCTCCTGAAACGCAGTTAGGGGAACTTGTGGCGGTGGTATTTATAACCCTGCACCAGCGTTGGGGGTGATATCGCCGCTGCTGCACCCGCTGAGGAGTGAGCCCTCGTGTAACAACATGACACACTTCACAACAAAGCCAGAGGTCAGCTGTTCGACAGTTTACTGCAGGAGATTAAACTGTCAAAAATATCAGAGATGCATCTCTTTCCTCAAAAACGTTCAGGAAATCACGCCACGTCATGCTGTGGAGTTTATCGTTTATAACGAACAAGGGAAGCAAAATAAAGACATCAGATGACAGCGACATGTCAATCTCTTCACCACTTCAACATCAGCTTGACTTCTGGGATTAGCACTTTAAACATAAAGCCCTGTTTCGTCTCCTTCAACTCCTTTATAAGACCCCAAAACCCCGGGATCACATGCTGGCCTACCACACACACTCATATACACACACACACACACTCGCAGCAGCTTCTCGTCTCCAGAGATGGTTAGGTCTGGAGAGCGCCACTGCAAATCAAATTCTTTCCTCACTCGAGCTCATCCCTGGACATCAGCCCAAAAAAAGGCAACGTTTCCACTCAATGAGTTTGCACGGCGGTGTGGAGGGGGGGGCTTGCTAATTCCAGATTTAATTATAGCAGACTCGGCACACAAAAAGCGGTTGATTTAATAACATCATTAACAAATGTGCAGAGGAAATATTCGTGCAGATGAAAATCTATTCATCTTCAAACAAACAAAGCTAATGACCTATCTCAGAAAACTTGCTTTTAAAACTTTTAATAGGTGTAAGAGGGTCTTGGACAACAAACATAGCATGAAGCAAGGTGGTGCATTTAGCAGAACTCGGGCTTACTGAGACCAGACATGTGGGCATGAGTAATGAGGTGACATCACTGGAAATCTATGCAGGCATTAAACATTTAATGCAAGAATCCCTTCATTAATCCTTGGATCATTTAGGCACCTGCTGTCCAAACAAGTAAGCGGACAAAGCATCCTCACTGATGGAACAAAAGAAACTGTGTAAACACAGCAATAACTCCAACTTTGATTTGCTGGTAATAAAATACTCAGAGGTCAAAAGGTTCATACAAACTACAATGTGCTGCCACAAATCAGCAGTTTCTAGTGTTAACATAGAATAATGTTGTCATTAGATGCGACAACATACATGTTTTAATCTGAACACAAATATCATCTCCAAAACTGGAAGTATTAAAAACTTTAAATATACGTCTGTTATGAATGTCCAGCAGCTATTAGGGTTAACATATTTGACTTCATGTATAATAGAGCAATGCAAGAAGGCATAAAGAAGAATCCTCTAGATATCTTCCAGGTATTATTAGTATATTATTACTTTAGCAGTAAATGTTAGAGACATGATGTCACATTTGGCACACAGACAATGAGACAATGAACATAATAGTTCACAACATAAACCACGATGAAGCAACTTCATTGTGATTTGTAAATACAAACCCAAAACTGCAGTGATCGAGATCTGAATGTAAAACAACTGTATGTGCAACACCAATAAAATCACACTTATTTCTATAACTGAAGGTAGAAGCGACCATAATACTTAAACACTGACTGAAATGGTGTTTTGTGAAACTTGCAAATGATGTTTATTCATGATAGAAATACCAGGGCTGTTCCTGTTCAATGAGAGATCTAAAGTTAATTCAAATAACAATGATGTGCAGCTAACTATACAACAGATAGATGTTATTCTTAACATACTATCATCTTTCTCCATATTTAAGAAATGTCAGTAAATACAATGACATAAAGAAGAATCCCAATGATATCTTCCAGCTATTCTTAGTAATTATTAGTTTAACAGAAAATGGTAAAAAGATGAGGTCACGTATACACATAAAACTACACTGTATTCACAAATGACAATGAAGCAGCTTCAAATCCAATTGCAGTAAAGTAAATCTACTCTATGTGTCATACATTTGACTTCCATACAGTAAAAAAGTCATAACATGTGGTGCACAGCAGAGGATTTTTCACATTTTACTGTTGACTATATAAAAATATGCAATAAGTATTATTGTTATTGGTATACAGCAGCTGTTGGCATTAACATGTTATAATCCCATCATCACATGTAAGAAATGTCACTACACGCAATGAAAGAGTGGAATCCTGTTGATATCTCGCAGGTATTAATAGTATTTTAATGTATTAATAGTTTAGCAGAAGGAGATGGTAGAAAGATGAGGTCACCCCTAGATCTCACTCTATAAAGCTTACAACATTAAAATATACATGAAGTAATCTGTTATTGTTAATGTCACTATATGAAATAAATGTCATTACAAGCGATGACATAGTAATCCTACTGATATCTCCTAGATATATTAGTAATATAGTATATTCATAACAATACACAGTATTACACAGCACAAAGGAATTCATTAACTAGACAAACAATAAAAGTAGCTTCAAATCCAAATTGCAGTGATGATCTTAATGTAAATCTACTGTATGTGCAGCATCAGTAAAACCACAATCCTTTCTGCAACTGCAGCCACCACCATATTTAAAACTTGAGCAGCCTGCTATTTTATGAACCTCACAAAAGCTTTGTTTTCTAAAGAGCCTCATACATAAAGGCAGCACCTGAGTTTCCTCACCAACAACAACAGCTCCACAAAAAAAAAACCGAGCTGCCATTTTCATTATTTGGCTTGGAAAACGTAGCAGCGGGCAGATAGTTAGCTTAGCTTGGCCTGCGTTTGCCACACGTATGTTTCAGGTTTAACAACACACCACCACAAACCAACAAAACACGAGATTAGGAGACTTCTTTAAGAAAAATAATAAGGAGCCAGCTGATGTCTGTTTCTCCAGCGAATGAATCAAAAACAGCTAACGACAGCTAGCCACTAATGCTAACGCAGCGCTAGCACACAACCCGCTCGGTTAAACACTCCTTTAACACAAACCAGCCACTGTTTACGGCTTTATCACATCTTAACTAATGTCCCAAACACTGCTGGGCACACGGGGAAATTATGTGAACACAAAGAGAAGTTGAGGCCTGCGAAAGGGCGACATTAGCCTGCAACTAGCTGCACCTCCAGAGAGTAGTCGCAATCGTTTATCAACAAAAACTGCTAGTCAGGTTATTTTTAGCGCTTAATTTAACCTCTAACTCATTAACAGCGTTACAAAACACAATATTAAACTATTAGGGTTCCATTAGTTCAACCTGATAGTATAACTTATGTGAAAAAATGGGGTTTAAGTGTTATTTATAACATAAAAACGACCATTATGGATATGCAGCAATTAGACTGCACCCACTCACTGGAGGAGCTAGAAGAAGAGCTTTTATTGCTTAAAATTGTTTTAATTCTCCTCGAACGACCACACGGAAAGATAAATAAATGGCGTGCTGGTGTCTAAGGCCGAAAGAACTTTAAAAAATTAAATAGGAAATAAACAAAAAAAAAAAAAAAAAAACAGGGTGTGTTGGGTAGCTCCGGGTGACAGGTGCTCCCGCCGGGGCTTGCGGGCGACTCGACCCCGGAGATGACGCCTCCTGCGCGGCCTGAGAACGCGGATTTCGCCGGACCCACCTGGTGCAGCGCGGTGAGCCCGTCGACGTTGGCGTAGTTGATGTCGGCGCCGCGGTCGAGCATCCGCAGGACCTCCTCCGTGTCTCCGCTGGAGCAGGCGGCCAGAAACACGGCGCCGTCGTCGAACTTCACCTTCGTCTTTTTCTTCTTGAGGATCGGCGGCTCCAGGTCCGTCTCCGAGCCCAGCCACCGCTTCAGCTGCTCGTTGCGCTTCTGCTTGGCGTCCGCCATCTTCATCCCCCTCCCGGCTGCTGTCCGGCCGCTCTGTGCGCGTCTCTCCGCGGGGAGGATATACTTTATAGTGCCGCTATCGCACCGCGCACTGGGGCGTGGGAAGGGAGGAGGAGGAGGAGGAGGTGGAGGAAGAGGAGGGAGGACGAAGAAGAGAGGGGGAGAGAGTAAAACAGAGAGAGAGAGAGCGAGAGAGAGGGAGAGAGGGGAGGATTTTCCTGTAATCTCGCGAGATTTGGAGCTCTGGAGCTGCAGCATAACGTCACCATCAGGAGATTGCGAGAGAGGGTCCTAACTGTGTAGGATTTCTGGCAAAAAGTGTGAAAATGTTTGTATTTGTGCATGACTTCTGGAGAGCATGAAAATATTGATAATCATGCATGATTTCTGTAAAAGACTGTGAAAATATTAATAATTGAGAAGGAATTCTTTCCTTAGGTGTGAAAATATTAACAATTGTCCAGGATTTCTTGCAAAAAAAGGGTTTTAAATTGTTCATAATTGTGCAGGATTTCTGGCAAAAAGTGTGAAAATATTTATAACTGTGTATGACTTCTGGAAAAGAGCATGAAAATATTGATCATTTCGAAGGATTTCTTTCCCAAGGTGTGAAAATATTTATAACTGTGCAGGATTTCTGGCAAACAAAACGAAAATATGAATAATTATGCATGATTTCTGGTGAAAATATTGATAATTGAGAATGATTTCTTTCCCAAGGTGTGAAAATATTAATGACTGTGAGGGACGTCTGGCTAACAGTAAAAAAAAATATTAAGAATTGTCTATGATTTCTGGGGAAAAAAATCATAATTGTGAGGAATTTCTTACAAAAAGTATGAACAACAAGTAGAAAAATATTCACAATTGTACAGGATTTCTTGTAGAAACCCTTAAAATATTATTGATTAAGCAAGATTTCTGGCTAAACTGTATAAATATTGATAATAATATTTCATTTTCTTCTGTTTGTTGCACACTGGTGTCTTTAACTACATCAAAATTACCACAATCTGATGAATATCTATGTTTTCAACTTTCAATAAAGTTTATTTTAAAAAAGAAAAGAAAAAAAGGGTGAGCAGGGTAATCCCTTATACAGTGTGTACACCAAAAAAGACAAGAGTGCTTTAAAATATTACATAACTTTCAGCTCGCTCTCGAGCCTTTTCAGAGAGAGCAGTGCTGTTTCATATAGAAGCAAGCACTTGTACTATCTCTACTTCATTTCTGCATCGAATATTATTTATTCTGGCATTACTGAAGAAGTCATAGTTCACCCAGAGTTCAACCACAACATTTATCACTACAGCGGTAAACGTTACCAAAGCTATAAATACCAGCGGGCTATCTGTAAGAGTAATATAAGATATTAAACAGCATGTGAATATTTTCACAGGCGTTCATAGGAGGTAGGAGCTGCTCGGTCGTCATGGAGACGGTTCAGCTGGAGAGGCTGAACCAAGAATGAGGATTTTATTTTATCAAGCTCCTGTTATCTCGATTAATAATGAACATTTAAACTCAATATGTGAATACAGTCTACCTGTGAAATACATTAATACTGGTTTAATGAAGAGCTGAAAGCCATTTATACGTCTGTTTTTGATGCTGCTTTTTCATTTAAACTCTCTGCTTGGAGTTTGGAAAGAAATCAGCAAAACCTACTAATCTCCATTGATCAGTTTTACATTAAACATCTGTAAAGTCATATTATTCACCAACTACTGTCATGTGAGTTTGTGCATGATTTTTATTCAAGTCACAAGACCTGAACTCCATTCTTAAGCTTGTTTTATGATAAGTATTGTATAAAATGACTCTCCTGACAATGACATGAATGTCGCTCTTAGCTGGTCGTGTGTTACAGTGTGTAACGTTTCTTCACAGATGCAACTTTGTTTTTTCTTTTCATTTCAGGAAATGACATTTAGAAATCCTAACTAAACAAACTTTCATTTTAGAGGTATTTCCCCTTTCCTCCGTGCATGAACGCATCAGATGAAATCCCTTTTTGTCACACGTGACACGCCAAGTTTCCATCCAATAAAAACACTTTGCTCTCTGAGGGAAAATAGAAGCCGTCTTACCACAAAGTACCTGTAATGATTTGATGGGTAACACTTGAAGTGCCAGGAATGTCTAGTGGACTGAAGCACCGGGGTGGTCCAGCTTCAACCTGGAGTAAAAACAAGGTGGCCCGGCATTAAGTGTTTTTTATTTTGGCACCACCATGTGTTATTGTTGGCAGACGCCCATGTGTACTCAGCAGGGGGTGCGGTAATGCCTCCTCGTACGCAAGCTGCGGGTACGAAGCATGCAGCCACTTTTTTACGTCGAGGTGTCATTACAGATGATAATGATGTTATTTTGGGGGTTTAGAGACGTTCAGAAACATACAAATGATGCTGCTCGAGCTTGATTAGATACCACCCACCTGTTGGACTTGACATCCTGAATAACAAGCTGTTCAAGCAGAATCCTGAACCAAAAACATTTACACAACTGTGACCGTGAGCCATTGTGTGTGAAGTCCCGCTACGCCCATTTTCTCATGACACTGACGCTGAATGTAGACACATTTGAATAATTTATTGTCTGAAAACATGGCAAATAAGACACAGGGGACGCTGTGCCAGAACACGGAGGTTAGGACACTGAGAGGAGAAACAGCTGATACTTCTCCTCAACGTTGCAGAAATGTCATGGGAAATTACTGTGGCTGTACTGAGTCATGGGGGACGGTGGAACACCAACAGCGTCAGTGTCAGGAAGTTGTTGGCCAGAGGCTCCAGTGTGCTGATATCAGGAGGGGATGGAGGGAAAGTGATGTGTAAGCTGCTGTCCAGGCGGGGAGGGCCATGTGGGCCGAGTCCAGCTCAAGACGTAACAAGAGTGTCTGCACGGTACACGGGCGAGTTTGTTACTGCGTTAAGACATGCAGCACAAAAAACGCCAAAAGCCATGTGACAGTTGTCTTAAACAAAGAAGATTTTCATAACATTTAAATATCAGAGTCTGTTTATGATGCAAGAGCATTCAAATTCTTCCCTATTTGATACTTTTGTAAAATGAAATGTAAAGAGTACATAAACTTCAGACTTTGTTGAGACATCTAACATCTTACAGTGGTTAAGTTTCGGCAGAGTCTAATATGGATGATAATCAGCTTAAATTTCCAATCAGGTGAGTCTGTTTAAAAGCTCAATTCAACAAACTAAATAAGTTATCACCTACTTTGGCATTACAGTGCTCGTGAAAATGGATTTCATCAGTCTATTTTGTGCAAAATCTACACTAAAACCTAAAATCAAAAACCAAAACATGATTTGGTTTTACAAAAAAGCTTGTAATTTTCTGTTGTTTTGTTTATCTTAAAGCCAAAAAGGATGAAATGCAAAAACAATAAAAAAAATTAAGGGATTTTGCATGGCTTTAAATGTTCACATCTCCTCTACAGTTTACTTAAAATCTACAATGTCAACAATGCAGTTACCATAAGAGGGGCCTCCTGTTCCTGAAGCCGTGGAAACACACAGCGTACAGTACATCCACACACTTTACAGTAATGCATCCTGTTTACGCACCCACGTGCCCCCCTCGCAGCTGTATTTACCTCAGCAATGACTTATAGTTCATCTCGTTTGTTTTCGTGAAGCTATTAGTCATTACAAATTCCCTGACTAACCTTATGCTGCATTTGTGCAACAGATAGAATAGGATTAAGTAGAAAAAGATTCTTGCACAACACGAGAGAAAAATCGTGTGTCAGCATCACCTCAGACAGACACGACTATTGCGGCGAATGTGTCACGAGACTTCTGGACACACTCCCGCCTTTCATTGCCCTTCACTTTGATCTCCGATGACTGTTTGCTGTCCTCCCTGTTCCTTGAGAGGATAAAAGTGTCTGCGAGTGACTCAAGCGTATAAAAAACCCACAAAATTACCTCTGGCACACTCTCGCTGTTTGTCTCCAGCTGCTGAGAATTGCACGATTAAAACCCCCCTCGACGGACCTTAAAAGTCACGTCCTCGGCGGCGTGACGTCGGCAGTGGTGGCCTCGGCAACTCAGACTGATCCCCGAGAGGAAGCTCGTGTTTACTGCTTTAACTGAGTGTTTCTAAAGGGACCAGTGTTGTTTGTGAAACCAGATGAGGTGTCCGAGTCAAGGGCAGGAATTTGGCTGTTTGATTTTATGTGTGTCTCTACGGACGATGGACCTTTTTATGTGGGTACTAATGATATACTGCAGTAAAATTACACTAACATATATCTACTTTTGACTGATATTGACCTTTTGTTTATTAGATATCAGCCAAATATCAGACAAAACTTTTCACCTCTGTGTTGAGTTTGCGTTTTTTTTGTCAGAGAATTTTTTTATCAATTTTAGTAATAGTTTTGCTTTTGGGGAAATGTGCTTCTTAGATTCCTTACAAAGAGTTAGATAAGAAAATCAATACTACTCTTCAGTCGTATCTATGTTCATTAAAATGCACAGCTACAGCCAACATTTGGCTTACATTCCAGCATAAAGACAGTTTGCAAAAAGGTGCTGCAAGACTGATTTTATTACCTACTGTGACAGAACAAGCAAGTATTCTTTCAAATGTTTAATATATTTTTGTTTTGTAAAGACAGTCTTTGATATTATGCAGTTTATATGATAAAATGATGATAGTTTTTATTAAAAAATGATAAAAAAGATATGAAGAGCGGTTATCAGTGTTGTTAGTCTGGTGCTGATACGAGTCCTCCAAAAACCACAGAGGTAAGATCAGACAGAGGTGGTTGTGTGTGTGTGTGTGTGTGAGAGGGAGGGGGGGTGCCTCATTTTCATTGCCATACAGTAACTGCCTCAAGTCACATCCAGCAGCATGTCAGTGCAGGTGACTCGGACGGGCAGCACTCACAGGGGTGGCTGCTGACGTGTGGACAACTCGGTCCCATCTGAGAGAAGCCAGACGCCCCCCTCCCGTGCTCCCATGTCACCCAGAGCTTGTTGTTGGCGCCTGCGACACCAACACACTCATCTCCTTCCCAAATAAACGGGCTCAGACAGCAGCAGCTATTGAGCCGAAATAGTCACGCTTTGATGTTATCGGAGGACGTCTAAAAAGTGATGCCGAGAAATACCCTGATAGTGCTGCCTCAGCCGCCCCCGACCCTTTCAATTAGTCACCGCTGGGTTGGGAAACTTGTCCTGGCCTGCGGTATCAGGCGAGAGTTAGCAGGTCTACGAGGAGAGCAAAAAGCCAGACTCCAGTGAAATATAAAAATATTCTTCCAAGAAGAGTTTGCCCGCGAAGCGACAGCCCCCCAATGTGGCATCGTGTGCTAGACTGAGCTCGACAAACGGGCCTCCACGCTAACTATGTGCAGAACTTCACCTCCAATGTCACCAGAGGCTTCGACTGTCGGAGTATTAAAGGGCAGAGCAGAGAGAGAAGTATGAGAAGAGCAGGACTGGCAGAGGAGAGGACAAAGGGGAGAGAAAGGCAGATGGGGTGGGGGGGGGGCAGATTGTTTTAGACTGCTCTCATCAAGACGAATAATAATAGCAACCTGATCCGGCCGGTGGTCACGCTGCGGCCTTCTCCTCAGCTGTGGATGCTGCTTGACATGCTCGTGTCTGTAAATCCGCCCCAGGTCTTGTAACAATTTGGACCAAACAGGTTGAGAATCGCAGCGGCACCTCGTGAGCGGCACAGATCAGACGCCGACTGATCACCACACACACACAGTATTTAAATTTTTGGGTCACGACTGACAGGGAGCGACCTTCTTCAGCAAGGACGCAGTGAAAACCTCTCAGAAACACAAAACCTGTGTAAGCATCAGGGAGACAGCTTGCACCAAAAGAAAGTGGGGTGGAAGAGTTTGGGAAAGGGGGGGGGGTGTTCGTGAGGTGATCTGCTCCCAGACGACAGCTGAGCCGTAACCCCGGACAGAAATAGGGCAGTCGCTTTCACTTAGCGAGGCCTGTGCAGCTGGAGCATCACCCGGCTCTGCTCTCCCATTATCCCGGTATGATAACCACGGATGTTTGATCGAGAGCTACCCCGGTTCAAATGCACGGTGAAGCCGCTATGTCAGGTATGTGCAAATGAACAGCAGACTTAGCGCGTGATGTGGACGTGTTTCTCTGTGGGATGCGTGTGTCTTTAAGGCCAGATGAGTAGTGACAGCCTAATAAGACAAGGCTATTTGAGTGACCTTGTTTCCTAGAGAAAAGAGGCTAATAATAGGCCAAAATCTGGAGCTGCGGCGAAGCCTGTAATGGGTTAGTGCTAAAAGCTACGATGAATCATTCCAGTTAAGCAAGCCATGGAAAAAAAAGATCATCAATTTTTTTTTTTTTGCTGTCAGAAATAAATATGATGCCCCAGCCAGATGAAGATGTTTTCTTTATACCAGTGATTGTGGACAGGAGAGTGACACAAATGACCACTTTATAAAAGCAAAAGACTGTATTAAAAATAGTCCTCATGTTCCCACATGTTCATTGAAAGACAGGTACTGGTTGCCCTTTTCTTTCCAATTTATATCCCCTCCAAAAGAGACTCAAATACAAGAGATGGAGGTCAAAATTAATAATCCTCAAATTTCAGGTTGCATCAGTTGAAGTTTGGCCAATTTCAAAATAAAAGCCCTTGTAGTACAAAGAAATATCCATAAATACTATTTATGTCTTGTGTCATTATGTGTCCTTTTTATTTATTTTATTATTTGCTCAGGTCGCCTTGGGATAGTTGAATAAGCTTAAACAGCACTGACGCAGTACCACCTCGTGAAGCTGGCACCTGAAACATGTAAGCAAACAGGTGCTTGTTTAAACATCCAGCAGAAGCACTAAAACTCCTGACGAGTGGCCTGATGGTTCATATGAGCAACCCATGCCCACAAATAATCATTTAAAGCACTGTTAGCATAAAAATATGGATAATTACAGCTCAAATTAAAAGAATATATCATAAAGTGCATAGAATTCCTTTGAGATTATATGCATAATCAGTTCTCACAGTGTTTTATTGTTCTTGTACATGGTAATAGTCGCTCATATTCTTAATAAAAGGATGTTTTTAAATGTATTTTTCATTAATATCATATTGGTTTATATTTGTAGGGTTACAATGCAGTATCAGAGTTTCCACAAAATGATTTCCTGGAAAACTGTAAAGGATACTTCCATTATCACCATTTATCTTTAGTCATTTCAGTTCTCCTGTTTTAGAGTTTAGCCATTAAAACCCTCCGCTCTCATTATTTCCATTCACCTCGACGAAAAGAACCACGAGTGGAAAAACAGAGCCGCGTCCAGTCTTTTAAAGCCTCGGTCCTATCGGGTTTAAATGCCGCTCGCACACAGGACGAACTGGACTCGGCCCCCACGGATGATCCGGGGAGTCGCAAGCTCAGCGGGTGCAAACTCCGAGGTCAAAGGTCACAGGCCTCCTCATTTGTCATGGGCAACACTTCAAGGCACCTCTCTTCACATGTGGGCAGGTTCACGTTTCAATTAACAGGTGTCATATATCTCGTTTCCTGACCTCGCTCATCTCCCACGACCTTGGTAATCCTAAAATCTAAGCCACAGATAGACACTGTTTTTCATGACTGGCATCTATCATATTCAGCTAAATGTCTTCGAATACATGAAGAAAATATCATCATGAAAAGAGCCCATTTCGCAATAGTTTTCTTTAAATTAAGCAAATCCACGAGTCGCGTTAAAATCCATCTTTTAACTCACCCCAAAACACAGAAATGATGTTCAGCTCCGTCCACACACTTCACAAAGGAAGCCCTCAAGCTGAAGCGTAAAAATAGATAAGTGTTACTTGTGCTACTCTCCTTGTTCCAGCGAAGCCACCCACATATGATTATTACCCTGCATGCCGACAGTATCATCAGCACACTGTGGGAATGAAGCTCGCAGGCAGAAAGATGAAGAATCGGGCGCCTCACCTCACATAGTAAAGAGGCCGAGGGAGGCAGATCTGCACAGCGAGGAGCAACGTCGGCCACAGTTTTAAGTTGGTGTGAAATGACAGGAAACAGGAGGAGAAGAACAAAATGATGCACACTTTGAGTTTTAATCTACCTTCACTGATTTCTGATGATTTCTTTCTGACGCAGCTGCAAATTTTTTGTTGTTGCAGAGATGAGAGGCCGGTTAGCAAGCTGCTGTCTGTGATGTGGTAAATTTAGAGCTGAAAATGGGGTCAGTGCAGTTTTTGCACCAATAATCACGATCCTCGTCCCCCCCCGTGTCCAAAGAGCAGCCGGAGGAATGTAAAGGAAGTGGGTTTTGATGAGGCCGGGCAACGTGACGCGATGACCTCACGTGACATTTCAGCTGATGAATGATGATGTTCATCACACCGTCGACAGCCCGAGTCTGCTCTTACCTGAGGATGAAGGAGGCGGTGGGAGTGATGGGAGCGCAGAGGAAAGCAGGAAGAGTCTCCTTCACCCCCCAAAAACACCTCGGGGGGAACTTCCTCTCTTCCATGTCTGAGAACAGGACTCACCTGTCACATGGGATCATCGTGCAGCGGTGCAATCAGGTTTTGTGTCCGGTGTTCTGTAAGACATGTTCAGAGATCAAGACGTTTGCCCTAAAGGGAGTCTCATCCTCGTGTCTTAACTCCTGAAGTGCACCTGGAACATCCCTCCAACCAAAAACATACCCCGAACTCAGTCTGACGTAAACATGTGGCTGTGGTAGAGGGTTAGCTTAGCATCACATGAGGAGGGTGCGAATATATGTAATTGGGTAATTTGAGTCATTAAGATGTCAAGTTAGCTCAATCAGCTTGAATAATCACTTTAAAACAACTTAATTTCAACACTTCACTTTATTTATGTCTTTAAATCTTGAGAAAAATGACTTGATTTGAGCTTTAACTTGTTTTTAGGTTAAACTCCAGCTATGTATTCACACTGCAGATGTGACAGTATCAATCAGCTCATCTAACACTCGGCAAGGAAGCAAACAAGCATCTTTCCCCCAAAAATGTCAAACTGTCTCTTTAAATACCACAGTGTCGGCTGGTTTCAGTAACGTCTGATATCCAATTTTCGGAGACTAAACAACAAAGCTGAAGATGTAAGTCCCTGCACTGAGATGGCCCCCCCACATAAACCCAGTTTGACAGATGAATAAACACAAACAAACACGGCATGAAAAGCAGGCAGGAAGCGAAACCTAAGATAAACAATCAGATTTATTTTGAACGCCTGCATGACGTCATCATAACAACCTCCAGCGGCGGGCTGGCGCTAAAAATAGCAAAGATGTCAAAGCGCTGGTACATATATGTCCATGAAGCGTGCGGAGAACATTCCCCAGATAGCAGCAGATGGCTCGAAGATTGGAGCCTCGTGAGGGAAGGGTGAGGAGCTCGCCCACACACAAACGCCTGACGCATCACCTGGGAAAGGAGGCTGCGAAAATGACCGTCCGCAGGGGTCAAAGGGGGCACGGGGATCTGCTTTACACGCCTTGTGTACGTGAAGTGTTTCTTGACCCCTGTCGCCGAGGCTGTGATGGAAAAAATTAGTCGGGCTCAGCGAAACAGAGAGGCCAGCAGCTGCGTGTGAAGACATCTGTTATTTAATGTGTTTGGGACGCTCCGATTGGTCGGCGCTACAAGGATGTAGCAGGCCCCGGCTGATGTACACGGAAAGTGTCTAAATAAAAACTTGCAAAAGTCTACTTCTGCATCTCTTGTCGTTACCGTGATATTGCGTTTCCTCCTCGTTTCTGCTTTTGCTTTGCAAATAAAGGGAAGTTCGCCGCAGTTCTGCAATTAGCGACTTTCAAAAAGTACTTAAAAGTAAACAACGGTGAGCACAACATGGCAGAAAGACTCCCCAATCTGGGAAATCCTGTCTTTCATAACAAGCCCTTCCAGCTTCTGATGGATGGGGGCCTTATTTCTGCTCAATGAAGTCATCAGTGTCGTGTGTTTCGCTGATGTGCATGACGAGCTCGGCCAGAAGTCCGGCGCTGCTGCTGCTGCTGCTGCCGGGCTTCTCCACTGCTACAGGAGGGAAGGGAAAAAAAAAAAAGAAACGCATAAGGGGGGAAAGGAAAGAGTCCACGACATCATCTCTCCAGGCCTTTTAAGGAGCTCTCCAGTGGAGGGCTGAGAGCGTTGGCCCACTTTCCCATCAGAGCTTCCCAGCCCCGTCTCCTCGCCCCCTTGGGAGCCTGGAACAGAGAGTGACTGAGCGCAGACACACCAGGAAACACAATATGGGTGTAATATACTTTAAAAACATACCAAAAGATACTCAAACAAACTGATTGTGTTCACTCGGCGGCAGAGACAAAGAGGGGATCATCTGTCACTTATGGGAGGAAAAAAAAAAGGCCGCGAGTTGTAACACGTACTTATCAGGCTGTCAAGGTCGCACTCCATCATCTTTTGGACGTTTTAATACGCGCACAGGCACATGCAGAGGCGGGGAGAGAAACGAGGGGATGCTCGACGCTGGCTGCAATCGTATTCATCATCGTATTCCCAGATGTTGTCAAGGGCTGAGGCAGGCCGGAGCTCCGTGTTCCCGCGCCCATCAGATAGAAAGAAGAGAGAGAGGAGGGGGTGTGGAGGGGGAAAAAGTGAGGAATAAAGACGGCTTTGCTATAAGGATGACCTTCTCCGGCTTTATCGCTGCTGATGTGCTGTCACCCTGCTGCCTCATACGTGAACCCTGACCAGAGTCCACACACACACACACACACTCGCACAGAGAGGATGAGGCAAATAAGTCGGATGGAGGGGGGGCGAGAGCGAGATGGAACAAGAGGAGAACGAGGGTGATGAAGCAGATTGCGTGGGCGAGTGTCTGTGTGTGTGAGTGTGTGTGTGTGTGTGTGTGAGTGTGTGAGTGAGATTGATCGAGGGGAAGTACCGGTTCATGTGTGACGGCGCAGACGAATGAAAGGCTTGTTATGTTGGCAAGTTTGGGCCCCGGTCGGCTGCCAGATCAGCTCCACGAATTCAACGTTTCGAGTGCTTCAACCTGCTCCACAAACAATAAGTCCCGCTGAGATACATAATGAGGCGTTTTGAGTGAGCTCGATGGAGTCGTTCTGTTTTCCTGAACCGAATCTGGAGCTGTGTTATGATCCATTTAGTCCAAATAAATAACAGACGTTGAGGAATAGCCTGTTTCTTTTTTACAGCACATAAAACATAACTGGAGTATCGTGAATGCTCGTCTGTGTAAATCTTATCTGATGCTGTAAGGAAAAAAAACAGATATCTGATCGAGCTGGTTTGTTTAAGGTTCGAGAATTATAAAACAAAAGTTCCTCACAATATGTAAAAAAAATGTGTCACATAAGTGAGGTATTTTCTTTACATTTAAAACAAATGTATTTATTGTGTTGTTAGCTGTATTGTTATTGAATAATTCAATTGCTTCAAGAAATAATTGTGTGCTCAAACAAATAAAGAATATATATTTCAACATATATCTGTTTTTCAAAATAAAAGGACAAGCTTTAGGCCTCATTCACGCAAGCATTTCTTATATGTGAAAAACAAGACAAATCTATTTGTATCATTTTAATTCAGCTTTTTGAAGAGTGAAGTTAAGTCATTTACTGAGATGCTCCAACCTGTAAACCTTTTTATGCTGCATCCTTAACAACGCAACCCTTTTTTTCTGAATTTACCACGTTTTAAATGTGAATCGTTCCCCAGTTATTGACAACTGACTTAATTTATGTGTTTTGTATATGCAGATCTTCATATTATATTCATCATATCTTATAAAATACATTCTTTTTCAGTTTCCTGGAGATGAGGATTCAGGTTTAAAAAGGTAAGAAAGTGTTGAAAAAGACTGACAGTTTACCTAAATAATACCTTCATGCACAACAGACCTTTCTTATAGCAGATTGTCACAGGAAAAGCAAATCATCACATTGTAGACGCACATCAGTCAAAAGAAATTTTGCATATTGTCGCATCTCATGAAGGTGAGGATGCATTTTCAGGCTATTTTGGCTTCACCTCTGCGCTGCACGGAGCAATGCATTCTGGGAGAAGAGACAATACGTCTCATTCCTGCGTTATCCCCCCCCAAAGCCAAGGCCACGTGGAAGTTGACAGAGCACGGGACAGCTGCGAGGCCCGCTGCTATGCGGTAAATGTAAAGCTTGCTGAAATAGCCAAATTAATGGAAGGGGCTCAAGTCCAGACCAGGGTTCAATATCAGGGCTACATTTTAGTGCTGTGAGCTCTCAGACGTCAATATTTACTGCTGCCATGGCACAGCGACGGGCAAATAAGGGGGGAAAAATGGGGGGCGGCGACCACTTTGGTACCTCTCACTTCAGGGGTGAAGATACACCAGATTCATGGAAATCCCCCCTTTTTTGCACAGCAGATTTATAGATAGGTTTGATGACAGGTATATTAGGGGGGGCACTCAGCTGGTAGTAGTTGAAAGACAATAAAACTCACTAAAAGTTTTGAAAAATCAAAAATAAAGGTGAAACATGTCTTCAGAAAGTGGAGATATTCTGCCTCAATCTATCATATACAGTAGCAAAGTGCAAGTATGTGTGCATAAACATCATTTCCCCGCTTTGTTTGATTATTCAACACCAAACTCTGAGTGGGTTGACTTGCACTCGCATCACAAAATGGAGAATATTGGTACATTTGATCATTTCCCAGGAAAGCGGGAACACGATTGTGGGAGCTATTTACGGATCCTCGCACAAGGATATAAAAGGTAAGACCTGTTGCCTTGAATCATATTTCTCCTGACTTGCAGGATTCATGGCTGCCTCTCTCTCCGGGGGGAAAAGACGCTTTTCTGCCTCATGTGGCAACCGAGGGAGTTTTCTCCCGTTGCCGTGGCAACCGCGCTTCTGTATACCTCACAAAACCTTTCGTGCCCCTCGCGGCCTCTCCGCCCGGCCGAGGTGGGGGTGGTGGTGTGGGGGGGGGGGGGGGGTTCAGCAGATCTTCTCCTTCTGCTCAGGGAAACTTCAATTACGGCAACACTTTTTCTACCACCGCAAGGCCTATTATGGTCAGATGAGCCGCTATGGCCGGCCGGGAACAGCATCTCCTCCCCTGTAAATCTGAGAGCGTTGTCTCATGCTCAGGGTGCTGTGACAAGACGAGGTCGAGGGGTCGCGCCTCCAGGTGATGTGTTTCCATAAGGCTGCGGAGAGGAAATGCACATATATGGTGTGGTCTTTATTTATTGCCGGCTCTTTTACTGGATGACTGCAGGCTCTCCTCCTCCTGCACCTCCTCTGAGCTCAGTGCTGTGTGCCTCTTTATAAAAAAAAGAAGTGGGATTTAAGAGGCTTGGATCTTTTAGGAAAGTTATGATTTTATCTTCCATGTGTCAACAGGATAAGTTATAATGTGATAGGTTGAAAACGCTCCTACCCGAAGCAGCGCTGTAATCTGAGAGAGTAACTTAACTTCAAATGGTTGAAGGCGGTCTGGACATTGTTAGACGAACTTGACAGTTAGCAACACAAAAGGATTGTGTGCTTTAACAGGAAGCCAGCGACGAGTCTGCGGCCTTAACGTGTTTCCTAGACGGTGACCGGGCGCCCCCGCTGACCCGAAACACAAACACGAGGTTTATCTGAGGGCTTATCGGGGTCCCCGCGCTGCGTTTCCCCGTCTGACTGACTCTGCTGTAGATGTTGGCGCTCTCTGCCCGCAGCTACATCCCTCGAATTTATCTGTTGGCTGCTGAACTCCTCAGACTCGTCACATATAAACTGAGAAGAGGAAGGGCAACGAAAAAAAAAGAGAGCGTTCAGTAGAAAACAGCAGATCAGGTTCTGGACAAACTCCATCAAACGGAGGCTCTTCAATGGAGCTTCATTTATCACCACAAGAGCATGAGGGAAAACGTCCAAACACCTACTGTAGGTCTTCATTCATTTCTGCACAGACCTTTTTCTTCTTCCCTGCTGTGTGTGCAGCTTTATGAATTTAGAAAATACTTTAAAGCTGCACTGTGCAGTATTTTTATATCAAGACTTACTCAAATTACTGAGCAGTGTGAAAGATGAACTGACAGTGTTTTAGCATCTCTCAGCTTATTGTTTCGGTTTTACACCTCATGATTTTGTTCCCTCGGCTCACCCTCGCTGCACTCATCGACCTCATCTGCAGCTGCAGCAGGCGGCCATTTTCAGTGGCAGAAGAATGGAAAAAAAAATCAGATAAACCAACTGCACACAAACATCACAGTACAAAACAGTTCAGCATCAGTGAACATCGAAACAGTTTTAAGAAGAGCGAATATTGGACTTCTGTTCATCAGGTGAGCAGAAATATGACTTTAAATGGATGCACATGTTGCTCTGTAAATGTAAAATTATCCGGCTGTTTGCCAAAATGTTCACCATCACAAATTAATGGAATCATAAAATAACAGAATTGTGTTTGAAGCTTGTTCCACCTCCCCCAAGTGGCCAGAAACTGAATTAAAAAGTTAAAAAGTTTTGTTTTTATGACTGTCCTTTATGTCTCTAAATGCTCTTGCACAAACAACTTATTTTAAACATGAATCTCTGAAAAAAGCAAAAAAAAAAAAGCTCATTACAAGTGTAGATCGAGTCAGCGAGCAGCCCCGAGGCGAGAGCGTTTTCCTTCTGACAATAAAAGAAGCCAGGTGCCTGTTCACCCACGACCGACACTATAAACAGCAGCCTCGCTGTAGTAAATGTCAGGCATAGGTGGGCACTGCTCGACGCACACATGACTCACAAAACTGTATACAGATTCCCAAGATGCTATCTGTCTTCAGTCCTCCTCTGACCCGGGAATGGCCCCGCAGCTTCCCTCCTTTAAGGGTAAGACCGAGAGTAAAAGCCGACACTTTCCCTTCGTCGGGCTGCAGGATGTGAGTGCTCGAGTTTTCTCGAGAAGGCGCCCGGCTTGATTTTTTACATCAATCCAGTCGACTCAAAGGGTTCGACGTTTTTGTTTTTCAAATCACGAGAAGTCAGAGAGAACGCCGCCGGTTTCCTCCCACAAACTCTGGTCACATCACGTCCAACATTGTGGTCAGATCAAAGGCGGCCTCTCGTCAGGGTCTTGATATTTGATGTCCAGCAAGCTCACCACTTCCTCTTTCCCATGTCACGTCCCGCTCCCAGACCCTGACCCCCCTTAAAGCTCCTCGGGCGGCGCTTAACTGTGTGATCTGTGCGGTTTGACTCATCATAAAAAAGCATAGAAACAAGGTTTGATGAACGCTGTCGGCCTGTGATGGAGGGAAATGAATGCATCTCTTATCTTGTTGATGAGACAACTTACCTCCAGCTGAGATGGCACCTGATGATGTCACACTTAATAAAACTGTGTCATTCAGTCCACAAACACTAGAGGGTGCTGTTGTCGAGTTACTTACAGAAGTGCAGCCTCACATCTAGGAGGCCGCCTGGACCACATCACATCTCCATACGAAAGACTTTCAAACAAAATCCAACTTCAGTGTAGATAAAATAAATATCTACAGTGTTTATGTTGATACAAATCAAATATATCTGTGTTTTGGCTCTAACGGATGCTGCTGAATAAACTTCTCAGTGTGTTTTATCCCTTTTCTTTCACAGAAACTTCAGATTCCTACTTTTCTACTTTCCTACTTTTCCTGCTGCTTTATCCGCACTCTTCTCCTTTAGTTGGCGGCAGAACAGTGCTGCCACGTCTTCTCCTGGTTTTTGTTGTTTAGACAGCTACTTCTCCTCCTCTGAACGTGCGATTTATCTTCCCAGGTAGAGGACGTCCATTCACTGAGGCTAAGTGCTTCCAGATGTTCGCCGTTTGATCACTTTTAAACTTTTCTAAAAACACAGTTTGAATGGCAGGTAGATATAAGAGAATGAAATAATGGCAGCCACATTTAGATTAAATATTTCTGTTGTGGACTTTTTGATGGTTTTCTGTTTTTGTATGTGTCTTTAATCTGCTGTTCCCCATGATGTCAGAGAAATAATTTATTAATCTAGTTGTATTTGATTAAAATACTTTAAAGTGACAGGATGTTTTGAAGTGAGATTATTGCAAACTTCCATGCATTTTCCTGACTTGAACTTTTTCACTATTTTGGTACAGTTTTGTGCTTTTTTTCAGTGTCCAGCTTTTGATGATCTTGATGAGCATCTCACACATGTTTATCATTATAATAACACTGTGTACTCCTGTCAAAAGCCTTGAAATGAACATACAATGTCATGGAATACACTTTAAACACACACTACAGCAGGAATTTTGCACAATTCTCCACAAAACTGTGCACTCCTTTCAGCTAAATAACAGTATATATATTATATTATATTATAATATATTTAACATATACATTTATATGTATATATACATATGCATTTAACTTATGTTATACCAAAGATATATGAAATATGTGATGTTGGTGCACAACTATAAACACAGTAAGCAAAAAATATGAGAAATTATGAAAGCAAGGAGTCAGAGTTATTAATTAACAACAAAACAGATAATTAAATAAAATCATATTATTACTAAATCTCAAATCACCTGCAGTGAGCAGTTTTTTTATCGGACAGCAGTTGCGCCTCCTCGCCTGCAGGGGGCAGTGAGCAGTTTGTCGGTCGCTCACAGGAAGCGGCAGCCCCTGATGTTCGGCCTGTGAAGCCCCGTCGCTCTCTCCGCTCGGCACCGCAGCTGCAGACGGTTCGTCCTCCGCTTTGCTCTGATAAAACAGCACAAATTAAAGCAATTAACTCTGTTTTTAACATAAATCTTGCTCCCTGTGTGTTTCAGAAACATGCCAGCCAAAGGTCCCCTGCAATCTGTCCAGGTTTTCGGACGTAAAGTGAGTAAAAATAAAGATTTTAAGCCACGTGTGGTGCTAATGGCTAACCCGTGTAGCTAACACGAAGCGCCGGCGTGACGCTGTTTTAATCCAAAAATATCAAAATAAATCAAGTTTATTGTATCAGACATTGATTTTAAGCTCTACCTAAAAGTTTATAGTCTTTGTATATGATCGTGTATCAGCTGTATGATGTGTTTTGATGTGTGTTTGGAGTTTGGTTGATAATGGCTACAGGTTCAATGATAATGCTAATTTATCCGCTGACATGTTATTGAAATACATAGATTAATTTACCAAACTTAAGGGAAGATACAGCAGGTTAAATAGGTAAAAGGAGATGAAACTGTTCCAGTTGATTACTCAAATTAATATATATTGTAAATGTTATGTTTAAACATGAATGGTACATGAGCTTTTCAAATTTGCATAATCTTTTAGAATAAAATGTGGTCTTAAGATAGTTTAAGGACACTGTTTTTGCCATGTTTATGCAAAAATTTTTACATAAATCAGCTTTTTGGGATCTTATAACAATGAGCATTAGAGAGTGAGCAAACATCTGATATGTCATTAAGTACAAACAAACTCCTGAACTTCATGCTGCTTTAGAACAATAACGTTTTGGCAAGTTTTTCTGATCTTATTTGATAAAAGTCAGCAATATAAAGTTCTTTTTTAATGAAATGTCATCATTGATCTGTCACATGGCTGAAGAGTTTGTCAGTCACATGTTTGAATGAAATGACTCGAATATTTAACTTCAACGTTTAAGTGAACTGAAATACAGATTTAAGTGTGTTGATGTCTCACGATGATATTTCTGTTTGTAGAAAACTGCCACAGCAGTCGCCCACTGCAAAAGGGGGAATGGCCTGATCAAGGTGAACGGCAGACCCCTGGAGATGGTGGAGCCCGCCACTCTCCAGTACAAGGTGAGTGTTGTCATCAATCAATTGAAACCTGATGTGTTAAATTGTCATCTGAACAAACATCTGATAACAATATTGTACACAAATGAATATTTGATGCAAAGTTCAGCTGCAGATGATGGGCAGGTCCAACAGTGATTGAGTGTAATACTCTTTGTGAAAGTTATTTTTAAAGTCTGAGACTGGCCTTCCTTCAGAGTTTTTAGAGAAAGGTCCTGGATGTCACAGTTGATCCAAGAGGCATCTGTTGAGGCATTTATTAGTTTCTGACTTTGGAATAAAGTCACATCTTAACTGTTTTTATCCAGAGCGCACACGTTTAGGCTGTTCACGCTCTGAAAACTCAAAAACTGCTCTCATACAAATTAATAAAACAATCTGTATTTTCAGTGAAGTTCCTGCAGATATCCTGGTGTGTATCCTTTGTATCTCCTCTGTTTTTTTTAAATGTGTGGTTGATGTCTCTGTGCTCTCTTCAGCTCCTGGAGCCAGTGCTGCTGCTGGGAAAGGAGCGTTTTGCTGGAGTTGACATCAGAGTCAGAGTGAAGGGTGGTGGACACGTCGCACAGATCTACGGTGAGCAGAGCTTCCTTTCCTCAATGATAAACGATGCTTTATCAGCAGTCAGTATATTGAAGGATTTTTTTCACCTTTCTGTCATTCATTTTTCTTGTTTTTTGTCTTGCAGCCATCCGTCAGGCCATCTCCAAGTCCCTGGTCGCCTACTACCAGAAGTGTGAGTATTACATTTTATTCAGTGCACAAACATATTTCAGGCGTTATGAAGATGTTTCCTCTAAACACTTTGACTTTCTGAATTGTGGCTGGATGTGTGAAGTCTTTTATTAAGTAGCAGCATTAAATAATAAACACACTTCCAGAAGCTTCTGCAACAGAAATAAACCAAAGTTGTACTGAAATGGAAAGTTAAAACTTTAAGTGCTGAAAAATATTTTAACCCTCAACTACTGAACTGTCATTGAGTTAAATTTCTTTTATTCAAGTTCAGCTGTGTGCATGTTTGCTGTTGATTGTCACTCTGAGTCCTTGTTAAATCTACTACATGGATAAGTTTGATGTATGAGATGAGTGATTTGTTCTGGTAGAGGGGAAACTATTTGAACAACAGAATTGTTGCCACTTGAATTTGTCATTTTAACAGCTTTATGATTACTCTGAGCAAAGAGCTCAATGAGAAATAAACTATTATAGTTAAAGAAAAGGAGACTGTTTGCCTGAAAGTCAACATCATCATTGTCTCTTCTATACAAAGTACCTGAATGGAGAAACAGTTTGGAAAGAGAAGAACTTCCAGAATAACCTGACGTGTTTTGTTCTTTTCAGATGTGGACGAGGCCTCCAAGAAGGAGATCAAGGACATCCTGATCCAGTACGACAGGACCCTGCTGGTCGCCGATCCACGTCGCTGCGAGTCCAAGAAGTTCGGTGGACCTGGAGCTCGCGCCCGCTACCAGAAGTCCTACCGTTAATTCCCCTGTACATTTTCATAATAAATTGGTGGAACAAAGAATTTCACGTCATTGTTTTTATTCATAAATGTGCAAATACAAGTTTTTCTTTGTCGCCTGTGAACATGTTTCTCTGTTGTATTACGAGTGCTAAGAAATCACTTCAGGCAGCTTTGAAAGATTTTTTGTTTTGACTGACATTTTAACAAAGTGAAAAATACTGTAGGGAAGCAAATTCACTAACAAGAACATGAACATCAAACTACTGAAACCAGCCCAAAGTAGCTGCTCTGTAACTGAACTTGACCTTTTGACCTCTGGATCAGGACAACATCATGACCCGTCTTTAACTTAGCTCAGGAATTTTGCAAATATTCTGGCTCTGACAAACAAAACTGTCACACTGATGGAAAATGTTGAAATCAACATATTACAAATATCTTCCTGTGAGATTAAACCATTAAGTGGAATATTCAAGCCAGTTTAAAGGGATCAACGTTAAGATAGTTTCATAATTTATAGAGCTGCCATGAAGACTGGCTCTCAAACCTGCTTTTATTTTGTTTGAAAGCTCTAAAATCAAAGATGTGCCTCTGAAGTCGAGCTCGTATCCGCTGGCTCGCCGGGCGTCGAGGATGTTCGCTTAGATTTGTCCTTTTCTCTAAATCCTGCTAATTGGAACCACCGAACAAACATCTGAGGAGTCATTTTAAACTGAGCTCGCTGAAACAGTGTTTGATGGGAAAAAAAAAAACTCAGCTTGAGTCCAGAAGTCATTCTCACTTCCTGCAGGAGACGCAGAGAGCAATCAATTATATTCTGAAAGTCACTTTGCTTCACCCGGTAATTGAGGTGAGTTTAGCAGAGAGGGCAGCTGTTGTTGTCGGCCGTGTGTGTGTGTGTGTGTGTGTGTTCATGTGTGTGTTCATGTGTGTGGGTGGCATGAGTCACTTCAAGTTTCAGCATAAAAGGAG
>JBAJHX010000002.1:3338711-3351328 GCA_037176925.1 Amniataba percoides | reverse complement strand
CCTGTAAACAAGCATCACAGCTCCGGATGCACTTACAGGTGTGTGTGTGTGTGTGTGTGTGTGTGTGTGTGTGTGTGTGTGTGCGTGTGTGTCTCACCGTATGTAGGTCGCGCCACCATGCTGCGTTTGAGGACTCCCAGAGGTTTGTACACCGACGCTGCTCGATCAGACTGGTTCCTGCACATCAGCTTCAACCTGTTCAGGCAGAAACAACGTCACCTGACGCTCTCTTTCTCATCAAAATAAATAAAAGTTCACTCACATCTGAGAAACCTCCGTCAGAGTCCGACCGAGAGGAATGACACTGGGGTAGATGTTGACTGGTTTGAGGTAGGTGAGGAAGTCTTTAAGCTGAAATAATGAGCATCAACATGTTTGTAAAAGTGGATGAATAAATAGAAATAAATTAAATCTGCTTGGAGAAAACAACAAAACAAAACAAATTTTTACAGCCACAGAGAAATAAGTATAATAAGCATTTTGATAAAACAGTGAAGTACTTCTGAGTAGGAGGAGTGGAAACTGAAGCAGGCTCTGAAGGAACTGGCTCCTGTCCTGCAAAAAAACAACAAAAAAGTATCTTTATATCATATCACATCATGAATTCTTCTTGTAGTGTCTCTTCAGAAACAAGCATGAGGATAACAAAGCGTAAAAGGTAATCAGACCACCTCAACAGGAGTCGGGACATTTGAACCTGCTCTCACTTTATTATCACGTTGGTTTTCCTCATCCTCTCTCCGAACCACATGGTGGACGGTTTGATGCTGATGATGCGAAGAGGAGTCCCGTCAGAGGCCGAACAGCCGCACGGCAGCCTGCTGCCTTGGAAAAACTCCTCATCCTACACACACACACACAAACACACAAGTCAGGGCTTAGTGCCACACTTAACAAAATGTTCTCATGTACAAAATGTCATCTGAAGCGCAGCAACAGCAGGTTATAAATCTACCGCACAGTAGAGAGAAAAGTAGTTCAGAGAGCAGAAAGGCAAATGTGCACACTATTTTATGTGTAACAATAAACACAGTGCTGCAAAATTCAAGGAACATAAATACAAAACAGATAGATAAAATAAAAATAAAGTAAAATGTTCTTTTTTAATGAAAAGAGTTTGAAAAAAAGAGGACAAAATGTGAAAAATATTTACAAAGGAGTGTAAAAATGTGTGTGAGATATAAAGTATGACCTTCGGGTGTCGACAGGCGTGGATCTGTGTCCTGCGGTCGGTCGTCACGTAGTTTAGGATCTCCGGCATCTTCTTGAACATGGCCAGACTCTGGACGTGGATCTGAGAGAAGTGAAAACATCTATAGTGTGTGTGCGTGGAGAGACACGTAGGGTGTGTGTATGTAAAAATGTGTGTGTGTTACCTGTGTGTTGAACTCCTCTCCCAGGTTGGTAAACAAGTATTCGTATCCATACGCAGCTTTACAGTTGAGCCACACAACATGATATGAACTCTGACTGATCCAGTTTCCAACGAGCTCTGAGATGGCGTTCAGACAGACCTCCTGCACACACACACACACACACACACACACACACACACACACATTCAATACATATAAAATTCATACATGAAATCTGACCCACAGATTCACATTTACAGCCACTGAATCATGTCCCCTGTTCTGAAAACGTACTCGTGTAGGAATTTGGTAGAACCGCGGGTCGTAGAAAGTGGAGTCCAGATAAACACTCTGCATATCCTTCACCCTGTGTGAGAAACAGGAACAGCACTGATCACATACACTGAGACAAAACACATCACAACATGAAAGACAAAAATAATCAAACTCCTAAACTTCTGTCTCTGTTGAGGGAAAACAGTGAAGATGTTTATGAGAACCAACCTGCCGCCTGAGTGCAGATGTTCTATTCTCAAGGCGTCTCCAGCAGCCAACCTGAAGTCTCCCGTATACAGCACGTTCCCCTGAGAACCCTCAAACAGGAACCTGCACACACACTGCATTTTACATTTCTTACAGGCAAAATAAACTGAGCTCCAGTGCTTCATGAAAAATTATAAGAGGTCTGAGAGGCAAATTAACTATTAGAAATTGAGAAAAGAATGAAAATTAGGATGAGTTTTACGATGATCTGACTCACATAACAGATCCGGGACAGTGGCCCGCAGGAAGCAACGTGACCACAAGATCTTCTTTCTGCCAAACAAACACCAGCCGAGATGCAAAGAAATATTAGTTGGATAGACAATTTTGCAACTAACAAGCAAAATCTACTTAACGAAATGAGGAAAGCCTCAGTTTTCACCTCTCCAGATGCCTCGTCAACCAGGGAAATCTGAGTTGGGCTCTCCAGCTCTAAAGGAGCCTGAAACAGATCATTTGTCCATGTGTCAGGAGAGAAAAAAGAAATCATATCATTTTTAGTGTGTGGTTAACCAGTAAAAATGAGTATGACAACAGAGAGGACTTACAATGTATTCCTCCCAGAAAGCGTACTTGGGATTGCTCAGCAGAAGTTCTTTGGTCACGAAGGAGCAGTAAAGCCGGACTGTGCGACTGCACAAAAAAGTAAAGTAAAGTACAAGTAAAAGTCCTGCATTGAGTATTATTTCAGTGTGATATCAGTACTTTCATTTTTGAAACTTCAAATACTTCCTCCTAATTATACGTACATATTTTAATTCATCATCTTCAATGCAGGATTTTACAGGAGTTGAGGTAATTATATACTTACTCATATACAAATACTCTATTACAAGTAAATGTTCCTTACATAAGTTAAAGTATATAAGAGAATGAACTCCAAGTAATGAAAGTAGCACCAGCAAAAGTCCACATTTTCGAGATCATACTCAGATACCTTTACTGATATAGGGTTTTCTATACTTGTAATAGTAGTATTAGTAGCTACTTCTACTTAATTCAATGAAGCCATCCCCACCTGAACTGCAGTTTTCTCTTCAGAATTGGTCCTTTAAGTCCTTTCATGTGATCTGTTGAAGCCAAAACACGTGAATTACTGTGTTATCTCTCATTATAAGCCTCTGTGAGTACTTCATTTAATCTTTTTTACTGTATTTATTATCTTTAAATCACCTTTGTGGCAGTGGGAGAGGAAATATGCCCGGGCATGCAGGTTCTCCCGGTCGAAGCGGTCCAGAGAAATGGAGGGATACTCCTTCATCCGACCCATAAAGGAGCTCATCTTCCCGGCGAAGCTTCTGGAGGTTCAGTGTTATGATCCAGATGCGAGGACATGCTTTGTTTACATCCGCGCTTTCTTCTTCGTCTCTTTATTTTAACGCTGCTAATACGGCTTAACTGCCACCTGCTGTCCTTTTTATACCTCCACACCCTTTTCTTTAACTAATCCTCCGTTTTCTAACATTTTGTAATCCTCTCTTATTTTATTCTAACATTATTATGTATTTTGATTAATATATGACACGTTTTAAAGAAAATATTACAGATTTTGTTTGTTGCAGCGGCGCCACACTTTCTGAAAAACTCCAACGCAGAAGAAGAAAACGGTAACCAGGCAACCAAAGAGGAGCTACAAAAGAAGCGATTGCTAATTAGCGTCTTGAGAACGTTTTTAAAGAAAAAACTATTATTAATGTAAGTAAACTGCTTTTGTCATTTCATGAATTGATGCTGTGTAAATCTGAGTGTATGAGACTGTCAACCTTTCTCAGCTGACGTTACAAAAAGCGTATTTATTGTCTTCATTGTTTGCTTTCATTGCCCGTCACGAAACCCCTTTAAAAAATATTGCGTTTTAACATATAGTTGCTTGTATGTAGGTATAGCAACACATTAAATGTATATTCGAGATCTTGTACAACTTATGGTCTAAATTCTTTGATTCGGCATACTTTTTATTTATGAAGCATGATTATTTTTTGTAAAATGACACTTTTTATAACTGACAACCTTTCAGTACACACCGTATGTTTATACACTGGATGTATGTTTTAAAAATGTTAAATCTTCTACAGAGTGCACAGAAGAGCAAAAATTTTTTTTTCATGCAATAAAACAAATTAGTTTAGCTTCTTTTAAACTTCAGTACACTGTATTTAAAGTATTTTATGAACATACGGGGTGGGAATATATCTCAAAGATTGGGTTTGAGGTGAACTGTTTGCCCACTTCATGACATTTTCTTGTCGTGTCTTTACAGTGATCGGAGACCAGTCTGCTGATCAGGAATTAAAGTGACTGTGTGACATCTTTAAGCATCACCACCATGTCTTCTGTGACTGATAACAACTCCAAGCCGAAGTCCATGAGCCGAGCCAAAGGATGGACAGCAGAGGTGGAAAACCTTTTTAGATTCCAGCAGGCCGGCTACAGAGACGAACTGGAGTACATACAAGTCAAACAAGGAGCCCTGGTAAATCTGAAAATGTCACTGTGTCTTTGATAAAGGAATTCAAGTGTCATCTCTGATCTTTTATGTATGCAAGATGTAAAGTCAGTTATAAAAATCGTCCATGTCTGTTGTTTCTTTGTTTCTGCCTCAGATCGACAAATGGCCAGAGACCGGCTTTATAAAGAAGCTCCAGCGTCGAGACGACACATTTTATTACTACAACAGGAAAAGGGAATGTCAGGACCGTGACGTCCACAAGGTCAAAGTTTACGCTTACTAAGGAGGTCAGGACTTCATCATTTTGATACAAAGGTAGTCTGTCAGCACAAACACAGATACACCTCCTTTGAAGAAGAAGAAGACATAAATGTGTTCAATAAAGGATTTTCTTCTAATTGCTATTGAGAATTGCTTTATAGAGAGCAGAGAGTAGATTGGATATGAGAATTTCTCAACGAATAGTTCACATTATAAAAACTAGGGTTGTTGAAGTTTTGCAAATTAAAGCTAATTTTTACATCAAATTCCACGACCAATCAAGTTTGGTTATCATAACTCAGGAAAAAAATAGAAATCCTGGATGAGCCCCCATTTGTTACATCCCCTTAAAAATAAGAAGGAATTTACCCGACACAATATGTAGAAACTCAAAATATCACCACACAAATCTCAAAATGTGGGGGAGATGGCCAAGGGGGTTTTGCGAAACCAAAAACGAAAAGATAACAAAACTGGGCCTAAACTATCATCTTTCGATAAAACCAAAATGCAAACAGAAGCCCTTCCTATTCAAGGGTGGCACCAACCCATAAACTTAATAACAAAAATCCACTACTGTGAAACCTACCGCCAAACTCCCACCAGAAAGGTGAAACAAGTTATGAACAAGATTAAAGTACTGCAGTCTAACATAGTATTCCATCATGAAACCCATCTAACCCATCTAAGGGTATAATTGTGTCAACCTCCTTTACCTGTCAGGTAAGAGGTGTCAAGATCTTGGTGCATGATTTTATTGAGAAATTCTCTGATAAATATTTATACTTTCCAAAACCTGTTTCTCACTATTGCTTCTTTACCTGGCGCTTTATTATGGCAGCCGACTTTATTTGCTTTAGATCCACAGAAGAACAAATGTTCAGGAACAGACCAATCACATCCCAGAAGCAGGCGTGTAATTCATCATTTCATGAAAGGAATTAATCTAATGCATATTTGGAGGGAATACAATCCCAGTGATAAAAAAAATATTCATGTTGCTCCTGTACACATCGTTCATATTCCTGTATAGACTTCTTTTTGATCTCGGTATTACTAAAATGTAAAATAAATGATGCCATACTCCAGTCAGATCATGCTGCAAAGTCTTTAGTCTATTATGATCCAAAACTGGCAAGTGTTATACTCAAATGAAGATTTAAAACAAAATGGATGGTGGATACTGGCTTTGTTACCTTCCTTGATGAACAGATTAAATTCTGTTTTGAAACAAATACGAAACTTGAAACTTGAGGAAGTATCAGATGCATTTAAAGCCTTTATTAGGGGACAGATAATAAACATCACCAGCTCTAAACTTACTTCAACTAAGAACAAAATATAAAGAAAACACTTCAATTGTATGAAAAGCTCCAAAGCTCAGAAATAGGTACATTTGACCTGAATAACTTTTTGGACAACATTCATAAAAATTATACATTTATAAATTTTCACTCTTTTAAATATTGACAATTGAGAAATTTCATTAGACCACAACAAAATCAGTCATTATGCATCCCTGAAATATCTACTGTGGAAAAGTTTTTTCTGTTTTGTTTTGTTTTGATGTAAAAGATTTTTTTTAAAAATTGGGTAAAAAAACGACCCATGGAGAGTCACTGGAGAGTCAAGTGACTTCAAGTGTTGTTGTTACACACTTGAGTGTTAATGAAAAATGAGCTCTGGTAAGAATAAAATTTTACCCAACAAATACTATCTGTAATTTACATAAAAATAGATCTCAGTCATTTTACACTTACTTTATCTAACCTGGGAGGTAAACAGTCATGGCTTTTGACAGTACTGCTGAAAATACAATGTCACAAATCTGTGGAAGTAAAGTGAAAGATGCCAGTGCTTATTATTTGTTTGTAATGAATCCCCAAATAGCAAAGATATGCTGAACATGTATAGCATTCAACCCCAGATCATTGCTTCCATCACACAACTTTAGTCTTGGCAGATGTTTCGTGGCTGAATTAACTTAATCCAGCTGCTTGAAGTTGTGTGATGGAAGACATAAATCCGAAGTGCAGTTATTGGACTTTTTCAACATTTCTTCATTGGCCGAATCTACAAAATAAATAAAAATCTCATTATTACTACTAATGATACTTAAATACTTCTACACATTTAAACATTTAAAACAGTCTTGTTCACTGTTTTGTTCCCTACGTTTTCTGATATTATATTGTGTTGTATACACTGCAATTCAAAGTTAAAGGCTTACTATGCTGTATTTGCTGTTTGTGGTTTAAGACGCCATTCAAAAGGTGCAGAGAGCAATTCTGGAAAAAGATACTTGACTACAGAGTCAAAGTCTGTATGTTTTATATTTTTATATTTTTAAGTATCTCAAAAAAGTATTTGTGTTTGTGTGTGAACTCTTACTTGCTTGGCTTCTGTCTACAGCTTCTTGCGTTTTTGGGGAGGTTCATCTGTCAAGGAATAAACAGAAAAAGCATTACACACAATTCCTACATAAAACTGTCCCTTATATAATGAACAACATAAGCTTCACATGACAAGAAATAGTTTAATCATTAAATAGTATGAATTACAAATATAAGAGCATCAGTACATTATTTGTCAAAATTCATGTACTTATTATTACAATTAACAAACAAAAGTGCAAGCATAATGATTGCAAAAAACAGTCCTGAGACTAGACTAACGTCTATTAGGAGAGTCATACAGTTTATCTGAGTATATTATGCATATTATGAATATTATGCAGAAATAGCAACCAATTTTTAATTGTATTGTGCTAATCATGTGATCACACCAACCAGCACATGAAATCACTTTAGAAATCATAATTCTCTACATGGGTGCATAACAAGCCATTTAAGAGGCATCCTGGTTCTTATCTAGATTTATAAAACATATTTTAATAGTTTAAAATATAATTTAATTAGGACTCCAAATCACCTCTAAACCCCTGGGAGGCCTAAACACCATGTCACACATCAAAAACTAAAAGAAGTCAATAAGCCCCGAACCTGTAACCTTAGTGCACTGACATCTTTTCTGAGAGATTATATTACCCGTCAGACAGTCATACTGAAGAGCTACCTGACCCTGATATGTTATTCTTGTCAGTTTCATGTTGTGTTACAACCGTTACAACATTGTTGTGTGCAGCTACAAAGCTCCTAAACCCAGTTAACCAAAATTAAAACTCTCTAAGCAAAAACTAATTCAGACAAACCCAGTATAATAATTCTCATTATCAGTACATTTTCTTAGGTAATGTCAGTGCCATGTAGAGTTTCCAGAATATTTTAACACTACCTCTCGAAACAAAAAGATGGACTTCATACATAGGAGCCAGAAACTGACCCCGACTCCAACACTGCAACCACCTGTCTGTCTACACCAGGACCTTCCTGTCTCGCTTCCTGTACCTCTCTGTTTACTGGCCTGTAAGCAGTGTAGTGAAAATCAGTCTCTGAACTCACCATCCATGCTGCATTGCTCGCGTTTGCGTTTGCGTCCAGTTCTTTCCTCCCTGAGTAGACAGAGATATACAGAGATCAGTCTTTAAATGTCTGTTTGACATCAGAATATCAGAGTATTCACAGAGATACTGTTGAAAAACCGATAAAGGAAATAATATTGATTTAAATTATTCATTTTTCACTGAGTCCAAAATCACTGGATTTTCCGAGCTCTGCATCTTTTCACTCTGGGACTTTTTATACAGTGTCTTTTGGACAAGAAATAAATAAAAGTTAGATTATACATGTGCCAGCAAGGAAGACTATTCAGGTCAATGAATTATACCTATTTTATACCTAATGCAGGTGAATTTATAATTCAGGGAAAATGTAAAAAATACAGATCAGAAGTGATCAGAAGTAATAGAAGTGTTACATCAAAGTTTTGTCTCAGTGTAATTACAAATGAATAATAAATCAGACTACAGAGTATCTACCTGTCTGCACTTTCACATGAAGCAGACACTGCACCTTGACCCTGGAAGAAGCAAAAATACATCATAAAAGAGACATAGCAATAGATAGTAGATTATTAATATTTTAATAGAAAACTCACCTGAGGTGAATCGTCACTGGTGGATGCATCAGTAGAGGTGGAAGCATCACGAGGCATCTCGTCTATTTCCATTGGGTCGAACCCTGAACTGGAGGAGCAAAGTATGCCATCAATGTTTGTGATTTAGATTTGTCTTTAAGTATGTTAGTTTTGGTTTGAGGTGAGTATATTCATTCACATCAATACTGTGAAAATTATTGATTGAGGCCAAATAATTCATCGAGTTCAGAGTTACTACATTTTCCAAAAGCCTCCTTTAAAATAATCTCATCACTGTTAATCACAGAATAGAATAAAAAGCTTCTTCTTAAATGTCAAATCCTGAATAACACACAGTTTCTGATTTAAAGAGATTTACATCCAGACATTTATTTACCTGCTTGGGACTGAAGGCTCCCAGTCCATGTCCTCTCCTGAACTGGTGGAGCTGCAACAGAGACAAGCAAAGTATAAAATTAACATTTAATAAGGCAGAAATTTACTCAAAATGTTATTAAAGTGTAGTGTAATGTTATTAAAAGTATCTGATAATAATACAGTACGAACCTGTTTGAGGCTTGACCTGCCTCCCCATTGGTAGTTGGGAACTGTAAAGAGCAAAAACAGACAATGAAAATACCCTATAAAATATATTACATGATTTAACACCACATCTGTACCATATCTGTAGATCTGTACTTTTAATTTGCCAATAGAATCTCTACTTGTGAAGAAACTTAATTGTTTTATCACCATTTTAAATTATATACATGTCTGTCTATCTATCTATCCATCTATCTATCTATCTATCTATCTATCTATCTATCTATCTAGTTCCCCCTTATTGTTCGTTCTCTTGTCTCTTTCTCACACTCTCTCTGTCTCTGTCTCTCTCACTGTGCGTGTGTGTGTGTGTGCGTGTGTGTGTCGCGGCCTGGGAAATGCCTTTTACTATCCTGCGCTTCAACGCTACCCGCACACCTGAAACCATCCACCAATCAAATATCTGTGGCTCTTCTCTTCATTCTCATACAGATTGTCATTTCTCCTCTACGGTGACACACTCAGGCCAGGCCTCGGTCCGTCGCTGGACCTGCTAACCTGTCGCTAGCTTTTTGCTCTGTGCCGCCATTACGCCGCTCTGCCCAATGCTCAGCTCCACGTGGCTAACCCTACCCAACAAGTTTGCTTCATTTTTCACCTCGTCATTGTTTTCTCTCTATCCCGTAATGCACTTTTGGGTCCCACTCACACAACTATCAAACTGAACACAAAGTAATTTCTTTTTTAATTTCTAAAGTTACCTGAAAGGGAATCGCCATCTTTCATTCGAATAAAACGGATCTACGTCCTGTCTCTTCCGGCTGTCTCTGCCGGCCTTCTGGCCGACGACTGCGACCTCGTGCGTTCAGGTGCAGCATCGACATATTATATCACACCACAAGACATAATTCTCTAACTAATCTGTGAGAATTCTTCAATTAAGATTATTTAGAAAATATTATCTCAGCCCACAAAATCAATATTTTGTTTGTCGTTTTCAGGTCATGAACTTTCTAAATGTCTTTGGATAAATACTCTTTTGACAAATTAGGTAAATAAAATTGTTATTAATCTCATTACCTTTGTGACTGCGCTTCCTCTTCTTTTTTAATTTCAGTGATGTTCATGTTGGTAAACGTTGGTCCAACTTCTCCAAGAGAATAAAAACCCCATCCGTAACCCCTGTCAAAAGAAAGTAGACTTCGCAAGGACAAATGTTTCAGTTTCACTCTTAATTTGAAGTAACAGCTGACAATAGATTAGATGTTGTTATAGGTGTGTGTCGTTTCTCAGCAAACCAGTTATCCAACATAACTTGTCCCTTTAAATTCCTGTAAACACAGGAGGCAGTGCCATCAACTTTACTATTATTATACATTACCAAGAGAGAACCTAAACAGACACAAGGAAAACATGCAAATTCCAGGGACTGTCTCAACTGGGAGTCAAACCCACTGCCACCACCGCTACACTGCCCACAACACAACAGAGAACAGATAGAGCAATGCCTATGATTAAGTCAACATGTTGACTGTGACTCAAGAATTTCATAAATAACCATGATAACCATGAACATGACAGATACAGTCTTGAATCTTTCATCTGTTTGTTCACTTCAACCTCATACACACATCTGTTCAGTGTTCATTTCTCACCTATCAACAAGATTTCTTACTTTCCTTTCTAGATGTCACAGTCAGCCACTCTCTAATGTCAAGTCTTTGCTTTATTCCTTCATCTGCTCTGATGCTGCCTGCCCTCCATCACTACATATATTTACTATAAACCAGTCCACTTCCATTGTTCTCTTCCCAGATTGTCAAAGTTGCTTGGTTGCAGTGTTTCCTTGTTGCATTTTATTTCTAATCCAAAGCAATCTGAAGCAATGACAGTCCCTTAACCCCAACCCTAATTACACGTATCTGCACTACAGACTGAATGTAAAGATGGATGAATGTAAAATTTTAGGGAACATGACGGCTCCCTAAAAGTGAAGCCAAACATGAATCTTAATCTCCCCTTGGTCCCACAGGATGTCTCAGGCTCATCTTCATAACTTCCAAAAAGGGTGTTTTCAAACCCTACTACTGGGCAGCTTCACTTGCACTTATCCTTTCCAAAATTGCACAATTTATGGTCAGCTGTATTTGAACAGCTGTCAAAAGCCTACTCCAGAGACTTTCAGCCTAATCAAGATTCAAGATTCAAGAATTTGCATTGCACAACAGCATCATTCATTGTAAATGAAATTAACTAATGAAATCTCTTGCTCCTGACAAACAATGGTCAAGAATATTAGCAGGAAAATAGCAAAACTCAAACAAAAGAAAATAGATTAAAGAATAAAAATATAGAAATAAATAATAGTACAAGAATACTAAGAAATTGATCACAAGTCACTGATGTAATATGCTCTGATTAATTAAGTGGTGTCTTCTTGTGGGTACATTTTTCATTTATAAGGCTGTTTTAAAAGAATGATCTGTACTCCTGTACAAAAAACAGAAAGGTTAAACAAGTTATGAACAAGATTAAAGTATTATAGTCTAACAGTATTCCTTCAAGAAACCCATCTAACCCATCAAAAGGTAAATTTAGTCAACCTCCTTTACCTGTCAGGAAAGAGGTGTCATGATCTTGGTGCATGATTTTATTCCAGTACAGATTCACAGAGTTGTCAAGGAAATCAGGATGTTACCTGATTATTCAGGGAAGAATCCTTACGGAACAATTAATTCTGATAAATATTTATGCCCCTAAAATAGATGATTCTATGTTCTATGTTCCAAAACCTGTTTCTCACTATTGCTTCTTTACCTGGTGCTTTTTTTTGGCAGCCAACTTTATTTGCACTTTAGATCCACAGAAGGATAAAAGTTCAGGAACGGACCAATCACATCGCAGAAGCAAGAGTGTAATTCAGCATTTCATGAAAGAAATTAATCTAATGGATGGTTGGAGGGAAGACAATCCCAATGACAATTGAAACTCGATTGCAACTTCAAATCAGATCCATTTAAAGCCTTTATTAGAGGACAGATAATCAACATCACCAGCTCTAAAGCCAAAGTAACTTAAAAGAAAACAAAATCACTGCAAACAAAAGTAAAGAATAGTACCAATCAATTTCTCAAGATACTCATTAAGAATTACTTCTGCTAAGAAGACAATTTAATGAAATATCACACCTATATACACCTATACCTATTCATCCAACCAAATTTGTTTTCAAGAATATTTTTTCTGGATATACCATTATGTTGTTTCAACAAAAATGCAGCTAATGATTAAATGTTTGAGCCTTTTGACAGAACTGCTGAAAATACAATGTCACAAATATGTAGAAGTAAAGTAAAAGATGCCAGTGCTTATTATCTGTTTGCATTAAATCCCCAAATAGCAAAGCCATGTTGAACATGTGTAGCATTCAA